>OX030951.1:83537890-84137890 GCA_943735915.1 Pherbina coryleti
CAACATCAACATCAACAACAACAACACCAACAACAACAACAACAATAACAACAAAAACAACACCAACACTAACAACAAACAAGAAACTTCGTCACGTCAAAATCTACGGGTGTGTCCACGACACAGCCAACTCTTCTTTTTTTTTTCTTAATTTATGGTTTTTCAGTAGCACAGCCGTGGCACAGACAAATTTTGTTCATAGAGCCGTGTTCAAGACAAATGAATATTTTGCATTTTTTATACGACAAGAGTGTTTTCGGCGCTTTTAGTCGTGCTGAGCATAGAGCATAGCTGTGCTGGGTGCTGGGTGCTGGGTACACCTGGGTCAGTTATAATAAAGAAAAAATTAGGAGTATACATAAAGAGTTTTCCATTTAGGACAACTTTTTTTTAAATGAAACGCAAACTATTTGAGATATTTCAAAAACTTTATTATCGGCTTCAAGTAAAATCAAAACATTTATGAATGGAAGTCGACTTCGTTCATATGGCCACCGCAGGCACGTATGCAGCGGTCGATTCATTGGACCCAATTTTCGATGACCCAGCCACACATTTCGGCCGAAATGTCATCGGCTTGTTGGCATAGACCAATGACTTGACGTAGCCCCAAAGAAAATAGTCTAGAGGCGTTAAAACGCACGAACGAGGCGGCCAATCGACTGGCCCATTTCTTGAGATAACACGCTCATCAAACTTACTCTTCAATAAATTGAGTGTAACGTGTGCTGTGTGGCTTGTGGCACCGTCCTGTTGGAACCACATGTCGTCCAAGTCCATATCTTCCAATTCGGGCCAAAAATAATCGGTAATCATGGCGCGATAACGATGGCCATTCACAGTAACGTTACGATCGTTATCGTCGACGAAAAAATATGGTGCAATAACGCCGCCAGCATACAAACCGCACCAAACAGTTATTTTTTGTGAATGAAGTGGTGATTCATGAAGCACATGTGGGTTTTCGCCCGACCAATAACGCATATTTTGCTTATTGAGTAGAAATGAGCTTCGTCACTGAAGATGTTTTTGTGATAAAATTCATCATCTTGGCGTATCTTTTCCAGAGCCCAATCGGAGAACGTACGTCGCTTCAAATGGTCCATCGGCTTCAATTCTTGAGTCAGGGAAAGGGTGCGGATGTGTTCTTCATCCAAACAAAACCAGCTTTGGATAAGTAAAATTTGCCAACGGACTATTGGGAATCATTCACAGTAAAAGCCTCCTCCTCGACAATTTCCTTCTCTTCTTCATTGTCTCTATCTACCGCACCATTCGTCTCACTGAGAAAATATTTTTCAGATTCCGACGCCACTTCATCAGGCGGGATATGGTCTTCTTGAGCATCATCATCACATCCCCACGGATCATCTTCTTCATCCTCGATATTTTCGCTCGCAAAAAACACGACAGTCTCTCCTCAGTGAGTTGCATTTCAAATATAAAAAACACAGTAGAAATTCAACAAAAACTATATTTACCCAGTCAATGTCAAAATAAAACTGCATAGATCTAAAACGAATCTATAAGAAGTGAACTTTCGAGCTTTAATATAGTGAAAGCTCAATTGACCACATGTATACATACACACATAGCATAATAGAGTCGCCGAACGAGATCGATCGTGTTTGAAGATGTTTTCTTTAGCAGCTTACATACATTTCCCATACATTTAACGAATGAGCCTCGTGAGGCCCAGTAGGTGCACTTACCACCTTGATACATAAAGATATCAGGTTTGTTCTACGAAATCAATGCAAATAATCTTTAGCTGGTTTCGTTACGTTTACAAAGCATAAGCGGTAGTTGGCATAAACAATTTCGGCGTGCAGAGCTAAGAAAAATATTTTGCGACTACTCAAAGTCAAAATGAGCCTAGAAAAGCCCAGCCGCACATCGTAGGGTTAAGTGAGATTCCACTGTATATGCAATCAAATACTACTGAAATTAGAAGCACGGGAAGTTCACTGCAAAAAATCGAATCAATTTTTACAAATCCGTGTGATTCAAGTTTACTTTCAATGTGGAAAGTTTCTAAAAGTAATGCTTCAATTATAGATTGTATGATTGAAGATATACATCATAAAATACTGATCATAGATATAAGTCGTGATAATAATACAAATATTTATGTAATACCTTTTCTTCATACTTAAAAACTAAACAAATGTTCTATATTTGTATGCTTTTATAAATAAAAAAAAAACATAACATCATGTTAATCATATCAGTATTAAAAAACAATAGTATGGAATGGAAAAGGCTACTTGATACCACCTTGATCAGGAAAGAACTAGTGTAACCTTAAGTGAATGCAAAAAAGGTAACCTCATCACAACCTGATCAGTATTTCATAAAAATGCCGTTAGTAAGGATCAGAAAAGGTTGTTATGTTGTCAACCTGATGAGTATTTCATAATAGTGCCGTAAGTAAGGATCAGAAAAGGCAATCATGATGCAAACCTGGTAAGAATAAAAAAGGTATATCTTATAAAAAAAGAAAAGGTTTCCTGGTATTAATAAGGCTTCCTTAAAAGGGCTATCGGTATCATATCCGGATCGAATTCGTATCAAAATAAGGTTTTCCTTAACTGATTTCCACTCGGGTAGCGGATTTTGCCTCGATATTGACGATAGAACTAAAAATCATTCTCGAAAGCGTTTACAATTGCTTCATAAGCACAATTTATGGTTCGTGTTCTAATTTTTTTATAGACAAAAAGTTTCCTTTCCAATAAACCTGTCAACCAAATCTATCAAACTTCAAATTAAATAAAAAACCATCAGCTTTTTGTTCAGGTGAATAAAAAAACGATCGACAGTGTCAACATTTAAAACTTTAAACCGTATGACAATCAAAAACAATAATGTTCGCTATTTATAAAATTATAAAATTCGCTAAAGCCAGCGGGAGCATTTAAGAATTTCCCTTAAATGTTAATTCAAAATTTATCTAAATTTACGAAACAAAAGATTTCATAATTTCAAGAGTAGCATAAAATAAAATAAAGTCAATTGTATGATAACAGAAATAAAACAATCATACAATGTGGGGAGTGCAAACAATTCTGAATACGTATATAAGTCCAACTGAGCGGAATTCTAAAGGCAAACACAATAAAGCCGACCGTATAAAAACCCCACGGACCACACCTAACAATACAGTTTAATTTGATTTGTCTCAGTTGCATTCAAGTTACTTTTATTTTCTGTACCATTGCAGGTTATGTGGGTGAGACGCACCACAGAGAAGGTTTCGCTGCTGACTGTGGGGAATGTAACATACAGTGGCGACCCACGAATACGCGTCAAGTTTCAATACCCCAACAACTGGCGCCTGCTCATAAATCCAACTCAGAAGGATGACGCTGGCGTCTATATGTGTCAAGTGTCGACTCATCCGCCACGGGTTTTCACAACAAATTTAACCATCCTCGGTAAGTGGTAGGGTAAACTGGGAAAACTGGGGTTGCATGCAAATAGATAATCAATTCACAATATTAATAAAGATAGAAGTGCGCTTCCAGATACCATATTAGGAACGAATGAAGTACATAGAAAAAATTAAATTCAGTAACTGTTATACTGTGATATCTTTGGATATTTATTTTTATCCTTTCGTTATGCACCGGTTTAATCAACACTTGAAACTTTTTTAAGGTTAAACGACATTAAGTGTGTCAGTTAATCACACAGCTTAATTTGGAGAACGTTAGAGATGCAATTAAGAGATACTTTGAGGCTATAAGATAAAAAAAAAATAAGCGATGATGTAATTATGGAGCAAGCATACCAACGAAACCATTTCACTGCAACTAATAAAAAATACATATTATCACGGGCTTCTTTGACAAATAGACAAAACTGAAAGGAAAGCAATTAAGTTAAGTTAGCGCGCTGATTTTAATTATTTTAAATACAAAATAAGAAGCCTTTATACTGTGAATAAAAAGATATTTTGAATCATATCTTGCCAGTTAAAAGTAACAGTACGATTTGAAATAACTATAGACTGAACTACAAAGCAAAATTTTTTTCAAGTAAATCACAACTTCCAAAGATTTTTTCTTCGACTAAAATTTATCCTCGGGACATTTTCTTTCTTTCTTAAAATTATTATTTTAGTTTTATTTATTTTATATTTATTTATATTTATTAATATTTATTTATATTTATTTATATTTATTTATATTTATTTATATTTATTTATATTTATTTATATTTATTTATATTTATATATAGATTTATTTTATACTTATTCTTATAATTTATAGTATTTCCATTTCCTTAAATGGCTTTAATTTTACCTTTCTTACTTTGTGATTCAAGATTAAAGTGCACTGTCACTTTCGCAAATAAGTCATATATAGATTCAACTTTTTTGATACAGAACTTTTCATCCTGCTATTCATCCTACTGTTTGGCGTCCGTGGCGTAGTTGGTTAAAGTGCGTGGCCGCTATGTCAACGAACTTTGGAAACCCAGGTTCGAATCCCAGCAGCGACTGAAAATTATTTGAATTTTTCTGTACGGCCGCCACCTCTCTGCAGACAATGGCAAACCTCAGAGAGTAATCAAAATGCCATGTAAAGCTTCTTGAGAATAAGAACATTTCGTTCATCGCCGTTCGGAGTCGGCGTTAAGCCTGTAGGTCCATTTCTCGGTCAATTGTGTACAAACTTAATAACACGCACAACACAATTGATCATAAGAAGCTAGGTCAAAGTCCTTTCAAGGGCTGAAATGGCCAGTTATTTATTTTTTTTTTTTTTTTTATTCATTCATCCTACTGTGCATTAAGCTGCATATAAATAAAATTTGTATATTTTTAATTTTAATCATTTCTATTGTCCTTAAACTTGTTCTCACCCTTATTCTTACTGTTTTGATCCACGCCCAAATTTTTGTCCTTTTCTTGATCCGAAACCCGTTCTTATCTTTGTCTCACTTCCTTGTCTCAATATTTATCCTGATTCTTGTCCAAAGCGTTGTCAAAATCCTTGTCCCAATTCTTGTCCTAGTCCGTGTCCCAGTCCTTATCTTATTCCTAGGCCTTATCCAAACGCTTGCCCTCTCCCTTTTTCCTATCCTTATGCTAATTCTTGTTCTAATAATTATATTATAATTCTCCTGATTTATTCTTTGTTTATGTATCTATATAAATAATATTATCAAATATATTTTGACTAGGTTTCTTTTGGAATGTTATATAGATGTGCTAACTTAAGAGCAAAATTATATATGAGGCTGGTTTATGGATAATGGTCTTTAAAAAAAAAGTTATGGTGTGTATATGACAGGAACGCCGAAAGCTATTTTCATTTGGGGGGCAAAACACTTCACTCAGAAGTTATAGTTTGTTATGAATGTAAAGAAGTGTGGAATGCGTTAGACGTTCTTGAGTCATATTACATCGAAAAGATCGCTCAGAAGAAGCCGCAGCTACCGGAATCGCAACTACAAAAACAATTAATTTTACAACTTCACTTAAGAATTTAACACTCTATCGGAATTATTTTTTAATTGATCGACAATTTTGTGAATACTTGAAGATGGAGTAAATTTGAAGATGGTGTAAATTCTTCAGCAATTTAAGTTGGATGCTGAGGTCGCTTTATCAAAATCTCCTGCATATTTTTAACTCTATAAAGATGGTCTGCGAAAATTTACGCATGCGTGTTCAAAATTTTGGCCTCTACTTATAGAAGCGGTTTGAAGTTTTTGTTTGTTTTTATATGAATAAATAAATATAAATATATAATTTGTGGCATTTAATTTTTTACATGTGTGTATATAAACAAAAACTTTTGGTTTATTCAAATTAATTGATAAAACTTATAATAAAAAAATAAATAACTGGCCATTTCAGCCCTTGAAAGGACTTTGACCTAGCTTCTTAGGATCAAATGTGTTGTGCGTGTTATTAAGTTTGTACACAATTGACCGAGAAATGGACCTACAGGTTTAACGCCGAGTCCGAACGGCGATGAACGGAATGTTCTTGTTCTCAAGAAGTCTTACAAGGCATTTTGATTACTCTCTGAGGTTTGCCATTGTCTGCAGAGAGGCGGCCGTACAGAAAAATTATTTTAATTCAAATAATTTTCTGTCGTTGCTGGGGTTCGAACCCGGGTCTCCAGATTCGTTGACATAGAGGCCACGCACTTTAACCAACTACGCCACGGACGCCACAATTGATAAAACTTACAACTATTTAAAACTCATGCGTCAATCTTTTACGTACATCACAATATGATTATCCTTCTAAGGTTAATGGAAAATATCTAACATTTCTGGTGGGGGATTGATACTATCACCTCCCACCCCCCCTCTCACACTTCTTGCAACGGGGCTTATTTGGCCTTGCCTTCTGTTCAAGCATTATAAACTACCTCAAACCTTATTTCTTTTTTTTTCAATTCCAGAACCACCTTTACGTCTAATCGATGATCAGGAACATGAGGTGAGCGATCGCTACTATAAATCTGGAAGTACTATTGATTTGCAATGTCAAATATCGATAAGCTTTGTGCTCAAAGAAAAACTGAGCATAATGAAGTCACTCCAACCACTATTAAGTCAGAACAAAACCAGTCCAAATAAAGCAATGATAGCGACGAAAGCTTTTGGAACTGGAGTCAATGAATTGATTGCGAATGAAAATCAAACTATCAAGATGGGACAGTTTGAAAAACAGTATAACAATTTTATAGTCTGGACAAAGGATGATGGTGAACTGCCATCGACAGCGTTCAAGAGATCTAGGTAAGATTCCTTGCCCAAAGAGTCGATTGGGTATTTAAATCTAAACGGATAAGATGCGATTTTTAAGAAATATGGCATGTGTAAATTTTTTGATCATAAAGACTAACAGCCCGATTCTGCGTACTTGATAAATTCACCTTATTGAATATTTATCAAGTATTGACTATATATAAAGATTTGGTATTCTGTAATAGAAAAAAAAGCTCTTTAATTGATAAATTTGTCAATATCTCATTTGCTATTGATAAATTTATCAAGAGAGTTGTGGTTGCTCGTAGCAGGCAATATCAAGGTTAATATTAACATAATAATATTAATAATAATAATTTTTTTCTACAAATTAATACACTTTTGTGGAACATAAGGAAAATGAAGGCAGAAATCGTTTAAATTATTGCTGCTGTTGTTGTTCGTATATCGAGTGTTGCTGCTTTTCAAAATCTTCTCTCTTTGCTTTTCATGCACCTCAAGCTGCTTCTCACGGTCTGCTCTCTGTGTTATGCTATTAATCATAGTATAATAATACAAGGTAGCATTGACAGTTGCTTGGGAAATCATATACTGTCAAAAAATATACTCAAAAAGAGAGCGCTCACAATCCGCCATTGAAAACACAAGCAATGTTGAAAACGTTGAAGTGAAAAAAAACAACAACCACAGCAGCTGCTGATGTATTTCCACAAAAAACTGTTTTTGGCAGTTTATGTTTTCCTGTTGAAGAGAAAATAAGCAGTTGTCAATGCTACCATGTATTATTATACCATGCTATTAATGAGAACAATTAGCTGTTAACAGGAATTCACCTCCGCTGGTGAATTACAGAAAATTTTTATTTATCAAGGTTGCTGTAGAATACTAAAAAAGCTTTCGCTTGATAAAATTCTTTACAAATTTTATTGATAAATAACTTATCAAGAAAACGCAGAATAGGGCGGTAAGTATTTCTTCTTTTCAATCCATACCATTTAATTGGTTATTTTTTTATAATTTTCATACGTTGGTGTTGGAGTTAGCTGTTCATAAGATGTCACATCCAAAAATATGGTTTCCTTTAGTTATCTCCCTTATTTAAAGAAGCGTTCCCCTTTATTCTTGAATTAAAATGCAAATCAAAATGTACCATATGGTGAGGGCTTTCGAGGTATTGCAATTTTATTTGATTTGAATCTTAATTTTGTAATTCATGTTGTAGAAGTTGATATCTGGTAAGTGCTATAAAGGGGTCCTAGACCCCAAAGACCTTCAGAGCAAAAAATGTGTTTTTCTCAAGACAAAAATATCGATATATTATTCTTTAAGTTCGAACTGTAAATACATGCAATAACAAATAGAGTTTAGCTCTAGACGTCACGACTAACCATACAAAAACATAACCATGCAATTACACAATAGTTTTTAATCTACTCTTGAGTTGACCTTTAGACATGTTAACATCAAAAAAGCTACAATTGTTAATTAATTTACTCATATGGTTTAATGGAGCAGTTAACATATAATTTTTTTTACTAAATGGTAAGTAAATTAAATCGTTAGCGTTTCTACTACTTCTACGATTGAAGTTAAAATTTATAAGAAAAATAAGTTCTGGAGAATCAAATACACCAGTTATAAGTTGGTGCAAATAGACGATATCTGCAGACTTCCTTCGCTCACTCAATGATTGCATTTTTAAAAGTTTTAAGCGATCCTCATAAGGAGGAAGGTTTAAAATATCAAATCCACTTAAGCCCCTTAGGGCAAACCGAACAAAGCATTTTTGAATTCTCTTTATTCGATCAACATGCACATAGTAACTTGTAGACCAGACTTGACTTGCGTACTCCAAGTGAGGACGCACTATTGCATAAAACAACGTTGTAGTCATAATCATTTTATTGAATTCTTTGGCCCAGCGTTTAATAAATCCAAGCATAGAAGATGCTTTTTTACAAATGTCTTCAATATGAATGTTAAAGGATAGCTTAGGATCCATACATATTCCCAGATCTTTAACGATATCCACACGACATCAAATTTTATTTTATAATCAAAAACCAAATTTTTCCTTTTTCGCGAAAAGGTCATAGTTTGGCATTTATCTGGATTAAGAAACATATTATTTTTAGAACACCAAACTTCAAAAGATTTCAGATCGGACTGGAGTAGGGTTGAATTGTCTTGAGAATTTATTTTTCTGTGTATTTTCATACCATCCGCATAAATAAGCAGATGAGAGTTTTTAATGATATGGGTCACATCATTAATGGCTAAAATAAACAAAAGTGGACCTAGGTGACTTCCTTAAGGAACACCTGATAACGCAACAAACTCATCAGACAAAACCCCTCGGAATCGTATTTAATAAGATCGTTCTGTCAAATACGATTTAATCCAGTTTACAAAATATTCTGGAAATCCAATGGACTTAAGTTTAAATAGAATTAAATTGTGAACTTATCAATTGATTTGCTAAAATCAGTGTAGAAACAGTCGACCTGGTAACCAGATTCAATGGTGTTTAAGTAAAAAGTTGTAAAATCGAGTAAATTAGATACCGTAGATCTACCATTAACAAAACCATGCTGACGAGTTGTTATGACTTCACGAGCCGCTCAAAAAGTTTTGGAATCGATGACAGTTTAGCAATGGGTCTGTAGATATTAACATCATTCCTGCAACCTTTCTTATAAATAGGATTGATAAATGATTTTTTCAAAACAGTCTAAAATAACTTTCGTTTATAGATTTATTAAATACTGTGGCGTCCGTGGCGTAGTTGGTTAAAGTGCGTGGCCTCTATGTCAACGAACCTGGAAACCCGGGTTCGAACCCCAGCAGCAACAGAAAATTATTTGAATTAAAATGATTTTTCTGTACGGCCGCCACCTCTCTGCAGACAATGGCAAACCTCAGAGAGTAATCAAAATGCCTTGTAAAGCTTCTTGAGAACAAGAACATTCCGTTCATCGCCGTTCGGACTCGGCGTTAAACCTGTAGGTCCGGTTCTCGGTTAATTGTGTACAAACTTAATAACACGCACAACACAATTGATCATAAGAAGCTAGGTTAAAGTCCTTTCAAGGGCTGAGAAGCTTAATATTATCTAAATACTGATGATATAATATAGCTGACTGATTATCAAATTCCAGAAACAAACGTTTGTAGGTTTCCAGGTCATTTGAGTCCAAGTTACAGACATATTTCTTTCAGGCCCTGTTCCTATAGTTGCGAAGCGTTTCTAATTCCCTTGTGTACCAAGAAGTCTTCAAGACTATTATAAATACAACTAACTTGTTGTAAGTCAAAACATATATTGTCAACAAATATATGTTCTTGGTGGGTCTTCGAATTTGTTGCACAAAAATATCGTCGGAAGAATGCCGTTTTAAGTCAAGCATATTAAAATCGCCCAACAGTAAAATGTCGTCATTAACGTCAAGTACATTTATGATATATTGCCGAAATATGACAAAAAATGTAAAGGAAGAAATCAAAAATTAATAAAATGTTTTAAATAGTTCTACTGGGATAATCGATACACTTTATTCGGAAGAGCTTAATGATTTTTTGAGAGCTGTAATTTTATGACCTTATAATGGTACTTTATCATGATAGAAACTGGTATCTGGTGGGTAAGTACTAGAACGGGGAGCTTGACCCTAATAACCTCAACAAAAACATTGATATATCATTTTTTAAGATCGCACAGTAAATGCCGAAGATATGAAGAAAAATGAAATGCGCCACGCCTACGTTCGGTAAAAAAAATATTTCGAAATTTTCTTTCAAAAATGCCATATTAGAAAATGTGTAGGATACTTTTTTGTCGATACGGTCTCATGTAAAATACATATATAATTTATTTATTTCTATTTTTTTTTTTATTTTTTTAACTCTTAACTTTGAACTTTACCTTTTGCTTTTGTTTTTGCTTTTATTTTTACTTTTGTTTTTGCTTTGTTCTAAGGAAAGTCGTGTCCCAAGGAACCACATGACGCCATTTTTTTTTTCTTCAAAAAACTTCCAAAACTTTACCTTTAATAGCATTCCATAAAATTTACCGTAGTGGCGATCACACCGAGTATTAATTACTTGCAATTAATCTACATAATAAATATGGATAAAGATATAGATATATAGATATAGATATAGATATAGATATAGATATAGATATAGATATAGATATAGATATAGATAAAGATATAGATATAGAAATAGATATAGATAAAGATATAGATATAGATATAGATATAGATATATATATAGATATAGCTATAGATATAGATATATATATAGATATAGATATAGATATAGATATAGATATATATATAGATATAGATATAGATATAGATATAGATATAGATATAGATACAGATATAGATATAGATATAGATATAGATATAGATATAGATATAGATATAGATATAGATATAGATATAGATATAGATATAGATATAGATATAGATATAGATATAGATATAGATATAGATATAGATATAGATATATATAAAGATATAGATATAGATATATATATAGATATAGATATAGATATAGATATAGATATATATATAGATATAGATATAGATATAGATATAGATATAGATATAGATACAGATATAGATATAGATATAGATATAGATATAGACATAGATATAGATATAGATATAGATATAGATATAGATATAGATATAGATATAGATATAGATATAGATATAGATATAGATATAGATATAGATATAGATATAGATATAGATATAGATATAGATATAGATATAGATATAGACATAGATATAGATATAGATATAGATATAGATATAGATATAGATATAGATATAGATATAGATATAGATATAGATATAGATATAGATATAGATATAGATATAGATATAGATATAGATATAGATATAGATATAGATATAGATATAGATATAGATATAGATATAGATATAGATATAGATATAGATATAGATATAGATATAGATATAGATATAGATATAGATATAGATATAGATATAGATATAGATATAGATATAGATATAGATATAGATATAGATATAGATATAGATATAGATATAGATATAGATATAGATATAGATATAGATATAGATATAGATATAGATATAGATATAGATATAGATATAGATATAGATATAGATATATATATAAACTAGCATACCCGTTCCCAGCGTTACTTAAGTGCATAAATATGATATGAAAACATATTTTAAATAAAGACTCAGGAATCAAATATGATTTAATTCATTTTATTTAATTTGAGATTATTTCTTATTGAAATAAAAAGAGTGTCTTATTATTGAAATGAAAAGAGTTTCATCTTAGTAAAATCAAAATAAATACGATATATTGACCTTATGGCAACACTGAAGCAGAAATTAATTGAGTGCAACTATCTTCTTAAGATGGCAGCGCGGTGAGTTTCAGACTTTCAGTTCTCTCTCTCTCAAAAAAAAGCTTAAGCTATTGTTTGATGTATTTTAAGAGAAATATGGCACGAATTGTAAAAAATAATGAAAATAATAACACCATTCTAGAGATTGTATAAATGATTATTAACGATAATCTTAAGTCAAATTAAAAGTATTAAATAAATACTACTACTTCTAGTCTAAAAAAAAAAAAAAAAAAAAAAGAAAAAATGTAATTTTGTGCTGTTTATACAATGGCAGCATGGATTAAAATGCATGTATTCTTACATCATTAAATACAAAGTTTTACCAAAAACGTAGCACCCAGTAGCAGGGTCGCTTATTATAGCAATTGAATAGTGAAGGAATTATTAAAATCGGTTCAGCGGTTACCCCGTGATTGAACGATAAAAATCCGAGAGAATCCTTTTATACAATAGCATAGAAGATATAGATAGATATACGTATGAATAACATTTATCAACTTTAAGTATCTTATAAAAGTTACGAATATTCTGATTGTGGAAATTTTTCAAACGTTAAAAATTCTTTATTCGCACTAGCACATGACCAGTGTTGCCAGAAATTTTTGGGGAAAAAGCTAGATGGGCTTTAAAAAAGGGCTAGAAAAGGCTTGAGTGAAAAGGAGGTGGGCGTGGTTTTAACTCAGTTTGGTTGAATTCCATACACATAGTACACGTCATATATCAAAGTTCAAATGCAAAATTTCAAGTCCATACATTAATTTTTGTGGATTTTAGAGAAATTTTTCCTTTTTGATAAAGTCATTTTATATGGGAGGTAGGCGTGGTTTTCTTCCGATTTGATTGAATTTCACACTTAGAGTGTAGTTTGAACATCAAAACTCATATGCAAAATTGCAAGTCCATATATTCATTTTTGTTGAATTCTAAGAGATTTTACCGTTTTCATAAAGTCACTTTGTATGGGAGGTAGGCGTGGTATTTACGAACTTGACCTTCATTTTTTAGATAAAAGCTTAAATATTGAATTTCGTGATGACCCGAGTGGAAATTTGCCTAAGGATAGAGCCATAAAATGATCACGAAATACTTATTTTGATAAGGATTGGATCAGGTAACCAGATCAGCTGCTGATTTTAAACGTGACGCACTTTTTGATAATCATCCTGATCAGGTAACCTTACTACGTAGCATTGTCAGGTTGCTATATTAAACCTTATCAGGTTACCTAAAAAGGTAGTCTAATCAGTTTGGCATAATAAACCTGATCAGGTTACCTTATCAGGGAGCCTTATCAGTTATGAGCACTAACCATGAACAAGGTATCCTGATCAGGAACCCTGATTCAGATTCGTATTTTAAGCAGAAAAGACATGGCATTGACTTATAACTCCCAAGCAAAGAACTAGTATGACCTTAAGTGAATACAAAAAAGGTAACCTGATCACAACCTGATCAGTATTTCATATAAATGCCGTTAGTAAGGATCAGAAAAGGTTGTTATGATGTCAACCTGATGAGTATTCTATAATAGTGCCGTAAGTAAAGATCAGAAAAGGCAATCATGATGCAAACCTGATAAGAATAAAATAAGGTATATCTTACAAAAAAAAAGGTTTCCTGGTATTAACCTGATCATCCCTTCTTCAGGATTCCTTACGTAGTGATGAATTCAGAAAAACATGATACGCACCTGATCAGATATTAATAAGGCTTCCTTAAAAGGGCTATCCGTATCATATTCGGATCAAAGTCGGATCAAAATAAGGTTTTCCTTAAATGATTTCCACTCGGGGATAGCTTTAAAATTACGGCTGTAATCGTGATCACAGACAGACGGACATGGCTAAATCAACTCGGGTGGTGATACTGATCAAAAATATATGTACTTTTCTATACCTACCACGCCTCCTTATGGGCGTTACAAACGGGGTGACAAAATCAATATACCCCTTTTACGTTTTTCAAGTCCAAGCGAATGCGCTGCCGTAGAAAGCCACCGACGAGCGTCTACTTATACTTTTCTATACAAAGTGAAGAAATTAATTAACCCCTACGGAGTGGTCGGAGGGAATAGGTCCCCAAGGGAAAAATGCTCCTTGTGCAAAAGTAATGGGGGTCGGTCATACATATTAACCCTCTCCAGCCCTACTTAAAGCTCTCCTGTTAAGGTGCAGGAAATAAAAAAAAACAACAAAAAGAACACAAACATACTTCAATCCAATGCTTTAAAATTAAACTGTATCCTTAACTCGACCATTTGAGTCTTTTCGTTGCAAAAATGATATCTTTTGAACCGAATAACATAATTGAACAGTTTGGAAAGGGTGCTACGCTTTGTAGGGGCCTACTTATGGGTTATCAAAGTTAAAATTTGTAGACAAATTAATTTTATGGTAAAGCCCGTATGATACTTCATTTTTTTGTCCAATTTTATAATCTGAAAACAAGTGGCGGGTGGGCAAGACAACAATATTCTTGTCTATTGTGCGAGAATAGGAAAGAAACATATTCAGTGGCAAGAACCAATTTTGACTGTTCAGCGACGTTGCTAGTTGGCGCTGATTTTTTTTTCTTGCAAGGAGCTACACCAGCAAAAAAAAATCTGATATATAAAAATCATATATGTAATACTTCTATATTGGCGGCAACCAACATTTTCAATGAATTTCAACTACGAAATCAAAGAGAGGCAGCCTACATGAGGTTTTGTTGTTTGTACTAGTATATTTGAATAAATGAAAATTACTACATACAAGAAAACATCAAATCGTCACAGAGGCGGTTGATATGAAAAACAAAACAAATCACATCTGTTCTACATAAATCACAGGTACGCACCATTATAAAACAATTATAACAAAAACGCGTGAAATATAATAAGATTTAAACAAGAAAAATTGAAGCAAGCAAAATTTTAACCATAAAAATTCAAACAACAAAAATTTAAACTGAAATTTTTGACAATGGAAGCACCGCTCCTGACTTTTTTTATTTTCAAGTTTAATTTTGGGTACATTTGTTTATATATTTTCTCGCTCATATTACAATATATCTGCACTCTAATGTTGGCGAATGTACCTTGAGTGTACTGCCAATATAGAAGTATTACATATATGATAAAAATAAAATTGTTTTCAACTAAACAAGAATCTTGTTGATAAACAACCATCAAGAAATCTTGTCAATACAAAGATTTGAATGTTTTAAACTATTTTCAATAACGAGAACAATTATATATTAATAATATTTTCTGACATAAATTCAACAACACTGACATTGTTAATAATACCAACAAGTTTTTTTTGGGTGAAGTTGCGTTGAAACAAGAAGTTGACAGCAAATATTTGATCGAAACTTAACGATGGGCGAATTGAGAGAAACGTCAAAAACAATGCATTAAAAATGCAGTCCGTCCCACATTTTTTTCTCCAATTTGTACTATATGCGTACTCACTCACACTAATGGAATCTATGCATTAGTACTATTTGAACTGCTCTATTTTCATTTTTAATGACAAAAAAATGAGCAATTTAATGAAGTATCATACGGGCTTAACTAAAAAAAATTATTTTTACATTTTTAGATTGTTTTTATTTTTTTTTCTTTAGGGTTTTATGTTTTAAATTATTACCCAACAAATTAAACAAAAATAACTTCTTTCTTAAATTTATTTTTTCAATTTTCTGTAAAATATTCATCACAATTCGTAAGAGAAGGTATATCTAAAAGACTAATCATTTCTAAACTATAATTATTTTCTAACTCTATTCGTGACTTCACATGCCGCAGGGAAGAAATAAGTGGATCGGAAGATGCTGCCAACATGTTGAAAAGGTCCTCATTTTGCCTTACCCTTGATGGTTTGAATGTGTTCTGCAATCTATATTTTTTATAAAATTTGTTAAGAGACTCCTGTGCTTCTTCAGAAAGCTCTGCAATTGGCAAAGACTGGTACTCAATTATATCTTTGCCATGCGCCAATTTTATGGACGGTCGGGGTCAACTTCTTCTGTGGATACATTTCTGCTAAAAGAGATGCAGTATTTTGTAGAATTGACATTTTCTTTGCAGTTTATAACATTCAAGATCGTTCCCAATCTTTTCACGATTTGATTGTCAATTCCAGTGATTCTAGTTACTGCCTCATCATTTTCATAAAATCTCTTAGAAGTGCTTACATCGTTTGAGTTACCGTATCCGTGCCTGGGACAGTCTACTTTTAGTCCAACTTGTTTAAAAAAAGCATCCTCTATTTGCTTCTTTCTGATCTTTTCCTTATCCTTTATTGATGTATTTTTATCGAAGTTTTCATCTTGTTGTGGTAGGGTATACGCCAGTTTTAGCAAGAACTCCATACACCTTATCCTTGCATGCAATGGTGACATTCCATATTTGTAATTCTCCTCGTTTGTAGAATCGTTTAAATTACCAAAGTTCTTCTGACTCTTTTTGCAAATCGGGCATGACAATGTTGAGGTTGTTCCTGTCAGTTCGTTTACGACTTTTCCGACAACCATGGTCAGGTGGAACTCGTAATTGCATTCAATATATTTTCCTTCTCCAATTTGCAGCTTTGTAGGCTTAATCTTGCTTATTTGTTCTTCAATGTCCTTCACCGTGGTCCTTATGAGTTCTGCCGATTCCCTTGCAAACTGAAACATTATTGGTCGGCAATAATGCACTGATGACGGACGTGGATTTTTCCAGTGTAGGGAAAGATCAGATTTTAGCCGCAAAGGAACAACAGATGCCATAAACATATTTCCGTCCGATATTGTAGCGTCATCGGAAGATATCCTTTGCTTATAAACTCTTTGTCCGGATGATCCATCGCAGCCCCATTTGCTGATCAATGTCAGTTTCTTAGGAAGAATTTTTACGTCATTTTCAGGAAGACTCTCCAACAACCGTTTTGCTGTATGGCCCATGAGATCCTGCAGATTGACTTTCACAGAAACTTCCGTAAACTCCGTATGCAGTGGTCGTGAATTTATTTTGGCTTGCGTAATATGCTTGTATCCTGGTAAAATGTCAGCCCCGTGTCGCATCAAGGATGTCCGTAGTATCTCATATTTTTCTTTGGAAAGTTGTAAGTCCATAAACAAGGCCAAGGCTTCTTCGGAACCATACTTTTAATGTGGGCGTTTGTGGGCGTGGGAATGCTTTCCTTAATCCTTTTTAGTCGCAGTGGGCTTGCATCAGCAACAGATTTTGTAATCTGTGACATAACTCTTTCACTATCCTTTGTATATTTAATAGACAGCGCGTCCGATAAATGCTTCGTGGTCAAGTCATTGGTGGCATCGGCAAGTTTCCTCTTTCTTGTGAAAATTGAACACTCCTCAATACTTTTTTTTGGCCTTCCTTTTGCTCCTCTGGTTGATGTGGTGGGTTTATCTACTGCCAATATATCCAGGATGGTGTCTTCATTAAACCAGTCCTCGTATTTGGAGTTGAAATTCTGAATGGTTCGATTAGAGTTCACCCATTTTGCCTTAATATTTGCATATATCAGATAAAAATTATTTTTTACAATTTCGGTTCTCTCAATTTTTCCGTATAAGCTATCAAGTTCTTCTAAAGCAGCTTCCGTGAAAAACTTTGGTGTGGTTGACCTTCTAAACAGTTCAAATAATTTTAAATTGTTTAACGCCATGGTTTCAGTACTTGTTGCACCAACTTTCAGTCATAGACTAATGCAGGCATTATGTTTATTTTGCAATATATAGGCTTATGCTACCATGCCTAAAAACTTACCTGTTCCCTGTATACATATGGATTTAGGCTGAATTATGCAATTTTGATATTATGCTCGTGTCTAAATGAGATTTGTGCCTACCTGGAGGGACCATAAGTCAATATTGTTCTTGACCATTTGTACTCCAAAGTAATTTTTAAGTGAGGTGCGTACCTGCGAATTTCAATGAGTAGTTTTTTGTGCATCCTGTGTCTGTAACAGAATATTGGGGGTAGATTTTGGCAGAGGCTCACAGGTAGACAACCGACTTAAAATGCAATTTTCAAACTATTAGATCAAACTACTGTCAGTCAAAACATGTCAGGGATGCACGCCATACAATTTCGTCAACCATGTCTTTTTAATCTTTTTTACCTCTAGAAGCCAAACGGCCACGTACGGGCAGATAAAACCTTTTGAATTATGTAAAGAAATAATCAAAGAACATATTTTGCAAATATAGAAAAATATAGATTTGTTTTATTTTCCGTCAAAGTTGAAAAATAGTGAAAAAACGGATAGTTTTTAAATAGTGATTTACCAGGAGAAACACAAAGCAAAAAGTTAATTTTTTTTTTATCATTATACATTTAATAAATACATCAATCAATACAAACAAAAATAAGGCGATTCGTCACCTATTTTTCGTGATATTACACCTGAAATCGCAACAAATTGACTAAAAATTGTGTGTTTTTTTGAAAAACGAAAGTCGGTCAACTTTGAACGATTATATCCTCTAAACTAAAAATGTGATATTATTAAGAGTACACAGAACCAAAAACGTACTTAATAACAAAGAAAAAGTTCTTTGTCCCAATGTATTATACATTAAAATTGGTCCAAAGTACGAGTTCCTTGATTCAATGAATCTTTGTTCTTACGTTATTTCTTTGATATGTTATGAAGAAAAATGATTAACTAATGACACATACAACTGTTACAATAAGTTAGTCTGTCCTTAGAAATTTTAAAACAATATCAAGATATATTTTAAAAAATCATTTTCTTATTGAGATAAAATTCTCTAATGGTTTTTTAGATATTACAACACAAGAACTGGAACAAAATTTTAATGAACACGAACAATGAACTGTTCCTTAAAATTAAGAACAACGATTCATTGAACCAAAGAATTCGTTCTTTGGGGCAATGAATAGTTCTTAAAAATCAATGAATTTTGCTTTATGAACGAGATTCTTTGATTTTAAGAACAATATTTGGTTCAGTGTAGCATATTTGAAATCGTTGAAAAGTTTCCTATAGTTTCCTATACTTTTTCGCTACATTTCAAGTTTCTACATTTCCAGTTTTCTACATTTGACGACTGAATTCTTGCTGCCTATGATTCGCGCAAACTTGTTGTTTCCCTGCCTCGACTTGCAGGGAGCTGAAAAACTAAAGGAACTTGAAACAACAAATGGATCCATTCATGCAGATCTCTGGTCCATACATCTTATGCAATATATCAAAAAAGGCTAAAAAAAAGGCTAGAGGCTAGATGGTATTTTTCGAGGCTAGACGGCAGAAAAAAAGGCTAGATCTAGACATACCCCCACCTAGGGTAACCATTCGTACTCTGAAGATTACAAGTACTCTTTTTGAAGTCCGTACTTTTGAACTCTTTATTGTTTTCTGAATTCCCTCTTTTGTACTCTTTTTTTATCATTTTGACAAAAAAAAGTTGTTCACTCTGTTTTATATTTTATAGCATAATTTCGCTTTCAAAAGTTTCATAACAAGTTAATGAAATGAAATGGGTAGATTTTGGTCGAGAAATTTTAAATTTTATTTTGTTCTGGTAAAATGTTTGTTTGGAAATTTTATTCTGCTCCGATGAAATGTTTGTTGGGAAATTTTATTCTGTGCTGTCAAAAGTCATAAAAATAAATTTGTGTTAAGACTTAGCTGGAGTGCGCGCTTCATTTGTTTCATTTGGTAAGATATATTAATAGATTTATATTATTTAATTAAACTAAAATATGATACGTTTTTGACGTGAAGAAGTTACGTTTTACCTCGCAGGTTTCCAAAAAAGTTGAAAAATACATTTTTTCAAAATTCATCGGCGCACATAGAGTATTTACCTCAAAAACCACTCAAAATTATTTGCTTGTCCCAATTAAGTGATACTTAACTGAATCAACTCTAGAAGAGTTTTTAAGCTTATTTCTGTCAAATAAAATAAATTAAGGGGGGTAACGTTTTGAACCTTTTTTTATTTTGCATTTTTTTTTTGTTTGCTCTAAAAAGAAAACCTTTTAAAAATATTCTGTGAAGATTTGTTATGAATCGGAGCAAAACTCACGAAATTACAGCCGTTTAAGCAACTGCCCCTCATGCATGACTCAGTGTAAAAGCGAAACTTTAAAGCGTTTTTCCCACAACTCACGTTTTCATAGTCGGTGCCCCTCATAAAAACTACTGCACCGATCTTTTTGAAGAGAGTTTTTTAAAATTTGTTAATATTTTTTTTTTACAATAATAAATTAACCGATTTTTTTTTCGCAAAAATCACGTTTTTCACTTCAAAGTGTTCTCAAAAAATGAAAAACTGAAATTTTTAAAACCGTCCCAGCGTTACCTTTGGAAGGCAATTATCCAAATTATTTATCTTTTTTTTGTCCCAATTAAGGGATACTTGGCTGAATCAACTCAACAGTTAAGTTAAATACCTTAAATATGCAATTTTAAGCTTAAAATCTTTATGTTTTTCTTCCGTGCAAGACGCTTTATTGAGTAAATAGATCTAAAGTTCATTTTGTTTAGCTTCATAGCTATTGTCTTCACACTCATTCATTACATGCATACAGATATCTTCTAGTTACAATGCACAAGCCAGACGATCATTCATGCAAAAGACGTTATTTATTATATTAAATTTTCTTTATTTTTCATCAATCTAGACACACATCAGGGACAATAAAATCTGGGGGGTGGTAATGGGCAGCATTTTCTTTTGGTTTTTGCTTTTTGATAACTTCCTTCTTTAGCTGTTATCAAAATGCTACCCAATAACACCCTATAATATAACAATATAGTCCATCATACAAAAAAAAAACAAAAATAAACTGGCCATTTGCATCCATTCACAATGAATCCAATATCTATTTAATTAAAGGTTCATTATACATAAAAAAGGCTTTATTTTAAAGTACACACCTGCAGCTAAATTTTCCATAGCAAGAAACTTTTTTCACAATATTAATGACAACAAAAATCTATTTACTTAGCAGTGGTATTTTTCACGCAAATCAACTGACTGACAATGCAAGTTTATGGTCGATGACTTTCAACTGATGCTGTGAAGAAGTGTGTGTGCATAAAAATTAAAAAAAAAAGCTGTGCGCCTATGACCACACGTTAGAAGTGATAACTTCTCATTTTCCAATTCTATAAGATATATTTATGTACATAAATAACAACATTTACCTTATATAATAAATGATGATTTGGAAAGAAGTTGATATTAATATTGTTTTGTAAATTTATTTATTGTTGTTATATTCTAAGAATGAAATAATGGATTTATGAATAATGGAAATACGACACAAAAACTTTAGATTCAAATTTATTTAAATATCTAAAAAAAACTCCGTCAAGTGTTGTACCGTATTCGTGGTGCTCTCATTTGGATCATTTGACATGATTAAATTAAATTGTAATCGCAGAAAATAAACCAAAGACTTTAAGTTTTCTTCGAGCTGCCTAGCGCATTACTCCTTATTACATATACCCATGATACAATTACAAGGTAAGCTCATTTTAAGATGGCTGCTCAATTGAGAAATTTTGCAACAACAATGCTGTAGGAGCTACAAACGTCAAACGACAAAAGCAACAACAACAATTAGAAAAACTCAAAATTATCAACTGATTTTGACAACTAGCGCATCCTGCTCTCCAATATGAGCCTATCTTGTAATTGTATCATGGATGAGATGCAAACAATACATATGTCTTATACAATATATATAGCAATATATATATATATATAACAATATATATAGGGGAATATAAGGTGAAGACTTCGGTTAAATTATAAAAATAACAAAAAAAAATATTGACGGTGTCATGAGGCCTCTCAGGGAACCTCCGAATGTGACGCATATGCATCACTTTTGCTGGATAAATTGCATGCAGCTAAGGAGAACTTAACGCACAAAGGAAAAGCACAACCAATGGAGAAGCAAATAAAAAAAAGCAAATGCAAAGCAACAACACCAACAACAACATTAACAACAAAAACAACAACAACAACAACAATAACAACAACATATACATCAGCATATACATCAATATCAACATCAACATCAACATCAACATCAACATCAACATCAACATCATCAACATCAACATCAACATCAACATTAACATCAACATCAACATCAACATCAACATCAACATCAACATCAACATCAACATCAACATCAACATCAACATCAACATCAACATCAACATCAACATCATCAACATCAACATCAACATCAACATCAACATCAACATCAACATCAACATCAACATCAACATCAACATCAACATCAACATCAACATCAACATCAACATCAACATCAACATCATCATCAACATCAACATCAACATCAACATCAACATCAACATCAACATCAACATCAACATCAACATCAACATCAACATCAACATCAACATCAACATCAACATCAACATCAACATCAACATCAACATCAACATCAACATCAACATCAACATCAACATCAACATCAACATCAACATCAACATCAACATCAACATCAACATCAACATCAACATCAACATCAACATCAACATCAACATCAACATCAACATCAATATCAACATCAACATCAACTTCAACATCAACATCAACATCAACATCAACATCAACATCAACATCATCAACATCAACATCAACATCAACATCAACATCAACATCATCATCAACATCAACATCAACATTTGTCTTCATAATAAAGCCTTATTAGCTGCAGTCCGAAGTAACGAAAAGTACCTGATACAAACATATATGATAATAGAAATTAATTTTGTTTTATTATTTTTTTATTTTTATAATTACTTAATACTTACAAAGAAAAACTGTGTCAATGTTTTGAGTGTATGAATAAATACATATTTTAATTTTGTTGTTTTACTTTTAATTTAATAAAAACGTCGAAAAATGCATTTTTTGAAAATTCATGGGCGTTGCATAGAAATGTTACTCGCTGAGTATAAGAGCTATGACTAAAAAAATGGTACGCCCGTAAAGGTTAATTCCTTGAATTCATTACAAAAACAAAACAAAATTTCAAAAGATTATCGGAACGTGGTGGGAGCTGCATAAGCAACGCAACTGAAAATTTGTTGCATGGAATTATTACTCCCTGAGTATTAGTGCTAGTATCATGTGTGTAAAAAGTTTTGAGACTACTTTCAGGCGTTTGTTGCATAACATTAACAAACGCAAATATGGCAACCCTGCATACAGCACACAATACGGTACCACTGCTTTGTTGTCAAACACAAATCATTCAAAAATATTCATTCGCGATGGCGTACAAATTAGATTTACGAAAATCTGTTTCTAAACATTTTGGAAAGCTAGGTACACAGGAAATTCTTCATGTTTTCAAACACAAGCCAATCTTGCGAACAACAATCTATCGTGCTCTCAAAGATTGCCGGGATGGTAAAGAGCCGAAAGTGTTGGTGTGGTGTGCGATTTCGTCGAAATTGAAGCAATTAATCGAAAAAAATCACGACAACGGCGAATACATGTTTCAACATCAACATCAACATCAACATCAACATCAACATCAACATCAACAACCATAAAAACAAAAACAAAAACAATAAACACCGTCACGTCAAAACCTACGGGTGTGTCCACGACACAGCCAACTTTTTCTTCTTTTTTAGTTTTCAAAAATAAAGTGGTTGTTTTCCGATGAGTGTTTGCATTTAATGTAGTATGGGGCTCCTCTGAAAACAAAGTGTACTCTTACACTTTTCAAAAAGCAAAATGGTAACCCTACCCTAACCACACTTATGCGTGGTTAAAATGCATAATTCTTCAAATTTATAACTGAACAGCAGCCGATTTAGTTCAGAAAAAAATTATTGAGTCATGCAGATATTTAATTATTTCTTAATGTTTTTTCTTTTGCTAAATTACAGTTCGAATGAAAAATGGCTAACTAGCCGAATATCAATACCAGATGCTAAGCTTTCGGACAGTGGAAATTATTCATGCTCAGTAGGAAAGCTTTTTAAGGCAATTGTGCTCGTTCAGGTACTGACAGGTAAGAATATTTTGTGTAAGAAAATTGTTGTAATCCTTAAACTTAATTTTTATAAAATTTGTATTGTTCGTTTAGAAAAGAAACAATACAAAGTTCAAAACAATACAAAGAAACAATCCGATAAAATTAATTTTTGACCTATCTTGCTATAGAAAGAACGCAAACATTTCTTTGTTTTGACGAAGTCGTTCATTTGGAACTGGATTTTGTTTTTATTTTTTTATTTTTTTTATTTGTGCACGATGTATGCGAATAAAAACTCGATATTATTTTGGTACTTTTATTAACTGTCATATGAAATCAGCTGTCATTGAAAACGCCAAGTTATTTATTTTTTATCAATAAAAAGTCTAGTATGAGCGATGAACTTTTAAATTTGTAAAATTAATTTTATCAATTTCTTTTGTTGCCATGGCTTTAATGCAGGGCTGGGCATTCTAACACAGTCACATTTTACTTTGTCTTGTTAGTATAAGTGCGCTCTCGAATTGCGCACACTGAACGAAATAGTTGTCACAATTATTTCGATTTGTAAGTTTCTATTTTCTTCTTTTTATTTTTAGTCATCGGCACACTTCATTATTTCTTCTATGAAATTAATTAATACAAGTATGTAATATGAATGAATAATGCAAAAATCTAAATAGGTAATATGGATGAATTGTATGAAACCTCGATATATGCGAATAATATGAAATTCTATAAAATAGAGAAATATATGCATAAATATTATGAGTCTACAAATCAATGGGTTAATTTTTTAAGAGTGTACATAAAAGATGCAGCGCAAAGTGACATAGACTTTACGCCGTCTGCGAACGACTGAATTATATTCTCATCTGTAGTGAGCCTTGTGAGTGAGCTATGGAGTGCACTGCGCATAGTGTAATCATGGTATAATAATACAAGGTAACATTCACAACTGCTTATTTTCTCTTCTACAAGAAAACATCTCCTGTCAAAAACCGCTGTTTGTAAAAATGCATCTGCAGCAGCTGAGGTTGTTGTCTATAAAAACTATAACACATCATCATCTAGCAACTCAAACAAATAATACAATTTGACAACTATCAACAGTTAATCTCTTTTGCTCTCAATTTTTTGACAGAAAGAAAGCTTTTCTTGATGTTGTCAAAAACTCACTAACACATTATTATTACACCATGGCCCTGCGGTGCTTTAATGCCTTGACGGGCAGCTTTGCACACCTATACTTTCTCATCTTGCGTATGTATTAATGAGCGCCTTAAAGCTCGCACTGAAACCAAAGTACTGCTAAAGCGCTTTTTGCAGAATAGTCAAAATTAACCAACATGTTTTATTCATCTTCATTCCTCTTTTTTTAAAAGGTTGAATTCTCAAAAGAGTTATTATGTTTTGCCGTGGCCAAGCTTCCAGCAAAAGTTGCGTTTATTATGCCCACTTGAAACTGATCAAAAGCAATATTATGTGGACAATGTCCACTGAACATGCCGCTCTTAAATTAATTAATTTCTTTCTTGCATCACCTACAATAATTTTGTATTGACTATGCAAATTATCATAGTGTCTTTTTATGCAGAATTTTTCAACTTTACCTCTTTGTGACAGACCATGCAATGTGCCATGCCATCATTTTCTAAAAATAAACTAGTAAGAAATGATTTTCGACTGGGCCGAGGTTAAAATACCCCACGGCCGAACCAAAGTATATTCGAAGTCTTAAGCAATCAATAAAATGTTTTCGAACCATGTTCGTTATAGTTTTAACAGAAAATATTCGCTTTTTTTTATAAAGTCACTTTCTATGGGAGAATTTCATACACGGAGTACATGTAAAATATCAAAGATTATATGCAAAATTTTAAATCCATATATTAATTTTTGTGGAATTGTAAGAGATTTTACCGTTTTAACGGACCGTTTTACGGACTGACAAAATTGATATACCCCTTTTACGTTTTTTAAAAGTGGGGATATAAAATTATGTATATTTTGTCCAGTGAGTCACTATTTCAGTGCTTCTAACAATGTCATGGTGTTAAATATATTTTTGCTACTCCTCAAAGGTGGCTTGTTTTATCAAATAATATGGAATCACGTGATCAAAACAGTGTTGCGCTGTGCAATTATTCACAACATTTGTGTTTTTGCATGAAAATAGTACACTTTTAGTACGAAATGTATCAAAGCAGTAATGAAACCTGCTTAACAGCAACACTCACCATACTCATACTCGTGATACTTTTTTGCATAAAGTATTAAAAGTAGCAAAAAGTGCACTAGTGTTCAGGAATCAAGTGACCGTCTGTATAACATACTTTCATCACAGAGCTCATCAAACGAAAAAAGAGAGTAAAAAAGGACGTGATCGGGGATCATATGAGCGTCTGCATAACAACGGCCTTAGTGGCTGCCAATACTCTAAGATTAAAAAAAAGTAGCAGACCATATATTTCATTAAGTGGTAAACAAATTAAAATAAATATTTGTTATCACAATTCCAAAAGAAAGCGAAAAAGACAAAATAATAGCCGATTTGTGCAAAAAGCATATTTTGGACGTTATAATTAAATAGGACACTCAATAAACATAGCTTTTAGGGTTGTAATATTTTAGTACTATTTTTATATGGAAGGCAACAGCTACATTTTTAAACTAGTGTAAAATTTGAGTACATTATGATAATATGACATGATAGCACACGTTGTGAATACCCTAATTATGTTTTCAGCATTTACTGAATTTTTTGTCAAGGACCTCAACAATGAGTTAACTAAAATGTTCGTACCTTGCCTTAATTGGTATATCATAACATTGCTTCTGCTCAACTAATTTTAGAAATCTTTATATTATGACAAAGATAAGACTTGCAGCTTCGTATTCTAATTTAAATAATAGAAATATGTCAATCAATTGGAAAATAATAGACGCTAAAACAATCAACTCACATTTTTCTTTTAACTTTTACATTTTCAAACGGTAAGAAATCAAAAGAAGTCTATTTACATAATTTTGTTTATGTTTTTCTTTAGAAAACATAAGTTTTAATTTTCGAACTAATTAAAAAAAAATTAAATCAGTTATTAAATAATAAAGTTATTAGCAAAAGTATAATTTGACATATTTTCAGATTTCTATTTTTTAAAATAGATTTTAGAATATAAATAATAACTTGCTTCTCTGTGAATGCGTTTTGAAAGCCAAATTATTGATTCACTAAAACGCATACATCTCCTTGCTGGTCAGCTACGATTTCGAGGATTTTTGTGACCTTAAAACGAGTGCAAATGAAACACCACAAGCCAATTTGAGCTACATTTTCATCAGACCTATTGACTCTTCAAGACAACTGTGAGTGGAGGTGGAATAAGTTCAGCGTGGTTTTCATATGTACTTTCAATTTCTACGGCTTCATTATCCACTTCTTTGTCTGAAAAACTTTCGTGCATCCATTCATAAAGCTCTTCATTTGTGAAAGATTCATTTGAAGCAAGTTTTTCGAGCATCGTGGTAAGGGTTGTGCGTTCATTATCTTAATAAATAAAATAAATTACTGCACTGAGGGAAAAAAAAAATATTAAATTTATCCAAAAACTTTTTTTTTTGCACCAATAACGCATTTGCTTAAATCGACTACGTAAATATTAAAAATTTATTTAAATACTTTTTTAATTAAATAAAATATTAAAATATTTAAACAGAATTAATAAAAAATATATCAAAATTATGCACGAATTTTTTTAAATACCTTTCAAATATTTAAAAAAAAATAAAACTATCACATTTAAAGAAAATTTATATAAAAATATTGAAATTAAAAAAAAATATATTTGAATATTTCTCACGAGATGCGTCCATCAAATGCCATTTGGTAGTATATTTTATATTCTTTTTTCGTTCTCTAATTTATACTATTTTTGACAGATATTGCAGTATTATGGCGACACATTTCAAAATAGTACAAATTAGAGGAAGAAAAATTGAAAATAAAATAAAGGGGCAAAGATAAATATGCAGGGAAATGACAACCGGCGCAAGACATTTGTGAGAAAATGTCCGGTTGTCACTCAAACCTTACACAATTTTATTGTGCGATCATCAATCGCACTCACAACTAGTCTTTGCCAAAAATCCAGGCTATATTACCCTTGCAACGAGAACTAAATGGGAACTATAAGAAAGCTGCAACTGCAAAAATAAACTGCAGGAACGATTCTGTTTCTGCTTGTCGGAATATGTGTGTACGTGTGCGATGCTGTTGCTGCTTGCTTGTATGGAATATGTGTGTACGTGTGTGGTATAAATATAATTCAAATGCGAGAAAAAAAAAACGAGTTGTAAGGAAAACATTTGATTTATCCACGTAAATATTTAAATAAAATTTATACTCAGGCGTGGATAATGATAATATGCGTTATTTCCCTCAGTGTGGTCATTTCAGCCCTTGAAAGGACTTTGACCTATCTTCTTATGATCAATTGTGTTGTGCGTGTTATAAAGTTTGTACACAATTGACCGAGAACCAGACCTACAGGTTTTAACGCCGTAGAATGTTCTTATTCTCAAGAAGCTTTACATGGCATTTTGAATACTCTAAGGTTTGCCATTGTCTGTAGAGAGGTGGCGGCCGTACAGAAAAATCATTTTAATTCAAATAATTTTCTCCAGGTTCGTACTATCGATTTGACGTGACAGTGTATCTTTATTCTTGTTCCTATCCTTTCATTCGTTCCCATACTTGTCTTCATTAATGTCTGAAAAAATACACAAATTATAACCTTTTATAATTTATTGTTAAATAATGATAATATAGCTTATTTCAAATTGTCTTGTGTGTTCTAGAAGAAAGACTAACATAAAAAAATTTGCTTTGAAATACATACAAGGAAGATTCAGAGTTGCAGAAATAAATGATGCATAAAGTAAAATGGTTAATGTAGTATATAAATGTGTAGTAGGAATGTGAACATCGAACAATTAATATTTTTCTTATATTTGTTCTAATAATTGAACTACTTCCAGTCCAAATTCTTGTTTTAATCCATGTACAAATTCCCGACCTAATCCTTGTTCAAATCTTTTCCTAACCCTTGTCCCACATCCTTTTTAAATCTTTATCCTTATTGCATTCAAATCTTTGTTATTTTCCTTGTTCAATTTCTTGTCCTTATATTTTTCCCAAACTTGTTTCAATTATCGTTTTGTCTCAGTTCTTGTCGAAGTCATCTTCCCAATTCTTGTCCTAGTCCTTGTCCAATTCTATACTCTAATCTTTGTTCCAATTTTTGTCCTACTCCTTTTCTTATTCCTGATCCTAATCTTTGTCCAAATCCTTGGTCTCGTCCTTTTTCTAATACTTGTCCTTATTTTAATTTTAATTAATTTTAATTTTTTTATATATTTTTATATTTTATATTTTTATATTAGCGACTAGCAAAAGAAAAATATTGCTTTGATAAAGTATAGCGCTTATATAATTCCGCTTTGGTTTTATTGCTGTTGCGCTTATTAGCTTGTCAAAGTTAGTGGACTGCTAGAACCACTGAGACTACTGATGAGTCGGAGTAGCGTCCGACGAAACCATGGTCTAGTCAGCTTGGTTTGTTCTGCAAAGAACATTGTTGTTGTAGCAACCTGTTGCTTCATGAATTATTTGGCATAAAGCTCTTAATATAATTCTTAAAAAATATGTTTTTAAAGAATTATAAAAATTAAGTAAAAATATTTCTTTTTCCTTATGCATTTGGTGCATTCTGCACCGAGAGAAAAAACGATAGTAAAATCACTAAAGTCGTCTTGGGTGGAAAAAAAACTTATGGAAATTTAAAACTTATGCTAATTTATCAAAGAAATACATTGTTTTATATATTTTTTTGTATAAAACAATAAATTACTCTATCTAATTTATCTCAAACAATAAATTACTCGGGTGAATAAGCAAAAGTTTTAAATTTCCATACAAATTCTTTTCAGCCAAGCCCAGCTTAGATGATTTTATTAATGTTTTTTTTCGGTGTGGTTACTTTAATGGGTTCCCGAGCAACGATGTGAAATTAATTAAAAAAAAAAATGTTTTTCGTAAATAGGTCATAAAACCATTTTTTATTGTTTAAAATTAAATTTTTCGTAGGACTATAATTTTTGTTTTATCACATTTATCGTGCCTCATACACACTGCAAGTAATAATTCTATGCTACGCCGTTGAATGATCTGAAAAGAGGAAAGAAAAAGCAACAACAACCACACAGCTGTATTGAAGCTTTTTCTTTCTCCCTCGCCTTCTGCTCAATCACAGCAACGTTGTGCAGCAACAGCAAAATTGTGAGGCATTGTTTGCTGTTGTTTTTTTTATATGGGGAAAAAAGTGTTTTTAATTTTTACCTTAACCCTTTCGACCCGGATGGTACATATATGTACCACTTAAAGTTTAAACGTCTCTAAAAGCTTTAGATTAAATGTTGCTGGGTTGTGAAACATACCACATCATCTTCGCACTTTGCTGAATACATTCTAAAAAGTCCCGTTAGTTTTTTTAGTTTTTTATGTTTTCTGCATAATTTTTTGTGAGTTACGATGCAGCTAAAGTGAAATGCGTGGTTAGTTTATGTAAAGTTTTTGTGTGAAATTGACCTTGAAATTTCCAAAAATATTCAAAATAAAGTAGAATCGAAGTTTTTACAAGTATTTACAACTGAAGCATGTAAGTATTTATAAAAAATATATGCGTTTTATGGTTATTTTAGATTATGGTACACATGCGTACCGGTATGGTGGTACATATTTGTACCATTAGTCCGATGAGCAATAAATAATGTAACTCCACATTTCGGTAAAAAATTTGTTGTTTTTTTAGAAATGGATCCAGAAGATATACGAAAAATGTTGGAAGATGAAGCTGATAGCGTTAGCGACGTTTCTGGAGACTTTTCTGGAGGAAGCTCTGAAGAATTTTTCTCAAGTGATATGTCTAGCTCAAGCGGAAGCGAGGATGATACAGATGACGAGGTCTTTGACAAATTTGTACCAGGTGGTGCCTCTAGCTCCAGCGGTAACGAAGATATAGAAGACGACATAGTAGATGGAGTGAATGAGGCTGCCGATGAAGTCATAGTCTGTAATGATACCAATTTTATTTGGAGTACTCCTGACAAATACTTTGTACCTAAAAAAACTATTTTCAATCTTCATAGCTCCAAAATAGCAGATCACATACCTCGCCATTCGTCTATAATTGATGTTTTTAATAAATTATTGCCTACATCAGCCTATATATACATATCCCAATGTACAAATGAACGTATCAAAATTTTCGAAAGCGAACAACCCAAAATCAAAAAAGTAAAAATAACTGAAATCAATGCTGGTGAAACAAAAGTAATTGTTGGCTGCATGTTGGTAATGAGCTACAATCGACTTCCATCCCTAAAAGGGATGGTCGGTCGACCTACAATATTGGTCGTGCCATAAATCAATGGGAAATCAATCAGTCAAAGAAGCAATTACACGAGATCGATTCACTTTCGTTACTTCTAAAATGTATTTTGCACAGCCAGATAAGCCACATAATAGTAACAAAACTTACTATATTGATGATTTGGTAGAATGTTTGAAGAGCACATTTCAGAAATGCAGACAGGATAGTGTGTATCAAAGGATACTGTTGAAGGAACTTCCCGACGTCGTTGTACCAACTGCAGCGCCCAAAAGAAACAGACACGCACTAAGACAATCTGCAAGGAATGCCTAGTGGCACTTTGCAAAATGTGCTTTGCACGATATCATACATGAATTTTATGTAAAAACAAATTTCTTATAACATGTCATTACTTTAATTTTTCAATAAAATAAAAAATCAATAAAATATGATATATTATTTGCTTTACTTCTTTTTGATTTAGTTTGTTTTAACGGACGGTTGGTACTTATTTGTACCACTTAACATCCCGAGTGGTACAATGGTTTACCACCACTCCCCCAGCCCCCCAATTATTGTTTCTCAGATTTTCATTCACCGATACCTTATTTTTTACTTAAATAACCTGCTGCCACCAAAAATTTTATTGTAACATGGCTATTCGAAAGTCGGGTCGAAAGGGTTAATGACAAAACATTTTAATAAAAACTTTATTCTGCAGTTGGTATAAACCAGACCTTTCAAATGATATAAGAAACGAAGGAAGCCGAAAAAGTATAAAAAGATATTCAACCCGATGAAAAAAGTGGAAACGACCTATTACCTAATGCCTGGTTAAAGCCGCGTAGGCACGTGTGTTTCCTTTAAGAATTCTTTTCGTTTACCACCAAGTAAGCTCATCAGAAGGATTTAAAAATAAAAATTATTCTACCGACCCTCTATAGACTGCATGTTACACATTCGAAAAAAACTAAGGCTAATCAAAAGAAATTTTTAAAATTATATAAAACATTCATGTCTAATTAAGTTACTATTACCGTGTAGAATGCTAAAAATTAACATATATTCATCAATTTTTTTTTCCACTTTCTTTATTATATACCAAGTGCCAACACATATTATGTTTCATTGTTATATGGCATTTACTTCCAAAGCTATTCGAGATAAAAACTTTAAATTGTATGGGTGGTGCAATTTCAAGTTCAATTTTTTCAGTCAAACAACACGACCAAATAGGAAGTTCCTACCTAGTTTCATTGATTTGTGACTTATAGTTTGAAAGTTATAACAAAAATTTGGGCTGCTGAAAAGTTCCACGCCCCTTTTTTAACGACCATAAAATGTAACCAGTGAAGTGGTACGTGTGCTTTGAGGTCGCATACCGATTACGGAAGCTGTGTGACCTATAACTCTAAAGCTATTCGATATCGCAAATTTGGGTTGTATGGGATGTGCCACGCCCACTATATTTATTCGGTGCACTCCTTCTCCCCACTCTTATTGATTTAAAAAAAAAATTGTCAAAATCGGTTGAGAAACACGGGAAAAATGGTTCTTAACTGTTCTGCCTACGCCTATTTATATATAGGTTTCTCGTAAGTTTCTTCTTTATTTATTTTTAATCGCTACTTATTTTTTATCATACAGTTATTTATTAAAAATTATTTTGTGTATTACTTATGTCTATTTTTGGTATTTTTTTATTTTATTATATATTTTTTTTTATTATATATTTTATTACAATTATATATAAGAACAGATTAGATTTTGATTAGTAATAATAGTTGACAGTAGCTAGACTTGGGATGAGAATGATTTAATTCTCATTTCAAGTAAACTAATACTCGGTGAGAGTAAGTTATTTTTGCTCTCACTTTGAGTGTAGTTAGATAAGGACTCAGACATCGTTAGACTCAGACGACTAGACAACGGACTCAGACAGGACTTAGTGGCTTTTTTAAAACCGACACGTCTCTAGCTCCCTTTGGCAAAGTGCGTTGACACTTTGTTTAAAATTATCAATTTTGTTTTTAACAAAGGTTTCGGGCTGCCTCGCAACTTTTGGGAGGAACAAAGTATTGATACACTTTGACATTCACACATCAAAGAACTTCGTGTTGATTTCTCAAATAATATTTAGACTCCACATATACAACACAATTAATAAAAACAAAAGTTGCTCAACAGACGATAATTAGAGAACAAAATCGGTTGTTGACCGTCAGGGCTGGTTATGCAAACGTAACGGAGCGTGTCGTTGCGCTACTCAAATTTGCTATAAGAACAATTCCCATAAGTAGTTAATGAAATCTTAATAAAAAGTGACAAAACTCAGATAAAACTAAGTTTCGTACCACCTAATATCATGTTTACATTACACATTTAACTATGCAGTTTGGCTATAATAGTTTAGTAACTGCTTCTGGTGTTTGCACTGCCAGTAGCGTAGTTAACTTTGTCATTATTTGACGTTCATTTTTCGTCGATTCACATAATTTTGAGACATATTGAAAATTTAATTTTCATGCAAAAAAAAAAATTAAAAATATTACAATATATGTGATAAAAGCCTTGTAGGAGTTTTTGTTCATCATCAGCAGGAAGTGGTGGAAGCTGGTGGTCTTTGACCGAATCATCAAAAGAAAAGGAAATGTTTTCAAATATTTTTATGCTTTTTTTATGTGACATTTCCTTGTCATTTTTTTAATTTGCTTTTGTTCTTAATGAAAACACAGTGTTGCATGAGATGGTTTAGGTCGCAGTTTCAACTTAATTGTTTTGCGAGATATGTAAGATTTTGTATGGGAAACTATGCAGTTAAGTATCCAGTTTCAAAGTTAACTGTGTAGTTTCGAGGTAATGTAAACATAGTATAAGAAATCAGAACTTAAGAGTTTAAAACTTTGTAACATGTAAACAAAAATGTAACATATACTCATAGGAAATAAAAATATATAAAATTTTTCAGCAAGTGCCCCCCTTCACCCCCCTGTGGACGCCCTTGTCTATATTAGTAATCGACGTTGAAACCGTATCAATTGTCTTTGGCTTATTTTATATAACACTGTGTGTAATTTTTTAAGTCATGCCAAAATAACCATATACGGACACCACTACGTGATAAAAAACTAAAAAAAAAGACCCGTGTCTCCCAATTTTTCCCAAAGTCATGCACTTTTTTGTTTATGGGCCGCCAAAGATTTGGGGCCTCGGTATCATTTTCGCAAAAAAGTGATCATTTTCTCGGGCTCATATCTTGCAAACCGTTCAGAATTTCGATTTACTCTCTGAGGCAAAGTTGTAGCTCTTGTCATAAAGAACAAAAATTGCGAACATATAAAATCAAAAAAACTTCACCTTCCAGATCAAAATCGCAAAAAACTTAAACAATTCGATTTCTTTTTAACTTTTTTCCCGTGTTCAGGTCCATAGGTAGCAAACCGTTCAAAATTCAAGGAAACAATCAACTACAAAAATTTACCTAAGATCTTAATAAACAAATTTCTTGAACATATAAACTTCCTAGAGATGATTCTTAACACTGTTTAGGTAGCACGCAAAAGTGAAAAATTTGCCGACAATTTTTTAATTTGATTTTTTTACCTTTTTTCTCCTGTTCAGGTCCATAGGTAGTAATATTTGATTTTTTCCATTATATCTTTCAATGTTTCATAGCTTTCTTTCATGTTGATACCCATTGCTAGCGGAATGGAAGGTTTTCGGTTCGACACATGCAACAACACTGCTTTCAAGCTTGAAACAGAACCATCAATAAATAATCTCCACTCACTAGCGATGTAGTTCATTCCCATTTTTACCACCAAAGCTTTTATATCGTTGCAGTAAGCGAACGAATTGTCATCATTTAGAGTGTAGAGCATCTGAAATTCAGCTTGTCGTTTGCGGTACGCCGTAGAGTTAACATTAGCATGTGTGAGTTTTCTTTGCTTTAAAAAAGCTGTCAAAAATATTGCAAGTCGCTGCGATAATCCCAATATGGCCACAATGAAATCCATTTCCATTTGTGTTATTAGTTGTGGTCCATCTCTTCCCTGTTGGGGCTCATAATCGGTATCAAATGGATCTTCATAAGTAACACCACTTGCTGTACTCATTGCTGTAAATTCTGTAGTACGATCTGGAGTTGGCGGCCTTGGTGTTACAAAATTTTTAGGTGCAAGCACTGGTAGTGTGGCTGTTGCAGTTGCTTTATAAATTTTGTTCTTCTCAGCATGTCGATTTAGACGACATGTGTAATTTACGCATGCATAGCAACTGGTTGCATCATGATCACCTGGGCGATTAATCCAGTTTACCGGCTTACAATACTTCATAGTACCTCTGCCTCCACTCAACCATGCCATGAGATTGTTATAACATTGGCGACACACTGTATTAGGTGTGTAATTTTCACCGGTCAAGTCCACTTCGTCGAAACCCAATGTATATGCTCTTTTGAATTCACTAGTTAAAAGATTCTTTTCCTTCTGAAATCTTGTAGATGTTTTTGACGTAGAATACGTCATTCTCGGAGGTAAGTAGGGTGGTTGATAGTGATCAGGTGTCGGTATTTATATAACTTTTTGAGCCTTTGGTGGGCCTAAAGTACTGATCGTACAATGTTGATGTTAGCACTTGTTGGTCTGCTTGATCCTCAATGCGACAAATATTCATGTTAGAACTCTCTAACTTATATAAATTTTACACAATTACATAATATATAAAGCCAACATTTGATGTTTTTGTTTGCTTAAACTTGCTACCTATTTATCGACAGTTTCCGGTTTTATCGACAAAACCATAAAATTTGTATGGGAGCCCCCCTAAGGAGTGGTCGGAGGGAATAGGTGTCAAAGGCAAAAATGTTCCTTTTGCAAAAATAATGGGGGTCAGTCATACATATTAACCCTTTCCGGCACTCTTTTAAAGGTCATATGCTCAGGTGTATGGAATAAATAAACAAAAACCATAAAATTTGTATGGGAGCCCCCCTAAGGAGTGGTCGGAGGAAATAGGTGTCAAAGGCAAAACTGCTCCTTTTGCAAAAGTAATGGGGGTCAGTCATACCTATGAACCCTTTCCGGCACTCTCTTAAAGGTCATATGCTCAGGTGTATGGAATAAATATACAAAAACCATAATATTTGTAAGGGAGCCCCCCTAAAGCGTGGTCGGAGGGAATAGGTGTCAAACGCAAAAATGTTCCTTTTGCAAAAATAATGGGGGTCGGTGATACATATTAACCCTTTCCGGCACTCTTTAAAGGTCATATGCTCAGGTTTATGGAACAAATAAACAAAAACCATAAAATTTGTATGGGAGCCCCCCTAAGGAGTGGTTGGAGGGAATAGGTGTCAAAGGAAAAAATGCTCCTTTTGCAAAAATAATGGGGGTCAGTGAGTCATATTAACCCTTTCCGGCACAAAAACCATAAAATTTGTATGGGAGCCCCCCTAAGGAGTGGTCGGAGGGAAAAGATGTCAAAGGCAAAAAGGTTGCTTTTACAAAAGTAATGGGGGTCGGTCATATATATTGACCCTCTCCGGCACTCTCTTGAAGGTCATATGCTCAGGTGTATGGAATAAATAAACAAAAACCATAAAATTTGTATGGGAGCCCCTAAGGAGTGGTCGGAGGGAATAGGTGTCAAAGGCAAAATGTTCCTTTTGCAAAAGTAATGGGGGCCGGTCATACATATTAACCCTCTCCGGCACTCTTTTAAAGGTCATATGCTCAGGTGTATGGAATAAATATTTTGCTAAATAGTTTTTAAAAAAGATGTCATCAAAAGTGAATTGACTAATTCTACGTCTTATGTTACGACATAGTCGAAACTACTGTATATTTTTTTTCTGGTTTGATGACCGCAAACGTAGCAAAATAAATCAATTTTTTCACACTGCATACTGAAACTGTCAGTTGCCACTGTTGTGTACGAATTATGTTGTAGCACTTTATATAACTTTCACCGCGTCACTTTTTTCACTTTTGCGTGCTACCTAAACAGTGTTAAGAATCATCTCTAGGAAGTTTATATGTTCTAGAAATTTGTTTATTGAGATCTTAGGTAAATTTTTGTAGTTGATTGTTTCCTTGAATTTTGAACGGTTTGCTACCTATGGACCTGAACACGGGAAAAAAGGTAAAAAAAAATCGAATTTTTTTAAGTTTTTTGCTATTTTGATCTGGAAGGTGAAGTTTTTTTGATTTTATATGTTCTTTATGACAAGAGCTACAACTTTGCCTCAGAGAGTAAATCGAAATTCTGAACAGTTTGCAAGATATGAGCCCGAGAAAATGATCACTTTTTTGCGAAAATAATACCGAGGCCCCAAATCTTTGGCGGCCCATAAACAAAAAATTGCATAACTTTGGGAAAAATTGGGAGACACGGGTCTTTTTTTTTTTTGTCTTTTATCACGTAGTGGTGTCCGTATATGGTTATTTTTTTTCGTGTTGCACTGTGTAACCTTACATTGCATTAAAAATTACTGAAACGCCTTAAATAGGTGTTACAGAAGTCAAACCGATCGAACGTGCTTTAAAATCTCTCCGCAAACCCAAAATTCATTTAAACCACTTGAATTAAAGCAATAATTCCAACCCAAAAAAGTAAAAACTGCAACTTTGCAAAATTGTGTCTTTAGCTATATCGGTGACACACATACAATTTTTTTTAATTGTTCGCTACGTTATAGTGACGTAAATAAGAATTAAGAAGCAGAGGCAAAATAAATAAAAAAAAAAAAAATATAAAAAATAAAATAAATTAACAATTCGAACAAACGAAAGTAAAAAATCAAAGTAGCGTTTTTAATTCAGTTATAAAATAAAAAAATAAAAAAATAAAAAAAAAATAAAAATATTATAAAAAATTTATAAAATTTGTTGCTCTTCTTCCTGCGCCGTGGAGGACCGTAAGGCACTGAAATTAACATGTAAGGGAATCTGTGGAAAATCATTCCACACATCTTGTATAGGCTTACCTAAGAGAAGTCTTACATACCTAGATTATCTAAAAAACTTCGTGTTTTACTGCGATGAGTGCAAAGACTTACAACTCTCCGATGTCCTCCTGACTATAAAATGCCTCAATGACTCAAATAATTCAGTGGGGTTAGACAACAAACTGTGCATGAAAAAAATAGTCGATCAAGTATCAAAACTTGAAGAGAAGATGAAAGCAGCAGAAGATATTATTAGCGCTGTTGAAATCGCTAAAATTGAAAACAACAAAAAACTATTAAATACCACAAAAAGCTTGATTAGAATAATTGACCTCACCACCGACTATAAACATGATATAAACAGCGTTGAAACCGCGTTAAGTGCCATTAAAAATACAATCAATAAAAACTTCGAAAAGAAAAACACAACACAAGCGATTAAAAACATAACAGAAAACCTCGGGGGCCTTAGAAATGATGACGACTTCATCATGCAATCGAGCTCGAGGAAATCCTCACAACCACCTTCGATTTCAGATCCACTAATTGAAGTACTTTACCACAAAATAAATGAAATCAGTGTCGATTTGGGCATGTTTCGCGCGTCGCTTGTAGAAATAACAAATGTGATCAAATCTGCACCCAATATAGTGAGCATACCACATCCTAATGCGCAATATAACACATCTACTCTCTACGACGAAATCATGGGAGCTTCCGTGATTTCCCTTCCAGTGCGTTCCTTGCTGTTTCCCACAAATAATAAAAACTACTCGGAATCGCTACCTGCCTCAACCTGCACGTCTACGCCACAGATAACAACACCTATTGCTGCCCCACGTAAAACCATTGAACACTCTGGAACTTCATGGACCATGTCAGAATGGAACAATCGGATTTAAAAAACTGAAGCAAGGAAGTCAAAGTGGTAGTGTATCATTATTTGTCAAAGGATTCCACGCAGCTGCGAATGTAACTACGGTTCAAAAATACTTTAGAAAGAAGTACAAAATCAAGGTTTCTGGCTGTGAGAAGAAATCAAAGAAAAACTCTAAAATTTCCAGTTTCAAGTGCTTTATCCCCAACATATACGCCTGGATGTTTCCAACCTCTATTGAAAAAATACTTACGGAAGGCAACATTTATATTTCTGAATGGATGGAGAAACCTAAAAGGAAGGATAGAGATCCTAGCAATTTGCCTATCACTAAGCATATTACTAAGTCTGTCTTTATGCCTATCTCTAAGCCTATTACTAAGACTATAACTATCCCTACTAAGATTAATACTAAGAATAGCATAAAGCCTTCTAGATCTATCCTAAAACCAGCTCAAAATAGAAACTGGCCTAAGAATTATAGCTCTAGCTCTAACTTTAGTTGTAGCTCTAACCCTCACTCTCACTCGAAATTTATCTCTTCTTATACCAAAAATCCTTTATATAAAGATACCCCATACAATCATTCCTTACCTGGCCCCTACTCCAGACCTAATCTTAAGTCCCATCATAAATCTGAGCCTAATTGGAGTCTCAAAACTAATATTTTTTCCATCTTCAACCATAAGGGAAAGCAAAATGTCACCACAACTAGCATTATTCAGATGCAATACCCACAACATCTTCCACTAACCCAATGCGTAATAGGGTTTCATTCAACCTTTCAGCCAAGTTCATTCAATCCCACACTCTAAGTCCTTCACTTTTGCCAAGAATCACATCAAAACCTGCTCTAGTTACAATAGTGCATACTAATCAACATGGTAGCCCTCCAAATCAACCTGAAAGCCCTCAGTCTTTCTTAGACCCTCTTATTCCTCCAAAAGTGAAAGCTATAGTGAACTCTTGTGCTGACACTGAGTGCAGATATGCCTTAGGGAGAACAGCGTCTACAACAAGGCTCGCCTGTTTCTTGCTTATATGCATAAAGCCCCTGATTCAACTTGTATAGAAGGCAAGACTAAGACTAATCTTAAAATTTTGATACAGCAAGAAGGTCTGCCTACTGAAGTTAATGACCTGCGTCATATATTTAATAGCTTTTACGAGCAACTTGGATTGACAATCAATCAAGTAAAGGCTGATCTGGACACCTATGGCGCTCATGTCCGTTCGAAACACGTCTCTTTTCTTCAAAAATCACGTAAAGAGCAGCAACAATATTATTGTTCCTAATCCCCAATCTCCAGACCCAATTAGCCTGATAAAATCAAGATTAAACATACCTCATCCTAAAACAAAATCCCTCTCTCAAGCCCCCCGGAGTTCATTAGAGCCAAGCTTGAATATATTCTATTACAATTGTGTGGAATGAGAGGAAAACTAAATAAACTGTTCGTGGAAGCCAAGTCATGCCACTTTAACGTGCTTGTCTTTATAGAAACATGGTCAAATAACAGTTTTAGGAACGAGGAAATTTTGGACAGTACACCGATATGATCGGAACTATACAAGCATGGGTATAAACTTACCCGTGTAGGGGAAGTTCTAATCGCAACGTGCAATACTTTATCCGCTAAACTGGTTGAAACTACTTCCTGTAAATTCTTCGAACACCTTATAATTAGAATATGGTTAAGAAATGGTATCTACATCTTTATTTGTCTTTTATATTCCCGCTGGTCCTATGATTACCTTAAACGAGGAACACAAAGTTTTAATCTTAGGTGATTTTAATCGACCAAACATTGCTTTTGTCACTGATGAAAATGATAATTACCTCTTACCAGTTAACCTTTCAAGTCCAGTCGACTTTAGCTTATTTAGTAAGTTATACAACAACGATCTACAGCAAGTCATTCCTATCCAAAACCAGAACGGTAGATGGTTGGATTTAGTCCTTACAAATTCCTACGATGAAGTAAAGGTGGGTCCAACAAGTGATGCTGAACATATTTTCTCTAACACCCTCCACCATACAGCCTTAACTGTTGAGTTGTCCTCTAGCAATATAACTTATAGCCAATCATCCAACAATTCAACTGTGTACGACTTTCCTAATGCCGATAACAACAGCATAAAAAATTATATGAAGTCATTGAACTGAAACGTACTAGTGAAATTGGATTTAGAAAGTGCTGTTTCTTTCTTTTACCAGCGTCTCTTTAGAATTAAAGACAAGTACGTCCCAAAAATTAAGAAGAGGGACAAATTGTCAGAACCTTGGCTCTTCTATATTAAGTCGGGTGAAGCATATAAATCTTACACAAGTATAATTGGAGAGAAAATTATCAGGGACCCAAAAAAATTCTTCGATTTTGTATATGTAAAACGAAAATCAGCCGGTTATCCCACAACCATGTTTAAAGGTAACGTGGTTTCTTCCAACCCTCAAGAGATCTGTAATCTCTTTGCTGATCATTTTGCAGATGTCTTTGGTGTTCCAACAACTCAGACTCCAGCTCCGTGTTCCCGAAGAAATACACAACCCGCAGTTAACAACATCAGTCTAACTCTGGAGGAGATTTATATAGTCATAAATAATCTTGATCCTAACAAGCCTCCTGGTCCAGACCTAATACCTTCACGTTTACTGGTTCAATGTGTAGAACAATTTACGATGCCATTACATATAATTTTTAATAAATCTAGGGTTATTTCCATCGAATTGAAAATCTTCCCATCTTATACCTATATATATAAAAAAGGAGATAAAAGGGTTGGTAGAAAATCGAAGGAGCATTGCAATATTGTCTGCTATTCCGAAGCTATTTGAAAAAATTATCTGTGAAAAACAGACATGCTTTGCTAATCCACTACTAAATGATCAACAGCATGGTTTTCGTAGAGGCCTATCAACCACAACAAACCTTACAATTTTGGTCTCGGATGTTCTTACTGCAATGGAGAAAGGACATCAAGTAGACGTTGTCTGTACTGACTTCATTAATCGGGTTGATCATGATATCCGTATTCAAAAATTGAAAAAGTTTGGTTTATTAGTTACTTTACTTAATTTGCTAAAATCCTATCTCCTGGGACAAAAGGTCCCAGTTCGTTAAGTTCCAAGGTGTCTTGTCGAAAAAAATTTCTGTTTCATCCGGAGTTCCACAAGGCAGTCACCTTCTTTTTAATATCTTAATCTCAGACTTATCCGATGTATTGAATGACATCTCACATCTGATGTATGCGGATGATCTTAAATTATACCATGTCATTACGTCAGAAATTGATGTTAGTTTCATGCAGACGAAACTGCTCGCTTTGGAACACTGGTGCAATCAAAACAAGCTCTACCTCAATGTAAAGAAATGCTACGTTATAAGTTTTTCCCGTAAGAGTTTAGCAAATAAAAACTGTTATTTTCTAAATAGCATTGAACTTAGTGGTAGTTGAAGAGTGAATATCTTTGAAGACCTTGGAGTTGTACTGGATAATAAACTACGTTTCAATCTTCACTATGATAAAGTATTATTAAGGGCAAGTAAGCAGCTTGGATTCATAAAGAGACGAGCAAAGGAATTCAAGAATTTGTGGGCAACTAAGACCCTAAATTGTACTTTAGTACGCCCACTACTTGAATATGCCTGCATAATATGGAATCCTGCCTTTGAGTTACATAGTGAGAAATTCGAATCAATTCAAAAACAATTCCTGCTTTTTGCACTAAGAGACTCCTTCGACCCTCGTGATTTCAGTAACTTGCTGCCTTACGAACAAAGACTTGGCCTTCTGAATTTAATGCCTTTATCATCAAGAAGCATATTACTAAGCTCATGCTTTACCTTTAATGCAATAACTGGAGTTATCAACCCTCTTCCTTCTCAAATATAACTTACTACTACTTACTTACATACTTACTTACTTATCTGGCGCTTACAACCGTAGGTCGGTTTTGGCCTCGTGTAAGAAATTGCGCCAGCCATTTCTGTTCTGCGCTTGCTGGCGCCAGTTGGAAACACCAAGCGTGGTCAGGTTATCCATTACCTGATCCTTCCAACGAAGATGTGGGCGTCCTCTTCTGCGTTGACCACCACCGGGCAACGAATCGAATATTTTTTTCGCTGGAGCGTCGTTTTCCACTCGCTCAACATGACCTAGCCAGCGGAGCCGCTCGATTTTAATGCGCTTAACTATGTCGATGTCAGCGTACAGCTCATACAGCTCGTGGTTCCATCGAATTCGGTACTCGCCATTGACGCAGATTGGACCGAAGATTTTACGAAGGATCTTTCTCTCGAAGGCTCCCAAAGACTTTTCATCAGAACTGCTCAACGTCCAGGTTTGTGCTGCATATAATAGGACGGGCATGATTAGTGACTTATAGAGCGTGAGTTTTCTTCGTCGAGAGAGGGCTCTGCTTCTCAATTGCCTACTTAGCCCAAAGTAACACTTGTTGGCAAGAGTTATCCTTCGTTTTATCTCAATACTGACATCGTTGAAAGAGTTAATGCTGGATCCCAGGTAGACAAAGTCCTTAACAACCTCGAAGGAGATGTTGTCAACAGTGACGTGGTTTCCAACACGCTGGGACTGTTTATTTGTTGACACTAGATATTTCGTCTTATCTGCATTCACTGCTGGACCCATATGACTCGACTCTTTCGCTAATCTGGAGAATGCTGCACTGACTTCGCGCGTATTATGGCCAATAATATTGATATCATCAGCATACGCCAGCAGCATACTTTTGTAGAATATAGTGCCATTGCGTCTCAAATCAGCAGCTCGGATGATCTTCTCCATCATTAGGTTGAAAAAGTCGCACGATAAGGAATCACCTTGTCTGAAACCTCGTTTGGTATCGAATGGAGGAGTGAGGTCCTTCCCGATTTTAACTGTGCTGCTGGTGTTGCTCAGTGTCATTCTGCAAAGGCGGATGAGCTTTGCAGGAATACCAAATTCAGACATGGTGGAATATAGATGATTCCTTATTGGACTGTCTGTTTTTCTAGGGTCTTCTCCAAGATTTGTCGTAGCGTAAATATCTGGTCTATGGTGAATTTGCCAGGTCTGAAGCCACACTGATAAGGTCCAATCAGCTGGTTTACGATGGGCTTCAGTCTTTCACATAGTACGCTCGACAGGACCTTATATGCGATATTCAGAAGGCTTATCCCACGGTAGTTGGCGCAAATTGTGGGATCGCCTTTCTTGTGGATTGGGCAGAGTACACTGAGGTTTCAATCGTTTGGAATGCATTCTTCCGACCATATTCTGTATAGAAGCTCATGAATGCATTTAAATAGAGCTTCGCCTCCATTCTTGAAGAGCTGAGCAGGTAAGCCGCTCCTGCGGCTTTGTTGATTTTAAGCCAAGCTATAGCTTTCAAGACTTCACTATGGTCGGGCAGCGGAACTTCAACGCTGTCGTCCACAATTGGGGTTTCCGGGATATCATCTCTATTGGCGGGATTGTTGTCGTCGTCGCCATTCAGAAGCCTAGAGAAGTGTTCCCTCCACATCATCAGTGCACTCTGAATATCTGTCACTAGATTCCCATTTTCATCGTTGCAGGAAGAGGCCCCAGTCTTGAAACCATCGGCCAGGCGTCTTATTTTTTCGAAAAATTTTCGGACCTCATTCCTGTCACCATGCATCTCAATTTTCTCGCACTCAAGCATTTCCGCTTCCCTTTTCTTTCGCCTGAAAATGCGTCTCTCCTCCCTCCTCTTCTCTTTGTATCGCTCCTTAGCAGCACGCGTTACAACCGACTGAATGGTGGCTTTGTAGGCGGCGTCTTTTTCTGCAGTGGCGTCGCGACACTCTTGGTCGTGCCACTGGTTTCAGCGAGGGCGGTGATAGCCAATCACCTCTTCGGCAGTCGTACGCATTGAGTGGGAAATGTGATTCCACTGCGCGTATATATCATCGATCGGAGGAGTGCTTTCTTGAAGCAGGATAGAGAGTCGAGTAGCGAAGTCTTTGGCTGTTTGCTTTGATTGCAACTTTTCGACGTCTAGCTTTCTCTGTGCTGGATTGCTCGCATTCTTGGTTGCGCACAGGCGTGTACGGATCTTGGCTGCGACAAGATAATGATCCGAGTCTATATTGGCACCACGGATCGTGCGTACATCTAAAACACTGGAAGAGTGCCTTCCGTCAATCAAAACGTGATCAATTTGGTTGCGCATCTTTTGATCAGGAGACAGCCAAGTTGCTTTATGAATATTGAGATGCTTGAATCTAGTGCTCCTAACGACCATGTTTCGCACTGCGGCAAAATCAATCAGCCTCATTCCGTTATCGGAGGTATTGTCGTGGAGGCTGAACTTTCCGATTGTTGGACCAAAGAGATTTTTTTTCCCACCTTTGCGTTGAAGTCACCAAGCACGATTTTTATGTCGTGGCGGGGGCTGCGCTCATAGGCCTCTTCAAGGCGTTCGTAGAAGCTGTCTTTGGTCTCATCGTCCTTATCTTCTGTCGGAGCATGCGCACAAATCAGGCTTATGTTAAAGAATCTTGCCTTGGCACGGATTATGGCAAGTAGTTCGTTCACAGGTGTGAATCGTAGGACATGATGCCGTAGTCTCTTGCCAACCACGAATCCGCATACAAATTCGTGCTTCTCCGCATGGCCGCTGTAGTAGATATCACAGAATGCTTGCCGTAAGCAACCCTGTCCCTCCATAGCATTTCTTGGATTGCAGTGATATCAGCTTTGTATCTTTCTAAGATATCTCTCAGTTGGATAGAGGCACCATCCCAATTAAGGGTTCGGACGTTCCAAGTGCATATCCGTAAATCATTGTCAGTTTTTCGTTTGCGGTAGTCGTCATCAGATTTGGGGATCATTTTTATCTTTATTCTTTTTCGTTTCATTAAAATTTGTTTTTACGTGGTAGGCTTCAAACCCAACTTACAACCCTTTAAAGGCAGGAAGCCCGCCGCTCAGATTAGCCGTCAAACTAACGGTTGCCAGTTTGCCGTTTCTAGAGGACACCACGTAGAGGTTTGAGTCGACTTGAGACGAGTTCGACATGGATAATGCTGGCCCCAACAGGTTGAGGCAGTCAGACACGTTTCCATGTGAAGATCGCCCTCTTGACCCTCACGCGTTGCCTTGTGAGGATCGTCCTCCTACGACTTAATATATATAAAATATACTATTATGTAAGTACCTTTTACTTTTACTCTTCTTCTTGCCTTTTCTTTTTGACGTGTTCGTAAAATCATGTCATTTAGGTGGGCGGATTACTCCCAACTTGAATTGCATATCTTCGAACACCAAAACAAGGGAAGGGGAGAAAAAAAAATAAATAAAACCACCTGTTAGAATAAGTAAATAATAGGGGTATTCTCGCAATCTTGCACCGTTGCAGAATTAGTAAAATTGTAAACGTCAAACTCTGAAATCTGCAACACTGCAAGAGCGCACGAAACCACACATGTTGCAAAAATTGTAAAGAAATGCAGCGAGCAAGTGAAAAGAAGAAAAATTTGGAGCAAATTATCTATGATAGTGATTATATCACTGTCTTTCCACTTCTTGCTTGGCGTTAGTATTCTTTTTTTAGACTCCGTATCCATTTTTACCTATAAAAATGTACAAATTTTTGTTTAAATATGAAGAAACCAAAATTTAGTTAACTACTTACTCAGAAGCACACAAAATGAATAAATCAAATTTGTTTCAAACAGCTGACGCACAGTTGCACCATCACGCAAAACATGGCTGCCAGTGTTGCACAAATTGCACGAATTGCAAAATTTTTTCTCTTGTGTTTTGTTGTTGTGATGTTGCACGGATTGCAGAATTCTGCAATTTTTGCAATTTGCATTTTGCAAGGGTTCTGCAAGACTGCGAGAATACCCCTAATAATTGCCTTGTTTGGCCAATAAATGAAATAAATAAAAAATATATTCACCTTATAATACATAATAAACTGGTCATTTCAACCCTTGAAAGCACTTTGACCGAACTTCTATTGATCAAATTGCGTTGTACTAGTTATTAAATGTTTGTACACAATTAATCGAGAATTGTACCTACCATGGTATAATAATTACAATGAAGCATTGACAGTTGCTTGGGAAAACATCTCCTGTCACAAAATATACTCAGAAAGAGAGCGCTCGCAATCGGCCATTGAAAACACAAACAATTTTGAAAACGTTGAAGTGAAAAAAATAACATCAGCAGCTACAGATGTATTTTCACAAACAGTTGTTTTTTACAGATGTTTTCTTGTAGAAGAAAAAATAAGCAGTTGTCAATGCTACCTTGTATTATATACCATGAGGCTAGTCTTATGCCGACTCCGAACGGCTAGTGTGTATGTTCTCAAAGAGCTTTACATGACATTATTTACTCTCTGAGGATTGCCATTGTCTGCAGAGAGGTGAAGGCCAAACAAAAAAATCAATTCTGTGTCAGGTGGAAATTGAACCAGGGTTCTCTAGCGTCTGGGCCACGCACTCTACCCCTGCGCTTCGGCCGCCACTTATATTCGCCTTGGCACACACTCGTATTTAATATATCAATAGCTTCACTTTGCATGAGAACTAGGCGTCATCCAATTTTGACAAATTTTGAACTTACTGTCTGTATTTGGCTTTTAAGTTAATGCGCTATAGTCCCTTTTTATAGCAGTTAGGCGTCGCTTTCTTTCGATTTTGACAAATTTCATAAGTAGAGTGCTTGTTTGGAAACAACGCTAATGTGCAAAATGTCAAGGTTATACATTAATTTTTATAGATCTTGCCATTTTTTATCAAGTCAGTTTGCATGGAAGGATTGCGAAAATGTCAAACAACACGACTCAAAACCACCGATTCTTCGTATAGCCTGAAATCGTTGATTTTAAGAAAACCGACGTTGGAAAAATCGAAAAACTAATAAAAAACAGGTTTCTCAGATAGTCTGAGACCAAGTTTGAAAATTTTTATTATTTAAAATTGTTATTGTTTTAAATTGTTATTCAATGATTGTGAACAATTTTTACCGAAATTACAAAACCATCTGTGCTTCGAATATTTTTAGAAGCCAAGAAGAAAGTTCCTCATTATTTTTAATATAAATCAAAAATGTCGGAACTAACTTTGAAGACAAAGTATTTCGATTAAAATAAAATAACCGACTCATTAAATTGCATCAATGCACCGGTATTAATATTTGATCTTAAATAAATAATAACTTGCAGAGATGAAATGTTCACCTTTGCACTTTAAAACCAGTTTAATTTAAGTATTTCTATTTATTTTTCAGGTGAACTGCCTGCAGCTGTGCAACACAATTCGGCGCCATCCACTCATCTGTGCTTGCATCCGTTGTTGCTTCATCTACCGTGGATTTGTTTCCTTGTTGCCTTCACACTCTTATCGCGGAACATATCGCCTTCCCTGCGGAACGGTCCAAGTACGCTCCAAACTTTATTGTAATTATGTTGATTTAATTAGCTTATATTTAAATTAATGTAAATTTATGCGGATGGTATTGATTAAATAAGCAGATTAATTCACGTTAATATTGCAATTGTATACATTTTGGAGCTGAACTACATTTGTATTTGTCTAAATATAAAAAGAAAAAAGAATATAATATAAGGCAACAATTTAATTTTAAATGCACTTAACATGATGAAACCGAACAAATATATAATATTAAGAATTATTAATTAAAATTGTATCTATTGAAATCAATGCAAAACAAAGTTTGAACAGTAATTTTTTTTATATTTTCAGATTGCGTAGGTTTTTAAATACTGACATGAAAATTTAAATTGTAAAATTTAAGCAAACTTTGAATAATTACGAGTTGACATGATTTAATCAAAAATAAGAAAATTTTTCCTCACATGTATTCAACTTACAGATATTGATTGACAAAACAAAGAATTTTTATTGTAACAAATTATAGATAGATGAAAACTAATATGCCTAGAAAAGATTTACAGTTTTGTTCATAAGATTGTTATATAAATATATCCAACCTATTCAATCATTGGTAATATCTAACTATTTTCGAATAAAGCTTTTTATTTGTGAGTCATGTAGTTCCATCTGTAAAAAGACTATTTGATGACTTATCCAAAAAAAGGGCCAGTGGTTGTACACCGACAAAAATCCCTCCTTTCAATGATTGTTAGCAATTAAAAAATTGTTGCTCTTCTATGGTCTTTCAAAAGACTTCTTAAGGCATATTTTACTTTATGGTTATTGTAGTTGTATTGAGAATATTGTCCTTGTTCAATTTAAAAGAAAAAGTTTTAGGTTGTTACTAAAATATGTTATTTACATTTTAAGTCATAAGCTTCCGATATTTAGGAAACTCGCTAACCGAGCTGTATTACCTACAAAAATATATCGTCTTGAACTGTACAAATTAAAATTGGACCTATTATTATTTACAAATTTAAACCTTTATAACAATGAATGTCCTTTTAGAGTTTATTCACATTTCAGTTCAACCCTTACATATATTTGCTTGAGAATTCGGTAAGTAAGTATATCTTCCAAATATATCTTATATCTATCTTATATCTAAATATATCTTAGCATTAGCTTTTTTTTCTGCCCAACTGAGAATCTCTAAATAATATTTATTTATGTCAAAATCAAACTTGAGGATTGGCCTATTTGTATTGGCAATAGGCAAGCTCAAGAGCTGCTGCACCGATTTTAATGAAATTTTTCGCATTTGAAGAGTAATTTTCTCAAGGTGGTTCTTACAAACTCTTTATTTTGAAATAAAGAATAGAGCAAAAGCTATTCGCCGATTGTACTAGCTTATAAGGAAATTGAACTTGGCTAAGAAGGTGTTTTTAAGACTAATTTGGGGTTGTTGATCAAAAAAACGATATTCATTTATTTTTCCAAGGAAGAGTTTTCGAGATATCAGCAAAAAGCCATTTTTTGAGCTTTTCTCAGTTTTCGCAAAGAATGTCAAGAACTTTGAATTTGAATTTCACGTAATTGATGTCAATTGAAAGGTGGAATTTCTTTAAAACGATATGCCGTGTATATGCATTGAAGTAGTATTTTTGAGTACAGGCCTTCGAAGAAGAAAACAATTAAATTTTCTCCTTTTTTAAAATTTCATATTTTTATTTGCCCTTGTTGGCTTTAAAAAAATTTCATAATTTTTTTTTTTGATGAAATTTAAAGACAATTTTATTGCAAAAATATTAAGCCTTAGTTTGTTTAAATCAGAATGAAAATGTAAAAGTTACAACATATTAAGTAAAAGTAAAACAAAAATGTAAGTAGAAATAAACCAAAACATCCACACATAAAACAAACACATAAACCAAAAATTTATAGTTTAACTTTTTGATTGCGTTTTTGAAAAGATTATTTGTAAATTTGTTTGTGCTGTTGAAATTATCAAAAATTTAATTTAATAAAAAAAAAAAGTTCAACTTCGTCAAAAAATTGTAGTAGACATCAAAAAATTGTAGCTATTTTTTCAAAAGTTTAATTTTTTTCCAAGTTTTTCATTTTTTTTTTTACATAATATGTTGCTGTTGCTGCAAATATTGCAGTAGAAACATGGTTGCTAAATACATGAGTTGTTAACTTTATATTAATTTTTTGAAAATTATCGGGGTATATATGAGCTGATGTTAGCTTATGCATGGGTCGAATCAAACTGCTTTCAGAATGAAATAGTTTTCCTAGTATAGTCCACGACACTACATCGCTTTCAATGCAAAAGTTAGTTACTAACAAATTATTTCGTACACTTTTAAGTAGATGAACCGCCTCATAAAGACAAAGACCTCATAAAGACTTTTCTATCCAAGACCGTAATATATATGGTATCAGCAGTAGCACCCAATTTGCTATATGCACTTCTATTCAGAGTTCCTTGGTCACATACAACTGCAACCACTTCCAAATTTCCTTGGATCAAAATTTTAACGGAAGATGTAAGAATCTTTGCTAACATATATCCATTCACGTTTCCGCAGTAGTATCGAATTATCTAGAAAAAACAACATTTAATTAGCTTCAGTCATGTTTTAAGTGTTTTTATTGCATTTTACTTATTGAATTTGGCTTATAACAACTTTTTTTTAAGTAAACCATTAAAAAATATTTATGGGGCATTTCATGTGAAGCGGACAACGAAAAAAAAGTAAGGTTCTGAAATTCGTTCATATTGGGCATATTTGTACTTCTAGGGGATATGAACATGTTCACATAATATTTTTTTGATTTAAGGTTTAGCTGTTAAGATATGGGATTCTATAGAAGTCACCTGATTGACGAAAGGGTTTTTTAGACATTTTATTTTCATATCGAAGATAATTATTATAAAATAAAGAATGTAATTTTTTAATGGAAATTTACTGCTCTTTTCGATTTTCTGATCAGTTTTTAAAATTTAATTTTTTCCCAGCTAAACCTCAAATCAAAAAAATATTATGTGAACACGTTCATATCCCCTAAAAGTACAAATTATTTTTTTTTATTATTATTAATTAATTAAATGTTGTACAATGTATCTTAAAACTAACATAAAGATACAAAAATACAAAATTAATTAACAAAAAACTGCATTCTGTTGTTCAATACAAACAAGTGGCGAATGCAGAAATATACATTACAAATATTATAAGTTTTATAAGACATCTAGTGGGGTCTTAGACGAAATTTAAATACATCGAAATTAAGCATTATATTACATCAAATTTAACAGATTATGCTTGACATTTAATTTATTTAAATTATCAACAACAAAAGAAAATTAATACAAACTGGGAAAAAAAAGAAATTTTATAAAACAAGAATACTATTATATTGAAATGGAGATAAGGTAATCAATATCATTAAAATTATAGTTAAATAACCATGATTTCACTTTTTTTAGAAAAATAATATTATTAGACATACAGCGGACATTATAAGGTAGAATATTAAAAAGTCTTGGAGCAGTGCATGAGTAAAATGAAAAAAAGTGATTTAACCTGTGAGGAGGAACTCTAGCGTAATTTTGGACATTTATTCTTAAGTAATGGCTTGTATAACTTCTGTTTAATATATAACTAGATTTTTCAAAATATTCTTTCAATACTCTGTAATAATATAAGTGTTTAATAGGTAAAACATTTAAGTTTTTAAATAGCGGAAAGCTACTTACTAATCGTTTCTTGTGACATATAATTCGAATGACATGCTTTTGAGCGAACAATAATGGATTTATTTTAGAAGAATGTGTACCTCCCCAGCATGTAATTCCATATTGTAGCTTTGAATGGAAAATACCATAATAAATACATGTGAGCAATTTTGATGAGCAAAACGACTTTAAGATGTATATCTGTCTAGTGGCACCCAGAAGATACCTTTTGAGAGCAAGAGTATGCTCTAGCCATGATAGTTTCCAATCCAATAATAACCCAAGATACTTAAAGGATTTAACACAATCAATAGAAAAACATTTCGATGAACAAGGACTAGAATCATCATATGTTTTCAAGTGGTTGAAAGAACTGCATATATCATTTCCAACTAAAAATTTGAAAGGTAATGAAAGGTAAAATTGGAAAGGCATAGGTCATTACCTGAAACACTAAAGTACATCATACTCGTTTTATCACACAAAACTAATTTATGCGATGAAAACCAATGCCTAAGTAGTACTAAATCATGGTTTATATCACAAGTTAAGCTTAGAGCGGAATTACTAGCAAAGGTGCAAGCCATATCGTCTGCGAACGCTATCACTTTACTTTTAAAGGGAAGACAAAAAACAGAGTTAATGTAAATAAGAAACAGATCCCTGCGGAACACCAACATCAATAGTAATATAGCTGCTAAAATTATTATTTATTTTAACTTTTTGCTTTCTATTTGATAGATAGGACTGAAACCACGAGTAAATAGATCCTCTAAAGTCACATTTATATAATTTATTGAGTAGTATCACATGATCAACAGTATCGAACGCTTTAGTGATATCTACAAATAAGGCAGCACATACTTTTTTATTGTTTTGGCCATTGTATACATATATCAGTACAAAATTTCAAGAGCGCGTCTTCAGTAGACAGATCCTCTCTAAAGCCATACTGCGAATTGTTTAAAATATTTGTTGATTTTAAAAAATTAAACATTCTGATTTTTACTGCTTTCTCAAAAACTTTCGAAAAAGCTGGCAATAATGAGATTGGTCTGTAATTATTGAAAATACTTTTGTCTCCCTTTTTAAACAATGGAATTACCACAGCTTTTTTGAGTTCATCAGGAAAAACTCAGCAGTCAAGGCTTTTGTTGAAAATCTTGGATAGAACATCGACAATATTGAAAACAATCTTTTTGATGAATGTATTAGAAAAAACATCATCAGGACATGAATTAGTGTTTTTAAGAGCCATAATTATTTTATATAGTTCAAAAGAAGAGATAGGTGCAAAAAATGCACTGTTTGGATGAGAAGGTTCCTTATCTAAACATTTACAAGAATCGTCGTTAGCACCAGCATCAGCAACCACATTTTTTGCCAATTTCAGCAAAGTACCTGTTAAAATCTTCAGCTTTAGCCACAGACTCAGAGGAACTCATTCCTTCATCAAAAGACCTTACTCTTTGTTCATTGCTATTAGAATTACTTAATATATTATTAACAAATTGCCATTCTTTCTTAGAATTTCCACTGTTTTTATTGAACTCATTTGCATAGTAATCCGTTTTACTCTTAGCTACTTGGCCAGCAATTTCTTTGCAAAGTTTTTTGTAACTTGCTTTAGCATGCAAATTGTTTGGGTACTTAGAAATTTTTTTAAAAAGTTTATTTTTAAATCGTATTTTTTTCAATAACTACCGACATCCAAGGTTTAAGTCTTTTCAACAAAGCTCGTTTACAAACTTTTACAGAAACACAGTAACATGATGATTTAGAGTATCTAAAAACTTGCTGTACGCTTTAGAATGATCAGATTCAACATATACATTATTCCACGATTCAAATTTAAGCTTTTCATTTAATAATGAAAAGTTTGTTTTATTAGAAAATTCATCAAGCTGTGATTTAGTGTTAGTAGGTCTTTTAACATTTCCAAAATACAGGCACGTCATACAGTGATCAGATATATACAAATTGGCCACAGAACTATACAGTGATATATTTACAGAACGCTTTAACTTAACAAAAACATGATCAATACATGTAGAAGAGATATCTGAAATTCTAGTTGGTTCATTAATACATGATTCTAATCCATACGCCGAGAGTTGGAGTAAATATTTATCAATAATGAATGAATTTTCTAATAAATTTAAGTTTATGTCCCCGAGAAAAATTGTATTATCAGATCTTTCATTTAACAAGAGTATGAAACAAATGAAAGAATATTTATAATCATCAATTACACAACATACTTTTATCGCATCACAACTCTTTAACTTAAAACAACAAGATTCACACTTAAATTCCTCCTTTACAAAAACCGCTACTCCTCCAGCTGCATAGTCATTATTACAGTTAGCAAAACACTTATAACCAGGAATATTAAACAAAGAAAGTTCATAGTCATATATCCATATCTCTGTGAAAAAAATGAAATCAGGCTTATTTTCAAATGTTTCCACATGTAAAAGAAAGTTATCGAAATTTTTTCTTAAACTTCTAATATTGTGTTGGACAATATAAAAGCTTTTTGGGTCTTTTTCCTGAATTGAAGAAATTACATTAAAATTTAAATTATTACAGAGCGGAGGAGGAACATAAAAAAGATTATCTTGAGGATTTACATTTATCATATTATCATTTAACATATTTTAATAACTAATATAATTTAAGCAGTAAAAATTAAAATTATTTTAAATTATTTTGCAAAAATCCTCTTCTGAATTAATTACTATAACATTATCACCCTCCTCAAATATGCCCAATATGAACGAATTTCAGAACATTACTTCTTTTTCGTTGTCCGCTTCACATGAAATGCCCTATATACCATTTATATATCGCAAACCTTTATAAATATATGTAATTATTTAAAACCTTTATAAATATATATAACAACATATATATATATATATATATATGTAACATATATATAACAAAAAAATTGTAACGGTTGTTAATCATTTAAAAATTTTCTATATTTTTTATTTTGGGAAAAGGTAAATTTTCTCCGAAAGTGGTAATTTTTTTCCCAAATAGTGGTAAATTTCAGTTCTTCTCTCTGGCAACACTGGCAAGAAGCGGATAAAGAAATAAAAAAGAATGCAAATACCATGATACAATAAGAAGGTAGGGTAAGGAGCCTTGACAAGACCTACTGCTAATATCAAAACCATGAAATACTCTGCTGCCATATCTTAAGAAAAAATCCTATGACAAATACATGTTTCATGGTTTCAGTAGGTAAGCGTTTTATATAAAATGCTTTGTTGAAAATACTGATAAACGAGGAAATTTTAAAAAAATGTTGATTTATCTTCAACAGTTCCACTGTCAGAAGACGTAAAACATCGTGAGCACATTAGAATAAAATTTTTAAACAAGAAATTAAGAATACAAAAAGATAAACAAAAAATTATGGGCAATATTAAATTAGTGAAAATAAAGCTATAAAACAACCAAAAAGTTCGTTGTTTCAATTATGAACACATTGATTCAAATTTTTCTTATTTACCCTATATATAATTCCTTTTCTATGTATTTATCCCACATTTATGAAATATACAGAACAGTGGCATCGCTGAAATGCTTTTTGACATAAACAGGTCTTGCCAAAGCTCCTTACTCTTCATTCTTATAGCTGAATTACAATACTGCGTTAGGTCGGTCGTGCGCTGACCGTACGTTGGTCTCCGTTGTAAAAACTTTACGATATAAGCTGTCAAAACGGACGACCTCAAACTTTGCAAAACTAAATGTTGCGTTGACAGATCGTGCGTCTATCATTTTGGCGATGCCAATAAAAGCAGCTATACTACAAATCCCACAAAACGTCCCTTTTTCCGAAATCATGCAATTATAATTTTAATCAATGAAAAATTAAAAGACATTGTCATAAAATCATTAAGAACCATAAAACCTACTTTAGAAAGCTAAGATATTTTTATTAAGTGTAATATAATCTGCGAAATAATGAAAAATGTCACATATTAATGTGAAAATTCAGACTAGAAGCTTTAAAATAAATTAACGCTTTCCAATTTAATGATAAAATATGAAATTAAATTAAAATATAAAATAAAATTTCTGGAAATACATTTTAGTTTTTATGGCAAAAAATTTGTCTTTGATTTATCGATATTTTTATACATATATATACATACAGTCTAACCTCGATATAACGACCCTCAATATAACGATTTCCTCGGTTTAACGAATTTTTTGAAATCCCCTACAACGCTCCATAAAATCTAATATAAAATAAACCTCTCTATTACGAATACATTTGTCAAAAACCTCGTTATAACGTTTTTTATATGAAACAGATACACACACACAATTATTGTGTTTGCAACGACAACGTCTCCAGAAAATCAACATTCGCAGTAGCCAGCAGCATGCATTAGAGTAACGGCTGAAATATTCGAAGAAAAATTTATTGTCGCCAAGAGCTTGTATTCTTGTTGCAGCAGTTGTTGTTACAATCTAGCTGGTTAACAATTTTTCAATAGACTATCATTGCTGTTTGATGGGTTGGGATATGACACGGTAAGCAGATGATGATTAATTTACAAAATTTTGTATTACCTCGTTATAACGAATATAAGGGCAACTTCACCTCGATATAACGAACCTCATTGTAACGAATTATTCGATATAACGTTTTTTTAATAATCCCCTTGAGATTCGTTATATCGAGGTTAGACTGTGTATACATAAATATTTTTTTTATAAAATGTGATTGCTTGATGTCATTATTTTTCTTGTTTTTGTCAAAATTACTGCTATTTATTATTATTATTACTGTTGATTTTTGCCGAAATTTTTGCAAATTTTGAGAGTAAAATGTAGGAAATTTCGTCAACGAAAGCAATTTGAAATTATGTATGGAAATATTCATGTACATTTGTGTGTACAAGTTTTTTGGTACGGTGCGTGTTTTGGGGAAATTTCAATCAATTTTTATCCCGCTTGAACACCAGAGGGCGCTTAAGTAAAAATTTTAAGAAAATCGGTATATAGAGGTTTTCATGTGCACTGAGTGTTCTGCTGCTAGCTTGTTTAACCAATATTGAACACTAGATGGCGCTGTAGTACAATTCATGTCACACCCCCTTGACCAACGCCTGTCCAAATTTTTTAGTAGAAATGCATCACCAAATAGTAATTCTATTCTAAAATTCAACGTTTTGTGACTTTCTTTCATAGGCTATTCGATATCAAAAATTTTAATTGTATGGGCGGAGCCACACCCCCTTGTACAATGCCCGTCTCGGTTTTCTAGTAGATGGACATTACCAAGTGACAACTCCATACCGAGTTTCATTATTATGCGGCATTTAACTCCAAAGCAATTTGATACCATAAGTTTGACTTATATGGGCGGTGCCATGCCCCCTTGTCCAATGCTCACTCAATTTTTCCAGTCAAAGGACAAGACTAAATAGTACATTCTTACCGAGTTTCATTGCTTCAGATTCGAGATGCCACGCCCCCTTGTACAATGCTCGCAGTGATTCACACTTGTAATTAGTGAGTACTTGGGTACAACTTTACAAAAACAAAATTAAGTGCACAAGTGTTTACAGTTGAACATTTTTTTCAAACGCATTCATGCACATGTCTAATATTTATCATTTCATTCTTATTATGCTTTTATATTTCATTTTCATTTTCATCATTTGACATTTTGTGGGCAATTGCAAATCTTGCTAGCAGCAATAAATTTGCATGTACTATTATTTTTTCAAAGTTAAAATACAACATTCCTTTGTGTGTTATATTATTCAAACAATAATATTAAGGGTATTCGTCCTCAACCAACCTCGTTACAATATATAATTGCCCAATATATAAGTTTGCCATATTGCATGAATACCCTCATAATAGTATTTATAATATACTAAAAAATGCATAAATTTTAATATGAAATACAATTGAATAATATTAATATCATGCTAAATTCATCAAAATCATTTTTATACTACTTAAGCAGCATGTTAATTTAAAAAATTTGATCAATTTAAAAAAAAACTCGCATCAAAATATAAATTCCCACGATAATCCTATGAAAATCTGAGTTTTCCATCGGAATATGGAATGTCAAAAGCACGACCTAGCTTGAGCATGTCGCTACTCATAGCGTTGATCGTACGTCACCCCCTCAAATTCATATTTACGGGATGAGGTCGACGCAATGCATGAGGTCATATTTTGTGTTGCTTCATAAGAACCCATTGTTTCTAGTCGAGCTGTCAAAGGCCGACCGACCTAACGCAGTATTGTAATTCAGCCATTATTGTATATTGCAAATACTAGTATTGATAACTGAATATTTTGCGCATATTTTTTATGCGCAAGCATCTCTTGTTATGCGAGAACTTAAATATGGGATGCAAGCAATACATATATTATCATATATGTTATATGTATGTTTTGGTAATGTTTTAATTAATATAGACAGTTATACATTTTGTGAAAAAGTTCGTCTTTTATTAAAAAAAATTACCTAAGATCGAAAGGCTTAAAATTAAATTTTAATAATTATTTTATTAACAATAAACTTAAAATTACAATTCATTAAAAGGTAAAACAAAAAATGATTATACTATTTCTGATGTTACTTAATTCATAAATTTTCAATTTGATTTTAAAATATATATATTTTATTAAAATTTAATTTAAAATCGTAATGATTTTGCTTTTAACATCAACTTGTCAATCACTAACTTTAATTAAACATATTTCGCTAACAGTTATTCAGTGCACCACAGTGCATTGCAGAATATTAGCATTTTTTCGGTCAAAAATAAAAGTTTAATATGACTTACTTTTTCGGTCAAAATAACAGTTAAAATTTTACTTTTATTTTTTCGGTTAAAAGTATAAATCATAACAAAAGTATAAATTCTTTTCATGCTACTCTTCTCTACCTTTGTTTTGCTTATCACTACACATTGCGTTTCCTGCCACTGTTGTTTGTCGAATCACTACACATCAGAGAACTGCAATGAGTATTGGACAGAAATCGGATACTCAAATCATACCCAAGTTACTTGTTGATTTCTACCCTATCCATACTCAATGAAATATGTAAAATACTTGAACTCATTTGGCTCATTAGCATATTTTCGGGTGCAAGTCAACGTGTACCGGGTAAGCTAGTAATTATTATAGGATATCACTGTCAAATTTTTAACCTTTCTTTTTATTGGAAAAAATAAAAGGCAAATTTTAACTCTTATTTTTGACTCAAAAATAAAAGTAAAATTTTAACTTTTATTTTTGACCGAAAAAATAAAAGTCAAATTTGGACTTATATATTTGACCGGAAAAATAAAAGTCATATTTTAACTTTTATTTTTGACCAAAAAAATAAAAGTAAAATTTTAAGTGTTATTTTTGACCGAAAAAATAAAAGTCAAATTTTAACTTTTATATTTGACCGGAAAAATAAAAGTCATATTTTAACTTTTATATTTGACCAAAAAAAAATAATTATTTTTTGACTTTTTTGAAAAAAGTCATAACAGTTACGGTCCCTGCTCGGTAACGCTTTGAACAGTCGTAACCTCACCTTATTGAAATGAAGCCCTCTCTTTCGTGTGGTAATATGAACAATGGCAAATGAGAAGTAAACACAGAATTAATTGCATATTTTTAGCTTTTAATATAATATTTGCTTTTATTGGCAGGAAATATGCACGCACTACGCAAGATACTAAAAGGTGAATTTCTATGGTAACAAGATTAACGTTACCGCGACAGAATTGATCAGTAAGAAACAAAAACAACACAATCACAAATTCAGATCAGCATAAGCAGCAAAGAGCATATATTGTAAAGAGGTCAAAGAGCATATATTGTAAAGAGGTTTCATGAACTTAACAGAGCACTGTTAATGTTAATTATAAGCGCCAGAGTTTAAGACCTAGCGAAAGCATCACCGTGAATGACATTTTTTCACTCTCCCACGAGCGCATCAAAATTGTTTGAGAGTAGCAGCTAGAACTTGAGACGAATGCATGAATGAAACTTCCACTACTTTTACCGTTTTGTATGTATGGATGTGTGTCCGCATCGTAGCTGACATAAAATAAATTTGCGATATCTGACCTTTTTTCCGATCTTATTTGTTAGGCATGATTTTTGTTGATTTTAGCTTAGCTTTGTGTTGTTGTTTTGAGCATTGCTTTTTGTTGTTGGTATCCTTTGCACTGAGTGTGTTGTTCGTGTGTTGATCACAAAACAGATTCATTACTTAGATCAAACATTAAAGAAATTTTGCGGGAAACATTGCGGAAATCGTTTAAAGGTCATTTTGAAGCTACATATTTATGAGTGAAACCATTTTGAATAATGTGGTTACAAACCGAAATACGTATGGAATATATGATGAAAAATCATTTATTAGCATCTAAACTTTTTTATTTTTTTTTCTTATTTTTTAAAACATGCATCTGATACTTTTTGGACATACTTGTTCAAGTTCGAAAAGAAAACAACTTTAACAAAAAGGAAATATACACCTCAAATTTTGGTATTCTTATAAGCACAACCTATATTATTTTAAAAATTACAAAACATTATTTGAATAAAATTAACAAAAACATAAAACGAAATTATCTTGCTAATAATGATATATTAATAAATAATTATTTATTTATTTCATGTATACAAAATCAAAGCCAATTAAGGCCAATATGATTACAAGAACATAAATCCAAATTTATATTTTATATTAATAATGTTTACAATAATTTAAGTTAAAGCTTTTTATTAATAAGTTTTATTTTCTATTTAAATACAAATAATGTTGTGGAAAAAACCTTAAATTTAAATTCCGTAATTACTAAATTTTTCACAAGATAACCCCTAGAACAGATCAAAAGAAATTATAATATTAAATTGAAAAATGTTTATTTATTTTCATAAGTAAACATGTGCATATAACATATCGATATAAATGTATTAAAGATTTTATGTAGGTACTTACAATATTGCAATTTAATAAAAATAATATTTACTTACAATTAATAAAAGAAATATTTACTTACATTTAGCAATTATATGAAATTTTCTATATATAAATTTCTATAATAATTCTATAAAGATATAACAATATCTTTATATAAAAATGTCTATATTAGTTCTATAAAGATACATATAACAATATCTTTATAGACGATCTGACAGATATTCAAACGGACAAACAGTGTTGTATATATTAGAAAGCCTTTTCATTTCTACACTGACTTTACGCTGCTTTTCGAAAGATTTTATCTTTCCTTCCTCGGATATAAATTTATCTTTTAACCATCTCGAGTTTTCCCGGATGAAAACTGTATTGAGATGATCAAGTATATATAACTTGTTGAGAGAGAGGAATCCGCCTCGCTAATGATTTCCACGGGATTTTGAATAAAGACTTCAATTGATTGCAGTTCAAATTTGGATTTATTGCAACCAACGTGACTTATATTAAAATTCCTATAATAACAAATTCAGTAAGGAAATTCTTAAAAATAAACAAACTTAGAACTCACTTTTTGGTATGGAAACCACTAGGTTCAAGATCTTTGAAAAATCTAAGTTGATAATTAATATTTAAACAAATTTTGCGAAATAAAATAATCACCACGCCAGCCAAGCTAAGTACAAGTTTTTATCTTATTGAAAATGGCGGCGGAAATTAACTCGGAAGTACCTAACTTCGAAAAAATATGTTCTTGTATGTGACATTTAGAATTTTGTAACTAATATCTTCTACTTTCGATAAAGCGAAGTGCAGGTTTTGCCAGTGGCGGCAACATAACTTGTGGTCATAATAGTTGCCAGCCTCACCCAATCACTCAGATTTTAAAGTATTTTAGGAAGCTATGCAATATTTTATAATCCATTGATTGGTGACATATTTTTCGAAAAATTATTTGTAAATTGAGGATTCTGATGAAATTTTATGAACTTTTTTAATTTTTATATTTTTTAAATGGATTACATTTTAATGGTTATGTATACGTCTCTTATCTATAGTTTCTGTTATTATTAATGGTAATAAATACTCTATAATCCAATACATTGCTTCATATTATCACTTGATAATTTCTTTTATTTCCTTAATTATTTATTAATAAACTTATTTTATCATTACATATTTATTTTTAAGAAATTTTATATGCTGCGGGAGATATTTATCTTCAAAAAAATTTTCACGGATCATTTATCAAAGAAAATTAATTTTATTAACATTTAATTACTTAAAAACTTATTTAAATAAATAATATATGAACGAAGAAAACTTTTTCTTTTATTAAATTGCAATATATTTTGTCAATACCTAGATAAAAACTTTAATAAATTAATATCGATATTTGTGAAAGTAAATAAATATTTTTCAATTTAATATTGTTATTTCTTTTTATCTGTTCTAGGGGTTATCTTGTGAAAAATTAAGTAATTAGAGAATTTAAATTTAAGGTTATTTCCACAACTTGATTTGCATTAAAATAGAAAATTAAACTTATTACATCATATAGAATATGAAACTGTTACATAAATTTTTATAAACATTTTTTATATAATATGTAAATTAAGGTTTACTTCTACAGCTATATACAAATATTATTCGTATTATTTGTAATGATAGCTTGAAAATTATGGCTATAATCGTGATCACAGGCAGACGAACAGACGGACAGACATAAGGACATGGCTAAATCGACTCGGGTGGTGATGCTGATCAAGAATATATATACTTTTCTATATCTACTACTCCTCTTTATGGGCATATAGTTGGAAAAATATTGAAACGTACAAAAAACCAAAATAAAGAAACTGAAAAATAATTATAGCGTCTGTTGTTGGCATGGCATTAAACTTTGAAATTATCAATTAAAAATTAAATTAACAAATTAACAATTTACAGAAATTTTTTAAAAGTTTTATATTTATCCTTAAAATAGAGGAGATAACTTTTCCAATGTTACCTTAGTTAATAAAATGTGATTTAAATTGACTGAACTACGTGGTCTTAAAATAGGCCCTATTTTGGCATTCGAATGGCTGTGGCTCCGCAAAAAAAATTTTTTGAAACTTTAAACTCCGGAATTAAACAAAAACCAGATGGTCAGTGCGACTGATAGGTCACCTCAATCTGAAATGGGCGATATAGAAAATTTCATATAATTGCTAAATGTAAGTAAATATTTCTTTTATTAAATGTAAGTAAATATTTTTTTTTTAAATTGCAATATTGTATCTTACATAAAATCTTTAATACATTAATATCGATATGTTATATACACATGTTAACTTATGAAAATAAATAAACATTTTTCAATTTAATATTATAATTTCTTTTGATCTGTTCTAGGGTTTATCTTGTGAAAAATTTAGTAATTAGGGAATTTAAATTTAAGTTTATTTCCACAACATTATTTGCATTAAAATAGAAAATTTAATTTATTAATAAAAAACTTTAACTTAAATTATTGTAGGTAAACATTATTAATATAAAATATAAATTTAGATTTATGTGCTTGTAATCATATTGGCCTTAATTGGCTTTGATTTTATATACATGAAATAAATAAGTAATTATTTATTAATATATCTTAATTAACAAGATAATTTCGTATTATGTTTTTGTTAATTTTATTCAAATAATGTTTTGTAATTTTTAAAATAATATAGGATATGCTTATAAGAACACCAACATTTGAGGTGTATATTTCCTTTTTGTTAAAGTTGTTTTCTATTCGAACTTGAACAAGTATGTCCAAAAAGTATCAGATGCATGTTTTAAAAAATAAAAAAAAAAAATAAAAAAGTTTAGATGCTAATAAATGATTTTTCATCATATATTCCATACGTATTTCGGTTTGTAACCACATTATTCAAAATGGTTTCACTCATAAATATGTAGCTTCAAAATGACCTTTAAACGATTTCCGCATTGTTTCCCGCAAAATTTCTTTAATGTTTGATCTAAGTAATGAATCTGTTTTGTGATCAACACACGAACAACACACTCAGTGCAAAGGAGACCAACAACAAAAAGCAATGCTCAAAACAACAACACAAAGCTAAGCTAAAATCAACAAAAATCATGCCTAACAAATAAGATCGGAAAAAAGGTCAGATATCGCAAATTTATTTTATGTCAGCTACGAGGCGGACACACATCCATACACACAAATGAAAAACGGTAAAAATAGTGGAAGTTTCATTCATACATTCGTCTCAAGTTCTAGCTGCCACTCTCAAACAATTTTGATGCGCTCGTGGGAGAGTGAAAAAATGTCATTCACGGTGATGCTTTGGATAGGTCTTAAACTCGGGCGCTTAGGCCGCTGTTATACAGACGCTCACGATCACATCACGGGCACGCATTGTTGTTGTTTCAATGTAAAAGGGAAATTTGAGAGAGTGAGCTAGGAAATTTATTTTGCTCAAACTGGTCACCAAATGATTCCAAAATGAAATGGAATCACGAGATCAAAACAGGGTTTCGCTGTGCAATTATTCACAAAATTTGTGTTTTCGCATGAAAATAGTACACTTTTAGTACGAAATGCATGAAAGCAGTAATGAAACCTGCTTAATAGCAACACTTACCATACTCATGCTCGTGATACTTTCTTGCATAAAGTATTAAAAGTAGCAAGAAGTGTACTAGTGTTCAGGGATCAAATGAGCGTCTGTATAACATACTTTCATCACAGAGCTCATCAAACGAAAAAAGAGCGTAAAAAAGGACGTGATCTTGGATCATATGAGCGTCTGTATAACAGCGGCCTTATAATTAACATTAACAGTGCTCTGTTAAGTTCATGAAACCTCTTTACAATATATGCTCTTTGTTCGAGGTTCCGATGGAAGCTAATTGAAAGCTATAACCGTGAATGGCATTTTTTCACTCTCATGAGCACATCAAAATTTTTTGAGAGTGGCAGCTAGAACTTGAGACGAATGCATGAATGAAACTTCCCCTATTTTTACCGTTTTTCATTTGTATGTATAGATGTGTGTCCGCCTCGTAGCTGACATAAAACCAATTTGCGATACCTGACCTTTTTTCCTATCTTATTTGTTAGCAGTGTTACCAAGTCAGTGCTTTTAGCACTAGATCTAGTGCTTTTTGATGTTCCAATACGAGTTTTTTTTAGAAAAAAGAACGAAATTAAAAAGCACCAAGACTAGTACATTTTCATTTTGAATTAAGTGCTTTTAGTGCATTTTGATTGTTAACCTAGGAATATTTTTTTGCAGCCGTGAATTAAGAAATTAATATGAACTTCCGAACACATATTTCCGAAATATGGTTTAGTATTAAAAATTAGATGTGTTGTGATTCTTTTAATTTTGTAAAAGCAATGGATAAAGACGGCGAAGGATTTTTATATTTAAAATCTATTTTTCCAAAATTAAGTGAATTTTGAGCAGTGAGTGATGACAAGGGAGAGCGGTTTCACCAGGATATAAAAAGGCTTAAAGAACGGTTTCAAGGTCGCTGTGTCTAATTAAATAATTATTATTGTAAATAATTATTTGATTGTAATACTTTTGAAATGAATTTGAAAATAAAACAAGAACACTGAATACCAGTTGAAGTTATATTTGGACCCCCTCGTAGCCGTAACAACTTTTATTTCACTCTTCTAGTGAAAAGTTTATTGGAGCGCCAGTTAAGCCCTGCAGAGAAACGGCGAGTTGTGCCGAAAAATTGAACAGCCATTGATTGAAGCACTTTATTAGAAGCGTTAATTTGACGCACTCGCGAATACTTTTACACGCGCTTGGAGTGCCAACGGAGCGCCGGAATTGACGGCACTTGGTGTGGAGTGCCAGCGGAGCGCCGGAATTGACGGCACTTGGTATGTAGTGCCGGTATTGAAGGCACTTGATGTGTAGTGCCAGCGGAGCGCCGGTATTGAAGGCACTTGATTTGGAGTGCCAGCAGAGCGCCGGTACTGAAGGCATACGTTTGTAGTTCTAGTAGACATCGAGTACAGAAATCACAAAATGTTGCATACGGTTGAGTTGCGCCATTGTATAGAGTGGAACCATTCATCTCAAGGTTTACGCAATAGTGTGAGATCTGTGCGCTTGCTGTAAGGAAACGAGGGCGGTAAAATCAGAAAAGAGGGTGAGTACCAAAGGTTTGATTTTGAGTTTTTGGCAAGTCGGTGTGGTCTGAATTTGGGGTTAGGTTCGCGGCAAAGAATTAAATTGGCGTGGTCTGAGATTTGATGTTAGGTTCGCTGAAAGGCATACAATTAGCGTGGTCTAGAATTTTAAGGTTATATAATATAAAAATTTACGGCATTGCTGCTGACTCCATTTTGTTATAAATCGAGAGTTAATTTGGATGAGACAGTGCACGAGAGGGATACTGCAAGTCTGACAGCATCTTCAATGGAAACGAAGCTGAGCGAGATGACTAGACAAATACAAGATTTGCAAATAACGTTTACACAATTTTTAAATAAAGAAAACGAAAGGAGGGCTGCCCCCGTAGCGAGTGCTGGCTCAGATGGTGGAGCCGAAGAGCAATCGAGTGCAACAATTTCAGAAGTATTGGTGATGTTGAATAGAACGCTGACAGCCTCTCGGACAGACACTAGTCGCGCCTTGTATGACCTCCCAGTTTTTGATGGATGCCCAGAAGATTGGCCAATGATCAAGGAATCCTTTTTTTATGACGATTGAAGCCGCTATAACGAGCGACAAAATATGCTGCATTGCAAAAAGCAATTAAAGGGAAAGCAAGAGAGGAAGTTGAGTGTCTGTTGATTCACAGCAGCAACGTGTCGAGGATAATCGAAAAACTGCAAGATCGCTTCGGCCGACCAGAGCAACTAGTAAAGAGCCAGATAGCACGAATACGCGAATTTCTATCGATCCCGGAGAATAAAATCGAGCAGCTTATCCCATTTGCAGAACTTATCATCAAAACTTCAGAACTGATGGTTCTTTAGCCACTAGGGAAGATGAACTTAAATTTATAATGTCTTTCGGAAAAATTGATCCAGGGTTACTGAAAGAGGAAATACGACTCACTAAGCGTGAAGCTCTCAGTATCAGCATGTCAGTATTTGACCCTTTTGGGATGGCGGCTGAATATTCGTTGGCAGCTAAACTGGTGCTTCAATCCATCTGGCGACAGCGGATTGCATGGGATGAGAGCATTTCTGACGAGTCAAACAATACGTGGAAAAAATGGCTGCGTATGCTACACGACGTTGAGAACATAAGAATTCCTCGGTGCTATAGCCCGGCCTTCATAAGGGCTCCTGTGCGGCATCCTGGAACTACAGGCTGCCGTGTTAGCTACGTGTATACGAACCACAATCCTTGAAAGTCATGATATACAACCAATTAAAAGTTTTATGTGGAATGATTCGAAGACGGTTCTCTCATGGATACAATCCGATCAACGTCGCTACAAGCCATATGTGGCTCACAGAGTCAATGAGATACTCGAAAAAAGTGATGTAGCAGAGTAGAGATGGGTGCAAACAGGGCTGAATCCAGCAGATTTTGAAACGAGAATCCTTCTGGTTAAGTGGGCCGGAATTTTTCAAAAAGAATAAATTTGCATGGAGAGATGAGTCTGCATCTGTAGAATGTCATGAACAAACTGATGAGGAGCTGAGTGCAAAGTTTATACTGTGCATAAACATGGATTGTGATTTTTTTAAAAAATTTTCTTCGTTCAAACGTCTGATAAGGGTCGTCACCTGGATTTGTCGTTTTCGTTACAACTGCTTAAGATATAACCTTAAAAAAAGAATACGTGCAGAGTTAATCTTATGCCGAGTCGCGCAACAAACAGCATATGCCGAAGAGTTAAAAACCTTGGCTGCAGTCAGGCAGGTGGATCGGAGCAACAAAATTTTTAAACTGACCCTCTATCTGGCTGATAACGGAGTCATTCGAATCAAGGGCAGAATCGACAAAGCTGCAGCGGTTGCATTTTTTACTCGCAGGCCTATTATTATGCCTCAAGGGCATTATATCACGGAATTAATTGTTGATTTTTTTTTCAATTGTTGATCACAGAAATGCTGTTGGAATCATCAGAACGAGGCACCTATAACATCAGAAATTCGAAGAAAATACTGGATACCTCATATTCGAACAGCGGTGCATCGAGCAGCTAGAAGGTGTCAGTTATGCAAAAACGAAAAGGCGAAGCCAGAAGCTCCACTGATGGGAAGTCTACCAGAAGATCGATTAACTTTGTTTACTAGACCTTTTACATATGCCGAAATCGATTACATGGGACCATTTCCTATCGTCGTTGGTCGACGAGCCGAGAAAAGGTGGCAAGCCCTTTTCACATGCTTAACAACACGTACCATACATATGGAGATAGCTAAGGACCTGTCAACGGATACCAGCTTGATGAGCAGGAACTTCACCAACAGACGAGGTATGCCGGTACGTATACGAAGCGACAATGGAAACAATTTCGTCGGTGCTGATAGAGAGCTTCGGCGGCAGCGAGAAGAATTCGACCATGGAAAAATCGTCGATGTGCTCGCCAACAAAAAGATTGAGTGGGTTTTTAATTGCCCTCTAAACCATCATGCCAGAGGTTGCTGGGAAAGGTTAGTCCGCAATGTAAAGAGAGCAATGGAAAACTCTCTGCACAATGAAAAACTACAAGAGCACAGCCTTTATAGCCTCACGTGTGAAGTGGAGAACATAGTTAACTCACGTCCGTTTACGCATGTACCTATTGATTCACCCACCGATGAACCATTAACTCCTAATCATTTCCTTTTAGGTACAGCGAACTCCAAGCAGACACCCCACCCGCGCGAAGAAGAATTGCAAGTTACGCGGAAGCAGTGGCGTAAGGTACAGCAAGCACAACATCGGTTCTGGCTTATATGGCTTTCAGAAACTCCAGGACTTGTGTCGAAGGACGAAGTGGTGTCGGCCCGTCTCTCCGCTAGCAATAGGAGACATCGTGTTGGTATGAGACAGCGGCCTACATCGTGCTAAGTGGAAAATGGGAAGGATCGTTAGAGTATTTCCTGGAACTGATTCTCAAGTAAGAGTAGCGGAGGTAAGGACACAGACTGGAGTCCTCAAACGTCCAGAATGCAAACTGGCGAAACTTGGTGTTGGTGAATCCAGAATAGTCTAGATTCACGGGGGCTGGAATGTTGTGATTTGCCTCATATGAACCTTGTGAACCGACCTTCACTGGTGCTGCCATCTAGCTGTGGAGTATGATAAATTCAATATGTCAAAAGGCACTCGTTGAAATATAATTTGTAAAATAACTGCTTTTCATTTTGTTAAGCGGCAAGCACGAGGGTCACACAAGAGTGTAAGATTTTCTTTGTAATCTAATTATTTGATTGTAATACTTTTGAAATGAATTTAGGAAATAAAATAAGAACACTGAACACCAGTTGGAGTTTTATTTGGACCCCCTCGTAGCCGTAACAGACGTGCACTAAATAAAAAAAGAGTCGTAATTTTCCTCATAAATTTTTAGACAAATCTAATAGACATACACACATATAATATTCTAATTCTAGAAGCTTATAATATTTCTTCAAGTAGCATTGCTATTGCTTTGTTGCTAAATTTCTTTAATGAGTGATCTAAGTTATGAATCTGTTTGCAAAGAATACCAACAACACAAAGCAATGCTCAAAACAACAACAAAAAGCAAAGCTAAAATCAACAAAAATCTTGCCTAACAAATAAGATCGGAAAAAAGGTCAATGGCCGAATCGCCGCATCCGTAAACGAAACGGCTTTCGTATGAGAAAAAATTAATCGTATGAGAATCTCATGAGAATACGAAAGCCGTTTTGTTCACGGATGCGGCGATTCGGCCCCAGATATCGCAAATTTGTTTTATGTCAGCTACGAGGCGGACACACATCTATACATACAAATTAAAAACGGTAAAAAAGTGGAAGTTTCATTCATTAATTCGTCTCAACTTCTAGCTGCCACTCAAAAACTTTTGATGTGCCCGTGGGAGAGTGTAAAAACGTCATGCACGGTGATAGCTTTCAATTAGCTACCATCGGAACTAAACTCGAACGCGTATAATTAACATTAACAGTGCTCTGTTAAGTTCATGAAACCTCTTTATAATATATGCTTAAATTCTCGCTTAAATTACACAGAAAACTGTAAGTGGCTTAAAAGTTTAGTGAGCAAACGAAAAAAAAATTGCTACCAAGTCATGTTTGAATTATTGTGTACTTTTTCTATGAAGTAAGCAACTATGACGAATTGTCAGTTAATAGTGATGCGTGAAATCGAAACTTTTTGTACCCAATACTTTGAATGAAGTTTTAAAAATGTCTTTTTCGAATTTATTTTCAGAATTTTTAATTCACATCTATTATCTTTTAACATGCCAAATCTAGGAATACCATATTGTTTTTTATTTTCACAGTCGACATAGTCACAAAAAAGTTCAATAAGCAGATAGTTTCAAACAGATATGGAACAACTTCCTTCGCAATAACGGTTCAATCAGAAAGGACTATTCCAAAAATAGAACTTTTATAAAAAAAATTAAGGCATATTCCTTAACGAAAAAATATTTTCTGGCTTGAATTGAATAAAAATATGTAGAGCAAAGTTCTATCACGTTGTTTAATGTCGCTTCTACGTCACCGGTTGAATAAAAGTGTACAGAAAAGTCGAATTATCGAATCCACAAACCAGTTGGCTTTAGTCTTCACACTTTGAAGCATTCCTACTTCAAAGTAAAAGCTGCTACAAAGCGTCAATAAGCCATAGAAGCTTACAACATTTAGCTTTAAAAGCTTTTGTGTTTATAAACCAGTGTTAAACAGCTTTGCCCCACAAATACATTCTCGTTTTGCTTTAACACCAGCGAGCTTTTAAGTTTTGACTGAAAGAAAATTGGGTGTTATTTTCAAAAAGACTTAAACAAGTTGACTTGCTATTGCACACAGTTTATATTTTAAGTTTATTAATGGAATTCACAAAGGATGATAATAGAGATGGGTCGTTCCGAACCTGTTTAGTTCGCGGAACTATGTTCACAGTCAGACATAGTTCCAATCATTCCTTCCATTACTTTTTAGCATGTTCAAACAGTTCTGGCTTGCAAGATTTTTTTTTATTAAGCAATGCGAACCGACATCTCTTTCACACATATCATGGCTTACACGAATTTTGTGCAAAGACAATATATTATGAAGACATTGCATCTGAACGGCTGTTTAAATATTGAACAGACATTAGGAAGTAATTATAAGCCTGGAGAAAAATTTGAGCACTTCGAAATAAAAAGCAGGGCTGACGATGAACTTACGTTTTTCGAAAGCTGCGTGAAGAGTAAACGCGAGAGCCGACTTATTAATAGACAGACGCCGAAAACATATTAGAGCCACAAGAACAGAGGTCATGCATATCTTTTGCCCCAATTCGTTTTTGTTAGATTATATTTTTCCATTAGAATCAGCGTTGCCGTTTTGCTACAAATGTAGCAAATTTGCTACGTTTAAAATGAAAAGCTACAATGCTGCATTGCTTCTTTCATAGTTTCAAACAATTTTTGTATTTTCAATAGAACAAATTAGAAAACGGACACTTTATATTTTAAAACCAATAAATAAGATTGTGTTCATACCTTTAGTGCATTCACCTCTCAAACTCCATTTTTTTCGATATAAGTGAACTTTGGGATTCGTTGATGGATGTCAACGTAAATCAACGTTGCTATTCGTTGCTATCTTCAGCTGCGAGATGTTGGCACCCCATTTGTTTGATTTTGACTGACCAATTACATCATCTAAAAGGTCAGCAAAGGTTCAGTAAAGGTCAGTTAGTTTCAGTAATAGGTCAGCGATAGAAAATTTTTTATTCGCGGTTTAAATTTTTCAAGGTCACATTGAGATGTTGGCACCCCATCATCAATAAAATAAAAAAAAAATACAGGAAATCAATAGAAAATTGTCTGCTGATAATAGGTCAGTCGTATTTCTTAACCAAATTAATTAATTATGTTGCGTTTTCGAGATCGCCCATGGCGTATGAGTTCTTTTTAATTAATATTATATCCCATTAATGTTGCGTATACGCTATGGTGAAAAGATTTCGTCAAACAGAATGCGGCGTATGGAAAAATTATATAAGATATAAATTTTAAAAATTTAATAATATTTATAATTAATTAATTAATCTTGGTTATTAATGTAAATTTTTTTTTTTTTTTTTTTTATATATAAAATAAAATTGGTTATAGCACAGGTCATTTTGTGGCTTACTGTAGAAGGACCAATAATCAATGGGAAATTCATAATGACATGTCACCCAAAGAAATGCGAGTTACACATGACCCAACAATGACCCCAACTGCAGCAATTTTCGTAAGAGATGATGCGGCTTATTAGGTCTCAGTTAATTTTTTATTACATTATCAAAATATCTCACAAACTAAGAAGGAAAAAATAAAGATTTTGTGTTGAGTAAAACCATAAAAAAATAAAATCTATAATATCATAAAAAGTGTCCTCCCGGATTTTTGTCGTTCACTCACGGGGTGAACGGTGTTTAAATTTGTTCAACCACTGAACCAATTTTAATAATTCTTTCATCCTGCTCATGTGTACTACGTTTTTGATAAAACTTTTCATATATTTCATTTATATATAGTATATATATTAAAAATTATTTAAGAATTCATGCATTTCAATCCATGCTGGCCATTGTATAAGCAGCACAAAAATTTAAACCGCAAATAAAAAATTTTCTATCGCTGACCTATTTCTGAAACTAACTGACCTTTAATGACCTTTTGCTGACCTTTTAGACGATGTAATTGGTCAGTCAAAATTAAACAAATGGGGTGCCAACATCTCGCAGCTGCTATCTTCAGGTTAATATAATTTTGTGTAACGCTTGAAATGGATAAGTAAGTTGATATATAATTCATACTTTTAAATCAACAGGCTTAAATTCATTGCTTTTTTTTTAGATTCGTGGTTAAGAAACCAAGAGCAGAGAAAGTGAATCTAAGAAAAACTACAGAAAGTTTTGAGTGGAGTGGCTGAAAAAGTTTCCATGGCTGTAAAATAAAAACTTCGCAAGCATGCAACAAGAGTACTGTCAATATTTTATCACATCTTAATAGACACGCTACGTGTTCTGCACATGTACAAAATGTGGAATCCAGAGAAAGACAAATATAGATGGATTCATTTTTGGATGCGGAGAAAGAGCAGATGGATAAAATGGTAAAAAAACGCGGAATTAACGATGGTCATGTTCTTGATATGTTACAGGCTTGTTCCACTGCTTCATTACTGTAGCTTCATTAGCGTATTGGAACACTCAATGAGACCTGGCTGGGTGCTTATCAACAAAATTCAATAATAATGAGGCAGTGGTACTAGCCGGTAACATTCATATTTATAAAAACAAGAATTTTTCCATTATTAACAGAATTTTAAATGTCTCTTTTAATGTTATTTAAAACAATAATTGATTTTTTTGTCTTGAATAAAAGAAAAATATAAACAAATAAAATTTTCGATAAAAAACAAATTATACCAAATAGCTTCCTCTAATTATTATTGCTAGACTTAAATTTTTTTTTTTTACGGAGAAAATGTATTGAGTGGCAACACTGATTAGAATCCTTAAAAGGCGGCTGCTTTGTTTACAGTTTTTTGCATGCTTTTTGTTGTTGCTCAACATTCTCATTTTTGCAAGATTTTATATGCTGCTTTGACTGATGGCTTTTACTACGTTTACATTGAGCCAAATGACTCATTTCAGCTCATTCAGCCAAATGAGAACCGAAATCATCTCATTTCTCATACGAATTCTCATTTGCAAATCATCTCATTTGAAATAAATGAATGAGATTGGATACGTTCTTAAAACTAATTACAAACTTTTTCGAACGCATTCATAAAAATACACCGAACGCACTAAAAAGAAAGGAAAATGTCAAACATATTGTGAAGTGAATTCGAAAACAAAGAACAAGCTGTCAAACTAAATGCGATACGTTCGCAAAAAAAATCAGTGTAAACACATTTGAATGACTCATTTGAAATGGCTCATTTGCTCTAATGTAAACGTAGTATTTGGCTGCATTTCATTGATCTTCAGAAAAGTTATATTTTTGCAATTTTGTCTATCTCAATGGAGCTATAGATAAATCGCTGTAACATTTTTTGGATTAAAATGCACTCAAGTACAAAATTATAAATAAATTTATCACCTTTAAAATTACATCAAAAATTCTTTTTTTTTCTTAATAAATGAATTTATTTACTTATTTTACTGTCAAAAATATCTATATATATTCCAACGAAACAGTCTGTATAGTCAAGTCAAGTGATTTGCTCTATACAGAGCCGTTGGTGTTGTTGTTGGTTGTTGCCTTCTTTGTCTTCATGTTGTCTTGTTGTCAACATACTCGGCCTAAAGCTCAAATTTGTTTTCAATATAAATAATGAAAAAGGTCATATTCAAAATATTAAGATTAAGAATTGCAAAATATATGAAAACAATTCAAAATATATAAAAAATACCTAAAAAAGAAAGTTAAAACAAGAAAGTTTGTCAAAATATTTGAAAATATTCACAACACAAGATAATAAAATGACAACTTCTTCAGTGCAGACCGATGGTATACCTCCCCATAGTTACCACGTCTGTACCCAGCGAACGCTTGTTCTCAGAAAATGGAGCAACAATCACTCAAGAAAGAAATAGGCTTCTAGGGACAAATACAAATGTTATTTTTGTTAATTTTTACACGTCCGTATTTTGTATGAAGTTTTTCTTTTTTTCATATTTTATATATTAAATAAAATACATTAAAAGCCTAGTAAAAAAAATGAAAACTTCGAAAAAACATCGATATATCGGTCATATAACCGATGTTTTTATACATCGATATTTGTCATATGAACATCGATGTTTTCAAACATGCAATCAGTTGCATAAGTTGCATCCCTACTGATTAAGAGAATTTCATGCATTCGACCGTGTACGTGTTTCGATTCTCGAATAAAGCTTTCGAGTCTCACCACGCGTGGTCAGTGTTCAGACTTTACTGCGATTGCAGTAGATCTACTGCGCTTTTTAGCGAAATTTAATGTTTTACTGGGTCACTGCGGTTTTTTCAAATCAACTGCGATTTATTCTCAACAAACATTTGTAGGGTTATTTTTGTATTTACCTTACAAACAACAGGAAACACAAGCAATTTTTAATGTAACGTTGCATTACCTCAAGTACATATAACTAAACCTTTAATACTATTACATAAAAAACTAGTAAGAAATGATCTTCGACTGGGCCGAAGTTAAAATACCTCCACGGCCAAACCAAAGTATATTCAAAGTCTTAAGCAATCAATAAAATATTTATCTGTAAAAACGTTTTTGTTATAGTTTTAACAGAAAATATTCGCTTTTGTGTTTTGATAAAGTCACCTTGTATGAGAGGTAGGCGTGGTTTTCTCTCAATTTGGTACACAGAGTAGATACATATACACAGAGTACATGTTATATATAAAAATTTATATGCAAAATTTCAAGTCCATATATTAATTTTTGTGGATTTTAGAGAGATTTTACCTTTTTGATAAAGTCACTTTGTATGGGAGGTAGGCGAGGTTTTCATCCGATTTGACTCGTTTTAACCGAACTTGACCTTTATTTTTTATATAAAAGCTTAAATATTGAATTTCGTGATGATAGCTTTAAAATTACAGCTGTAATCGTGATCACAGAATATATACACTTTTCTATACCTACCACGCCTCCTAATGGGCGTTACAAATAGAGTGACAAAATTTACGTTTTTTAAACGTGGGGATATAACTAGAAAGATGACAGTATAAGTGTTCAATTAGTAGTCATATATATTTTGAATCCGTATAAAAAGATATTTCTGCAGCATGCAAATATATACATGGTTTTCATGCAAATGGGCAAAGCCCTTATAAATGGTATAAACAAGATAACTTTATCCCCCTTATAAATGAACTGTCAAAATTTGTACAGAGAAGCTTTTGCACAAACCAGATATATTTGCTCTTCGATTTAGGTGAGCAAACGAGTTGGCAAACTTATAACAGCAATCAGCTGTTTTCGTTCTTGTTAATTCCAAGTGTTATTAAAAGAAAGTGGAGTTTTTTATTCAATCAGAAGGTTAATACAACATATTTCTAATTTATCCTGGAATGCAGACGGCTCACTGTTTTTGTTTAACTTAGTAAATAGCTTTCATATAAGCAACAAATTCATCAGCGGTTTTAGGGGACGTTCATGCAACCTGCGTGATAATAATAACTAATTGCCCAATATATAAGCTTACCGCGTTGCATGAATACCCTTATAGTATATAGTTATGTTTATATTTGTATTTAGGTATTTTTTTATTAGTATAAAATTTACGTACATGGTTGTCAATAAAAAAAACTACTACGAAAAAATTCGTTTTACTGCGTTTTTTTCTTTAATTTACTGCGATTAACTAATTTTCAAGTCCGAACCCTGGTGGTACTACGTGAACATCACTGATTAAAATTCAATAGTGTGTTTTTTAACAGTTCAGTTATTTTAACAGAAGGTTTTAGTTTTTGTAATAAATTTCAAAAATTATTAATAAGGTAGTCAACATGTCTTATAAAATTCACAAAATAAAAATTCAATGAGATCAATAAGAGCTTATAATAATAATAAACTGGCCATTTTGGCCCTTCAAAGGACTTCGACCGAACTTCTTATGATTAAATTGTGTTGTGAGTATTATTAAATGTTTTTACACAACTGAGCGAGAACTGGATCTACTAGTTTCATGCCGACTCCGAACGGATAATGTGCATGTTCTCAAGAAGCTTTACATGGCATTATTTACTCTCTGAGGTTTGCCATTGTCTGCAGAGAGGTGACGGTCGAACAGAAAAATTAATTCAATTGAAAAAACTTTCTGTGTCAGATGGAATTGAACCAGGATGCTCTGGCGTATGGGTCACGCACTCTACCCACAGCGCAACGGCTGCCATAATTAAAGGTTAGAAGTAAAAAATAAGAACTTAAACTAATAAACAAACTAATAACTAATAAGCAAACTCAACTAATAAACAACAAGTTAAGAGCTCTTCTTATAGTAAAAAAACAAATAAATAAAGCAAACAACGTTAAAGTTTATGGCAATTGCATTGTTTTCCACTAGATTTGAAAAATCTCTTTTGATTTTATTAAAGATGACATTTTTTTTGTTTCATTGGTTTTTATTAAATTTTTAATAGAAAATATTTTTACAATGTTTGCTAAAGAATTACGTTCTATATGCGCAAGGCCACCAGTGTGCGCTTCTGACCTTATAACAAATTTTCTTTTCCCTCCAAGGGAACTGTGACCTCCATTTTTGAAGGAATGCTACTTCAATTTTCGCTTGGTATTTAAGTGATCGTTGGAATTGGAAATAAATGATATCCTTATAATAATATACATTTATAACTTTTGTATACATTTGAGACCAATCTTCATCTTTCTTAGCATTTTCCAAAGATTGTTGTGGCTTTCCTGTGCATCTTCAAAAAACAAAAAAATTAGAATGCTATCAAAAGTTTTGTTCTTAAATTTTAGTTACTTCTTTATAAATCTATCCCTTTTGCGTCCAGTGCGTGTCTTTAATGACTGTGTACAAAGTATTCAAATTTCTGTGCACAAAACTGATCACTTTTAAGGAAACTTAACTCAAAAGAAACATTTGCACTGAATGCCTGAATTCACAATCAAGCCAAGAACAAATTTAGCGGTACTCGTTAAATAAAAAGACAGGAACAAGAATAGATGTTAGAAAATTGTTTATATATGAATTTCATTGATTTCTAAGTAAATTATTAGGGGTGCAAAAATATGAAAAAATAAGTTACTTTATAAGTGTTACATTTTATAAAAATGCAAATATAAAAACGTACACACTTTCACTGACCGAAATAAAATGTATTGAAAACGCTTCGGTAGTAGGATAGTAGAAAAGGTGCAAAATTGTACCAAAATAGTACAATTGAACCAAAAAAATCATGCCTGGCTGTATGTGAGATATATATTCGTGCTTTTGCTTTTGTGAATGTATTTCGGGGCAAAGCTGCTTAACACTGTTATAAACGTTTCAGTTTTCTTTTTGAATATTCGAATGCACAGTGTAACGAGGTGCGTACAAAAATAGCTTACGAAAAAAAGTCAAAAATTTATAAATCTAAATATGCAGAATTATAGTTTAGAGTATTAATATTCCTAATGTAAGAGGATTTTGCGATATCTTTTCAATTACGGACATAATCACTCTTTAAAAGTTTTCTTAAAAATATGATGAAATTTTTCTTTTTTTAATTTGACATTGTATATTTTTTATTTTAGAAGCGTTTTGAGCTTTTAAATGAAGATTTAGAAAAATACAGATTTTTACCAAAGTGACAGGTAAAAAACTGATTTCTGACTAAAAATGTAATTTTTTTTAGGTTATAAAAAAAGAGTATTTTTCTAAAATAAAAATCGAACGATCAAAAGAGCCGGTCATATTTGCTTGACAAGTGATATACATTTTGTAGCGATCTTAGCATAGTTTTTGAGTAATGCTGTCCACCGGTTTTAAACAGCCTTTTCGAGAAAATCGCGTTTAAAATTTTAAAAGTAGTTTATTTAGGAATACACCTAATTCTGTTTTTACACGGTCTTTTTTCACACGATTTTGATTTAACACGGTTTGAAAATTTTAAATTTCTTTATTGGAGTTAAATTTTTTCAAACTTAGTTTTTGCAAAATATGTTCATATCAGAGATTTGCACAAGTCCAATCGTCATTTTTTGCCACTCGAATAACAATCGTCGTCAGCCAAAATCGTACACAAAAATTAATGCACACATACAGCTCGAGTTCGTAAACAACGATTGGTGCTAAGCACAGTTTGTAACGATTGCGAATACATACAAAGGCACCATCCAGACAATGAAGACATTCGGATGCTTCGCTAAACACTCGAGTGTCTGATGCTGCATAAATTTTTTTTTTTTGGTTTCGTTCTTTCCAACAAAAACGCATTCTCCCGTTACTTTGAGAATGAGTGTTAGAAGAGATGGGCATTTTTGTGTTCGCTGTTGTACTGCGTAATCTAAAAAACATTGCAAAAGGCTTGCGGCAGCTCCTAAATATATTTTTTCTATTGTTTATAACAGTGTTTGTCATCCCATAGCCATGCGTGTACCGGCACAAATCGTTTTTTTTTCACTTGAGATTTTTTCGTATACAAAAAAAATCAACACTGCAGACTGCGGTTGACATTTCTTCCTTGGTGCGAATGGACATAAAAGCATGAATTTTCCTTGCTTTTGGCGAATGTTGCTCATGTCTCGCTTCGTTGGGTATTCTTGATTCGTAGGCATTCGTAATCGCGACCGCTCGTACTCTATGGTATTCGTATCCGCAGCGATTGGTGCATGTATTCGCGCATTAATTTGAATGCAGAAGGCACATTCGGTGCTCGTATATTGAGGATACATTCGAAACGCCATTTGAATGCAATCAAATTGTTCTCTGGTTCATATCACAAATTAAGGGGAATTTCTTTTTTGTAAATACAAGCAAATTTACTTGTCAAAGTAATTAAAATGTGTTAATATTTTGTGAACTATCAATGCAATCAAACGTATTTGGTAAAGACATTTTTTATAGGCAAATTTGTTTTTCTAAAGTTAAATTAAATTGCATTTTAACGCATTAAGATAAAAAGTAGGCCAACAAGTATTTTATATTCATTCAGTTATTTATATGTTTTTAATTTTGTTAAATATTTTATGTATCGCTAAAAGAAAATGTCGAAAAACTACAAAAACAAAATAAAAACGTAAAGCTATTTCTTTGGAAACCAAAATTTAAATTTTAGATCGTCTTTTGAAATGGAGAAGGCTCAACATTTATTGATAAAATGTTCGGTTTAAACGAAGACACAGTAGGCACTATAAAAAAAAATGAAATTTCAATTGCTTTTAAGTTTAGAGACTTTTTTTCTTTAATTACTATGCTTGTGTAAATACACATTATAAACATATGTGATTTAATACAATAAGCATGAATAATTGTTCTTAAAAAATCCTTGTTTTTCACTAATTTTAATAGGTTTTAGAGATAAGGAACCAATCCCCTATTTTTTCATACGATCAATGTATTTTTTACACGATTTTTTCTGGAACCAATCTACCGTGTAAAAACAGAATTAGGTGTACGTTAATTTTTTTCAACTTACATAGTATCATCTATTCAAGGACCATATAAGATAGCCTTATCATCAATTGTTGAGTTTTAAATTTCAACTTGCCTCTGTCTTCTCAGGATTCTTCCTGCGCGTGTGGCTTCCTGTGCATTTTTGTTTGCGAGAATAATAAGCATGGAATCAATGTTTTTTATAAATGTATGACAGTTTTTGCCACAACTGATGCCAATTTCCACATTGCCTCCACAGAATTTTGTGGCAGGGGGAAAAGTTCTCAATATTACTGTTGTTTTTAATTTTTTTACTATAATGTAAGGTTTTTCCTTTTTCTGAAGACCAGGGGGCCTTTCCCCTCTTTGCTCCCCCTGTGGATACCTATGCTTATGCATACTTATATAAAGAGTGAATTATAAAAATTATAGACACTTAAAAGAAAAAATAAAAGACATTACAGAGAAGAGTTTTTGTAACAGCTGGTATGAGCAAGGCAAGTACACTAAGGGAAATAACGCATATTAACATTATCCACGCCTGAGTATATATTTTATTTAAATATTTAAGTGGATAAATAAAATTTTTTCCTTACAACTCGTTTTTTCCCGTTTTTAAATTTTATTTATACCACACACCTACACACATATTCCATACAGCTGAAATAACCGACAAGCAGCAACAGCATCGCACTCTTGCTCTTGTTTCTTATAGTCCTCGTTTAGTTTTTGTTGCAAGGGTAATATAGCCTGGATGTTTGGCCAAGATGATTTGGTAGTGCGATGGGTGGTCGCTTGATGAAATGATGTAGGGTGGAGTGACAACTCCATATTTTCTGACGGATGTCTTGCACCGATTGTTATTTACCTGGATATATTGCTTCTTAAAAATTCTAATTCTTATTGAATTTAAATATGCTGTTTTTTAAATTCAATATTTTTATATAAATTTTCTTTAAATGCGATAGTTTTATTTTCAAATATAAAATATTTGAAAGATATTTTAAAAAAATTCGTGCATACTTTTAATATATTTTTTATTAATTCCGTTTAAATATTTTATTTAATTAAAAAAGTATTTAAATAAATTTTAAATATTTACGTAGTCGATTTATGCAAATGCGTTTTTGGTGCAAAATTGACTCGCTTTTTGGATAAATAAAAAAATTGTTTGTTTTATTGTCTTCTCTTCTTACGATTGTGCTTATAACTGCTACAATTTTTATTTAATTGATTTAAAACTTTCTGACAATATTTTTAAGATGTAATATATTCGAAAAATGTAAAAAAAAATTTGATTTTTGGTCGCCGAAAAACTTTAGTGGGCCCTTAAATATTTCGTCTCTCAAGCGTATATAATTCTTGTACTCATTTGGTTCACTTTCTTTTAATTTTTTGATAAGTTTGTTGTTTGAATATGTTTAATCGATCCAAAAGGAGACTATGATGCGAATTACAACGCTTTTTGATACATATAACTCCTTAACATAAGCCACAGTCCACCTGCACTATATTTTCACTATTATTAGCATAATGTTCATCCAAATTATTTTTTTTTTTAATATAATCTATAAGAAATAAATCAAACTAATCCTTTATTCAATTCAATAACAATCTATTTTCATTTCATTCATAGCATTATCAAAAGTATTTCTCAATTCAATGCTTTTTAACTTTGCCAAACTTTTTTCAATAAAAATAAAAATCGAATTTGATATGGTTGAATTTCACCAACATACACGCGCAAATATACAAATATATATATATAAAAAGTACTCCCTGATTTTTCCAGGTCCTGGCTTTTAGTTCCTCCTCGCTCCAGCGGCTCCCGATCCAAAAATCCCACGGACTCCGTCTGTCCTGGTGTGCTCGACAGCGTCTCTGGAACCACTTCACTCACTATGGGAATATATATATTAGGCCGGGTCGATTTGTGGGGAGGCAAAAAAATCGCCCATTGCTCTATGAAAATCGTATTCTAGGGATCAAAATAAGAAACTTTGCCGAAGGAACCATACCTCTAAAACGAATTCTGATGTCCCCCCATTTGGGTCGAACTTTTGGGTAGGGGCAAATTTTGAAAAATCCCACTTTGACCCATTTAGAGTGCTCCAATCGAGTTCAAATGTATGACAGACCCCCACTAACTTTTGGAGGCCCAACCCATCCATTTCAGTGGCACACCCCCTGGAACCCCCCTGTGGGGTTCCCCATACAAACATTTCAAAAAATCGCCAGTTTTGGCACTTCACATGAAAAAATCAGCGAAATGCCAATGTTTTTTTCTTTTTGGAGTTTTTTTCTCTTTAGAAATTTATTCAACCCTTTTAAAAAATGAAGGTATCACTGTGACACAATTGCAAATCGGAAAATTGCTTGTGTGCGTTTTTTAATGCACCACAAGACACAGCTGCATGTCGTAAACTTACTTGTGTAGTTTTTTATAGCAACTACTTAAGAAATGAAGGTTGTTTTTACAACCCTTTTTGTGGGTATTTTATGGCACCATCTTAAGAAATGCGCGTTTTATGCAACCATTTTAACAATTAAGGTATCACTGGAATGCACCGCAACCCTTTTAAAAAATTAAGGTATCACTGTGACACAATTGCAGATCCTAAAATTGCTTGTGTGTGTTTTTAAGCCACCACAAGACACAGCAGGTAGAATTGAAATTACCATTTCATTCTTATTACCTCGTCTCGTAGACCATATATAACGCAACAGTTTTTGTGAATGCATTAAGTCGTTGTGAAGAACTCAAAGTGTGAAGTGCTAATTTCAGATAAAAAAATATTTAAAAAAAAAATAATAAGTAAAGTTGACCATTCCAAATCAAGAAGTTTACAATGAATCCACCATCCTCTACACCGCAAGATGAAACAACTATCGAAAACCCAATGAGTCATATACCCAAGCACGATGTTACTGTTTTTGGTGTGTCTACTGATTTGACTGATCTTAATTTACCAACCCATCTGGATATCTTGAGATATTATTTTTACTTAAGCGAACGTGCTAAAACAGAACAAAAAAAGTTTTCCCATAAATCATTCACTATTCAAGTACAAGATAAGTTGAATGGAATTTGGGAAAAACTTGCAAATGCTGAAAAAAGGTGTATTTAATAAATTGAATAAATTGCTTGACAAGTATCAAGAGCAAATCAAGAGAAGAAACAAAACCCAACAATTTACAGAGTATGTAAAATCTCTGGAAACAATTTTTTACATTGGAACATGTAAATGCGATTTGAAGGCAGCTCCATGTGCATGCGGCTGGGTTCCCGAACGCCTCAAAGAGTTCATGCACGATCAACATAATCAGAGAAGACTAACAATGGATGCAGTTGTGATGGAAACTGAAGAGCAAGGAGCAACGTCTATGTCATCAATGCCAACATACCAAGATCCCGATGATTCAACATACGCACCGCCACCGGTTCAAGAAGATATGGATAGAAGCACAAGTTCACAATACGCAAAGAGATGCGATTGTTTTAACTTTGCCTTGGTATGTGACAGATTTGGTGTGCCTGATAGAGTAGCATCGGCATTGGGAACCGCTCTTTTCCAAGATTTTAAAATGAAAGATAAGCATGGCAAACCTCTCATCATGGATAAATCGAAAGTTCGAGGAGAAAAAGAGAAATGCAGACAAGAAGTGGTTTGCAAACGGTTAGATCATACCAATTTGTTAGCGTTTTCATTCGATGGCAGAAAAGATGATACTTTAACGACAGCTAAAGTTGATGAGAAGTATCATACTAGGATAACTAGTAACTAAGACAGCTAAAGTTGATGAGAAGTATCATACTAGGATTGTAAAAGAACCTCATCTTGTTATTTTGAGAGAACCCAATTCTGAATTCATTGGTTACGTAAGACCGGAACATGAAACCGCTGAATACAAAACAACCAAATTAAATGATTTTTTCAACGATAAGAATATATCACTGGATGCATTAATTGGAATATGCACTGACGGTGAGCCAACAAACACTGGCCCACACGGTGGAATTATACGACGATTCGAATTGCTGTTAAAAAGACCATTGCATTGGTTCGTTTGCCTTCTACACTACAAATCAACCAGCACTGGACCAAGATCGGCAACCGTTCACTCATCACTCATTTATTATAATTGTCAACCATTTTTAATTATTTTATTATTATATATTTTCAGGTGGTGGACGGCTTCCAGAAAATTGAGTTGCAAAATATGCCCCCACTCCAGAAAAAAATTGAATTTTCCACCGATTCGAAGTACTTATACGACATGGTTCTAGTAATTACAGATAATTCATATTATGCGCATTCGGAAAATATCTTGTTATCAATGTTGTTTGATGATAGCAAAGAAAAGCGCGACTGTGCTATCAACATAATTCTACGCTATCGAACAGATGTTGACGACCCAACGCAACTTAGAGCTTATAAAAAACCAGATATAAAGTTTAATTGCACAAGTTACACGGAAATGATCAATATGAATGACATAAATAACGTATTTGAACCACCATTCACGCGAAGTATTCCGTACGATACATTGAAAGCATATTTAAATCAAGATGATCCACCGTTTAATGATCCAAAAATTCCATTACACATACAAGGAACGGAACGACATGTTCAATTGCTAGCTAGCGTTTCCAAACGGGTTATACCGGAAAATTTAGAGGCTGTTATGGCGACGACATTAGAGAGCCGTGCGAAATTGCCCAGACTTGAAAGTAAAAAAGACTTCAAACAATAATTTTTTTAGTTTCTTTTCTATAACTAACTTAAATTAATTTTTTCATAGTTTTTACTTTACTTTATTTTTTTTTATATCGTTTATAACTACATATAATTTAAACTGCAATTTCTAGTCATATATACATATATAATAAATATATTTACAACATTATATATTTATTATGGTTTTATTTATTTTTTTTTTTAAAAAAGTTACAAAAAAAATGTTTGGCGGTATCGACAAATGGCGATCATAGAGTATAAAACACTGGCAACCCTGTAGCTTCTTATGATCAATTGTGTTGTGCGTGTCATTAAGTTTGTACACAATTGACTGAGAACCGGACCTACATGTTTAACGCCGACTCCGAACGGCGATGAACGGAATGTTCTTGTTCTCAAGAAGCTTTACATGGCATTTTGAATACTCTCTGAGGTTTGTCATTGTCTGTAGAGAGGTGGCGGACGTACAGAAAAATTATTTTAATTCAAATAATTTTCTGTCGCTGCTAGGGTTCGAACCCGGGTTTTCCAAAGTTCTTTGACATAGCGGCCACGCACTTTAACCAACTACGCCACGGACGCCACTACCAGATAGTTGGTTATAAAATTGACAGCACTTGAGCTAAATTGAAAGTAGTTTTTTAACTTATGGCAAAGAAGAGTATGATTAGCAGAATCAAACGCTTTGGAGAAGTCACTAAGACAAAGCAGAGTCAAAAAGTTTTTATCATAGGAAATTCTAATATCATCCAAGATCTTAACTGCAGCAGTGAAGCAACTGTGACCAGTCCTAAAACCAGATTGTAGCGGCCATAATAACTTATTAGTATTTAAATATTCCGTAATTTGGTTAGCCATAATACTCTCAAGTACCTTTCCAAGAGCCGGCAAATGTATATATTTTTTGAACTTTTTACTTCAACTTCCGCCATAATTAAAAAAAAAACTCCGGGGGTCTTGCGTAGGGGGATGCTTAATGTATGGTCTGTGCTTTAAAATGTCATTTGATTTTGTTGTTTCCGATACATGGGAAAGGCCATATCCATCGAACCGTTTTGGATGTCTTTTTTTCAATGCCATTTTCAGCGCCTTCTATATAAAAGCCAGAATTGTATTTTTAAAACAAAAAATATTTTTATAAAGTATTTTTTATGTACAATAACCTTTATAAATTTGAAAAAAGTAATAACTTCTTATATCTAAAAAAAATGTTTGCCTTACCTTAAAGTTGCTCTCAGCGAAAAAGATATAAATCCAGTTGCAAGCAGTTTGCTTATCATGACAACTGAGTTAAGCTGGAAATTGCTTAAAATAATAAAAAATCAATATATATTTTATACGAAATAATTAATAAATTTTGTTTTTATTAATTTTTATTTTTTTTTTCCCATTTGACTTTTCTGTGGAAATGCCCATTTTTATAGTGTAAAACAATAGAATTTATTCTTTACAATACATCAAATAATGAAAATCACATTGAATTTATAAAAAAAAACAATTCCATTAAACTTAAACAAGATAGTCTGGCAACGCTGTCTTAGCCTTGCAGGATGTAAAAACTATAGTACAATAAACAAAAAAAGGGAAATTAACAAAATTCTCTCTTTCTGATAAAAAACGTACCAAGCATTTGCTGCCTGTATATGTTTGCTCAGCAAATTTTTGTAGTCTCTGGTTTTGCTTTGACTGCTACGCTATTGAACTCTCAGCATCACTACTACCTTCCATCCATTGTATCATATATAAAATTCCTAATTTTTTGGGGTTGCACGAGAGCGAATTGAGAACAAATCCCAATCAGATTCTGCTTTTCCGCAATCCATTCGAGTAGCGGTAAAGTCAAGACCAGTAGATGGCGACAATGAGTTGGCGACGATTTGAATTACTCGGTTGCTGGCAGTACTCGACGAAAGCTCTCGGTGCAACGAACAAAAACGGTTTTAAGTGTATATTTGTGCAATAAGCTTCCTCAACATTTGTGCCCTCTGACCTACATAAACCATGAAAGAACAGACACAACAAAGCATCACAGGTAGTAGAGGAAATATAGAATCGAAACGTTTTCATAAAACAATAAAAAATTATATATAAAATGTTACCGATTCATATAAATCCCTATAAAACGAATTTTGTAATGAAATGATGTGCATGTTGAGATATATATGAAACAAAAACATGTGTGAGAAAAGTTGAATAGAAAAAACGCAAATATATATATGAACAATATGGATAACACATTAATGCTTCTACAAAACTAATTGGAACATTGGAACAATTACGCTTCTGGTAGGAAGGAGTCTTCACGGTAAGTTGTATTCATTTCCCCAGGACTCAATGCAACTCATCGCATTAATTTTATAATACGAGTCAGTCTTTCACATAAGGCTCGGATACTTGTACGTGGCCAAAAAGTGGTGTCTACATAAAAAAAAACCCCAGCATAAACCACTCTAGAACAGGTTCGGGATGCTAAATGCTACTTGAAATAGTAGCAACAATTATAGTTTCTCATAATTTAATACAGGAAAGCAAGAAGAAAAGCAAACAAATGGTCTTTATGTATCTGCAGTTGAATTTTCATAGGCAACTTTGTCACATTTCTTATTCCCCGCCAGTGGTTTAAATAGGGCTGTATATCTCACAACTACAACAATGAAACTGAGCCTTGTAAGTCTATAATAGCAAAAAAAAAATACTCGCTCTCTGCTAGCAGTTAAAGTCGGATGTGGTTTCGATGTGAAAAGTTCGGTAATGCGTGCAGGTACATAAACGACAACAAATTCCAACAACCACAACTGATGCTCGTAAAGTATTAATGCGCCTGAAAACGAGCTTTTAAATAAAAACTTAAATACTTTTGGAAAAATCTTTTAAGGTAGTGGTGCTAAATTGTAAATCTTAATATTAAACATAAATTGGCGCAAAAGATAGTGGAGCAGTTTTTTAACATCTAATAGCATCTACTTCTTGCAAGAAACTGGAAAATTATGCAAAAAAGAACATAATTTGTTTGATTTAGGAATGCACCAACAGACACAAAGTGATTAAAAATTTTAAGTTTAAATGAAGTCGGTGCATAATTTGAGATAATAGATGGCTTCCTTAGGCACTTGAAGTAACTTGAAGTTGCTTGAAAGCGTTTCTTTGCACTTTTTCGTGCTCGAGAAAGAAGAAAAACGATCCAAGTTTCGCTCTCTCGACCTTGAAACTTACTTGAATTTACCCTGAAAAATTTCTTTGGGCAAGAATCGAACAGCTTCGAACGGTTAATCGAACAGCTTCATCCAATTGACAGATAAATATTTACTATTACTTTGTGAAAGTAAAGATGCATAGTGTTATCAAATATAGAGTGTTTTTTTTAAGGCGGAAAACTTTAAATTTAAACAACACAAAAATAAATTTTATAAAATTTACTAATAAGCCACCAAAATGAAAAAAAAAATTCTATTGTTAGATTATTTTGTTTTTATTATTAGTACTATTATCACTTTTTGTTAACATAAACCTTCATTGTGCGACAGGAGGCGCTACATACTATTTTCTTTAATAATAATGTACACGCCATCAAAAGAGCGGGCTCGACTCAATGCCACATATAATTAGCCGTGTGTATTATACATTGGGGTTGACAGGTATATTGCAACTTTTCTCAACGACTGTCCCTGCCTCTTATTAATAGTCACAGCAAATGACAAAGAGACCGGAAATTGAAAACGTTGCATTTTCAATGGAAAAAATGTTTTCGATGGGTTGAGGTTAATTTTTGGTATAATATTTCACTCACCAGTGCTTGCACCGGTTAGTACAATGCAGTCGAAAGCATTATTGTAAAGATTAATAATCAGCAGCCGGGTTCCATTGATTAGTACTTTCGCTGTATTAAGATTTCTCATCAGTATAACAATTGCATCTTTTTTGAACGTTTCACAAACAGCTGTTTTTGACAGGAGATGTTTTCTTGTAGAAGAGAAAGTAAGCAGTTGTCAATGCTACCTTGTATTATTATACCATGGGTCCAACATGTTGGACGACAAAGTCGGATGGAAAACTAACAGGAAAATTTTATTGAGCTTTCGAACAATCCAACAGTTGAACCATGCTTAATTCCATGCTAAGTGCCCTTTCCACTCAGCCTTTGTCCACAAATTTTATTATTTAAACAGTACGCTTTTATTTTTAGCCGATGCAACTCTGCACAGAAAAAAAAGAGTAGAACTTTTACCTAAAAATGTAGTCAATTCAGCTAAAGTAATCCGGTGATTTTCAGTCAACGAATTTGATTAGGTGCGCTACCAATTTCTAAATGTTAATTATATGCAATTATATTGGGTAGTTTAACTGCGAGAGTAGCTAAAAAAACCTAAATATTTAGGTGTACCTTCAACCATAAAATAGATAAGACACATAATTTATTAAAAGAATTAGCTAATTTTTTTTAAACTATGACCACTTCAGATTAGGCAAGCCACCTACTAAGTGTAGAAAAATCATCTAATTATTTAGATAGCATTCCCACTTAAGAGTGGGAATGCCGTGCAAAAAATATGCAAAAAATATGTTTTTTGTTTTGCAATTTCTATTTTGAAGTGAAACTTTCCTTAGGTGACTTTACTTCATTTCGTCACATGATAGAGAAGAAAGATTTGTTTTATAGTAGATAGAATGAGAGAGATATATACATTGTATAAATGACTGAAAAATTTCTTTGCCACCGCTGAGATTCGAACCTGTGATCTCAAGATTTCAACAACCAACGCCTTATCTATTGAGCTAAATTTTCAATATAGGAATTTACTCTACATACCAATTAATCAAATTGCTGTGGAAACATAATTTCAGAGTTGTGGACCTCATATTTTTATATACATTTTGTTCACAAATTATCAAACAGCGTAACAGCACAGCGGTAAAGCGTTTGACTATAACGCCAGCGGCCCGAGTTCAAATCTCGCAATGAGGCTTTAATTTTTGTAAAATTTTCTCACTTTGTTTTCATTTATGTTTTTTATAGGAGAGCACTGTGCTCCTATAAAATTCAAATACGGGAAAAAAACAAGTTGTAAGGAAAGCATTTGATTTATCCACGTAAATATTTATATAAAATTTATACTGAGGCGTGGATAATGCTAATATGCGTTATTTCCCTAGTGTAGGAACAAATCGACAACTTGCATTAGGTAAAATAACTAGAAGAATTAGATGATTTAATAAGCAAAATTTTAGTTGAATTAACTAATTTGAATTAGGTGAATTACCTAATGCATGATTGTTAAATTAACTGTGTAAGTAGAAAAGTTGTTGAAAAGATTAGGTGAAATAGAAACTTTCACATTAGCTAAACTAGTTTAGGTAATAAATCAATTCTTTTATTTTCTGTGTGGTTCCTTCAAAACTAGCGTTTCTCATTGTACATAATATGCGAGGGCAATGCGTGCGTGATAACGTTATTTAATCGCATCGCATCTTCGCATCGCTCTATTGTACTTCAGGCTTTATATGCTTCCCACCCTGAAATAATGACGATAAAATTTTGTTTTAATACTTTCGTTGTGAGGCACATCTATCCTGCCTTAAAATAAATTTTACCGTAGCACGTCTCTTAAGCGAGTTATAATTCCATGCAACGATACTACATTTCTGTTGGATCTTTACGACCTGATAATCTCAGAAGTTTTTTTTTTTATTTTTGTAGCCAAATATAAATCATTCATTTTCGTTTTTACATATTGAGCGTAGTTCATGTACTTACTGAACAATGCAATGCCTTTGCATGAATGTTGCATAATCGATCTTTGAGCAGCTCTCTCTTTGATGGAAGACATTTTTTGTCTAATTTTTTTGAGGGCTTAGAGAAGGCTTTATTTGCGTATCATATTTTTTAGCCTAGCACTAATACTCAGCGAGTAATAATTTCATATAAGAAATTTGCAGTTGCATTGCTTAAGCTGCTCCCCCGAGTCCGAAAGACGTCTTTAATTTTGTTTTCATTTTGGTTATAAAAACAAATAATTAACCTTTATTATTATTATTTTAATCATCCTATACCTATACTTTTTTCAACTTTTTTGGAAACCTGGTCGGTCAAACGTTACCTTGTCACGTCAAAATGTTTCCGATGAAATGAGGTACGTTTTGGTATAATAATTCGCTCACCAGTGAATGTACCTGTTAGTACAATGCAATTAACAATATTATTCTAAAGATTAATAATCTGCAGCCAGGTTCCATTGAGAATTGCATCTGTTTTGAACGTTAAGTGGTGTCATGGCAGACCTCTTACTTCAATGCTTTTAAGGAACTCCGTTGAGAAATTTATTTCTGTGTTCACTTTATCAGAAACGATTGTGTCAATAATTTTATACAAAGCTTTTGCATAAGATAATCGTTCAATTACCAACAAATTAATTTTGGACCCATACTTTAATTGTTGGTGCAAGAATTAGAGTGTAAAGAGAGGATATGCAATGGAATGAACACTCGAATACTTGCAACCTAAGCTTCAAAGACCTCATTCAACAGAAGAAGCAATTAGGTCCCGTTCCTCAGCCGGTATATTATGATAGCTCGCGCATAGTAGAAATATCTCATTCTCCAAAATTGCACCTGATTCGGGTGGACTCGTACGTATCATACATATAAATTTGTGCAAAAATTAGTTGTTTGCCAGGGTCTGGTCTCAACGTCCGTACGGTGATGTACCTGGCTATTAATTTTATAATGATACTAGGGGACCCGGCGAACTTCTTTCTGCCCTCAATTAATTTTTCAATCGAATATTCGAGATCGATAACAGATGGCGCCACTCGAATTTCATTTATTGAATAAATGAAACACTTTCACAACTAAATTGAATTCAATACCCCTTATTTGCACGGAATGTAAAGAGGTTGAGCGAATCATATGTCAGATCAATTCAATGCTTTTTGCTAGACTACATTCTTCATTATGTTGCCGTAAGTAAACAAATGTGAAGGCAACACGCGAACTTGCCATATATAATTGGCCATGTAAGAAGCATGGGAATTCAGGTTGAAAAGTTATATATAACACACACTCCTTAAAAATAATTTGAGACATACACTATTTCTCATACAAAAACAATTCTTCTTAATAGTTTGCGCAACATTTATTCGGAATAAGCACTTCCTCGCCCTTGAATTTGCGTTTGGGTATCATTGCTTGAATGACATAATTCTTGACTTGCTTCACGACCAATCTTGTTCCCTTGCACAATTTCGGTTGATTTAGGCTCCGAATCATGATAATAATAGATCCAACAACCTTCAGTTATAAATTATGTGGTGGTAATCCTCATAGAATCCAATGATTTTTGGAACTCCATTTGATAATTGGTCGCTGCTTCCGGACACAATCAACTAATTTGAACGAATGTAATTGTCCAGCTGACGTTGACATCGATTAAAATCGAGCGGGTCCGCTGGCTAGGTCATGTTGAGCGGATGGAAAAAGACATTCCAACGAAAAAATATTTGATTCGGTGCCCGGTGGTGGTCAACGCAAAAGAGGTCGTCCACATCAGTGATCTGCAACGAGTCACGTTTTTGTGACTTGTAGTGATTCATTCAAAACCGAGTAGCAATGCGTACACATCAAACAACAACCAGCACTACTACTCGAAGCACTCTTGCTACAGAAAGTAACACATAGTTCAATGTTTGATTCGCCAATCGAACGACAAAGTGCAACCAAATACTCTTCAACATCAAACCACTTGTTATGAATCATACCAAGTACTCATAGCGCAAGCCAAAGTCCCGAAGCTCATTAGGAATACTTGCGTATTTTTAACCGACTTCAAAAAGGAAGAGGTTCTCAAGTCCTTTTTTTTCGTTCTTTTTTAAATGTATGTACATCGATAACTCCTAAAGCACTTGCCCGATTTCCCTTATTTTCTGTCAACAGATATACATATATCATAAACGCGGAGGTCCTTTTTTAAAAAAGTGGGTGATATTCGACAAAGGGGCGTGTCAATATTAGAAAAACACTGTATTTCAGTTAATATTGACACAAGGGTACTGAATTTACAGTAAAAATATTGGCGTAGGCAGAACTATTACAAATTACGGTCAATAAAGTGGGCGTTATTTGACAAAGGGGTGTGGTCATATTAGAAAAACACTGTATCTCGAATAGTATTGTGCTGAAATTTAGTAGATGGGTAGACACAATTTTTAAAAATTACTGTAAGGAAAGTGGGCGTTATTCGACCAAGGGATGTGGCAATATTAGAAACACACTATATGTCGAATAATATTGACACTAGGGTGCTGAAATTTAGTACATGGGTAGGCATAGTTATTACAAATTACGGTCAAGAAAATGGGCGTTATTTGCTAATGGGGTGTAGCAATATTAGAAAAACTCTGTGTGTCGAGTAATATTTACACTAGGGTACTGAAATTTAGTACATGGGTAGGCACAGTTACTAAAAATTACGGTAAAAAAAGTGGGCGTTATTCAACAAAGAGGTGTGCCAATATTATAAAAATACTATATCTCAGTTAATATTGACACTAGGGTACGAATATTTGGTATGCAGGTAGGTGGGTAGGTATAATCATTACAAAAGTGGGCGGGATTTTACATAGAGTGTGTCACTTTAAGGAAAGTACCATATATCGGTTAATATTGATACTTGGGAACTGAAATTTGGCACAGAGCTAGGTAGAATCATTATAAAGTACGGTAAATAAAGTGGGCGGGATTAGAGAAAGGGCGTGCCACTGTAATAAAAAATTGTGAAGAGAGAGAAGTGAAAAATACCCAACAAACTTTCAGGAATGAATAAAACTAATTTTTAAGAACAAAGTTTCATGTTTGAAATTTTCCTCAAGAATACTATTACATAAAATTTTTCATATTCTCTAAAAAGGAAGAAATAAAAACTTTTTAACAATAAAAAACCGACTTCAAAATCACTACAAGTAAAAAATAATTTTAAATAACTTTTCCCCATTAATTTCTTGGTCAAATTTTAAAAGTAATTTATATGTATTATAATATTGGAAATCTTATCATTTGCATTTTTTCTATTTTGTTTTATTATCATCAATATATTAATTGCTTTATGTACATAAAAGCTATGAAGTCGGCGCTTATCTTACTAAGTCGAAATCTTATTACAGTCACGTCCAATATAACGAATACCCGATTTAACAAATGTCCAATATAACGAACGGTAAATCTCTTCATTGACTATTCTATATAACGAATTCAAAGTTTTTGTTCTCATTCGATTTAACGAATTATATCCATACGAGTTGAAACTATTTTCATTGATCAGCTGTTGCTGTAATCTCATCTCCCACCATTCTGCATACACAGATTCTCTATGTTTTTTTTTCTTGGTACTATTAAATCAACATTTACGTTTGTTGAACTGCAAAAAAGGAACGAGTGGTAAGTGCTTATATCAATTGTCATTTTTTACGCGTGCTTAAAGGTCTATATAAAAAAAAAATTTTTGCAATGGCAAGTAAGCGAAAGGGTTTTAAGCTAAGGAGAATCTGTGGCTGAAATTAGACCTAAAAAAAATCCCACACAAATACTGTGGAACACTTAAGGGCGTCTATGTATATAATGGGCTTCAGAAAATAATATAAACTGCACTAATATAAACATTTTACAAGAGCTTCAAGAGTAGGGTTACCAGATGGTATCCTAAAGGAGGACATGTCCTCCTTTTTCATTAAAAATTTCATGTCCTCCTTTTTGACCCAAATGTCCTCCTTTTTTACATATGAAAAATCTTTTGTATTTTTTTGCAATAGCTTCTTTTCTCCATAGGCGACATTTATTTTTTTGTATTGTCATTACTTTTTTTTTGCCATTCCGTACGATTTCCAATACGATTTTTTACATCAAATTTACAACCATGTAGTGAACAAATTGGCAAGAAAGCAACACTTTTTTCGTTTCGTTTTCTTTTGTTTTATTTTCGGTTTCGTTATAAGCTAAAGCGTTTTTATAGAAAAATGTCGTCTAAAATAAAGTGTAAATTTAGTGATATCTTAAAAAAAAATATCCTTGCTTTGATACTGGCCACAACGAATACGAAGCGAAGTGTTTAATTTGTAATAGCCACGTTGATGTAAGCAATAAAGGCACCACTGCATTGGAGCGCCACCTCCAGACAGAAAAGCATAAAATTATGGTGCGCCAATCATCTGTGGTACATAAAGTCACTGAATACTATTCTTCCAACTCAACATTAAATAAAAGGATCAGTGCAGTAAAAAGGGGCTCTTTCCTTTCATACAGTGAGACATCATCAATCATACAAATCTATGGACTGCACCACTAAACTAATACGCGAAATTTTTCCTGATTCCGAAATATGTCAATCTATTAAATGTGCCAGAACAAAGACGGAAGCTATAATAAACAATGTGATAGCACCACATTCTATTGAACTCGTGCTGGGGAGTCTAAGAAATATTTCGTACATCTCCGTTGCGACAGATGCAAGCAATCACGGATCAACAAAAATATTCCCGATATTGATCCAGTATTACAGCTATGCTGAAAATGGAATAACTACGAAGCTCTTGGAAATAAATAATTTACCTAACGAAAGATCAGAAACTGTTGCAAATTATTTGATGGAAATTCTCGACAAATATAATTTATCAGCCAAGTGTGTGGCTTTTGTTGGTAAGAATAATTATTATTTTTTGTCAATTAGACATTCTTTGGTGGTATTAATCGCGTCCATGGTCGAAACGTCTATACTGCTTTAAAGCAAAGATTAAAAAATAATCTTTTACTTAATTGGCATCGGTTGTCCTGCACATATATTGCACAACAGCTTGCAGCATGCAATGGATTTATTGAAAATAGATGTGGAAGCTGTTGTATTAAAAATATTTAATTATTTTTCAATATATACCGTAAGAACCGAATCTCTCAAGGATTTTTGTGAATATGTCGATGTAAATTATCAACCTTTGCTCACACACAGTAAGACCCGATGGTTAACACTTTTCCCTGCAATCGAACGGTTGTTAAAATTGTATCCTGCTCTTAAAGAATATTTCTTGTCGCAAGATCAGCCTCCATATTTTTTAAAAACATTTTTTGAAAATCCAAATTCAGAGATCTATTTATGGTTTGCGCACTCGGTAATGGTCGTTTTTCAAAATAAAATTGCTTTTATTGAACAAGAAGATAATTCAATTTTAGAAGTTACAGAAAATTTAAACAAAATTTGGAATATGCTACAAAATAGAATCAAAGATACATTTTTACCTTTAAAAGTAAAGCAGCTTTTAAAAGAATCCGGGCAGCCACAAAATATAATTTGTGGAATCAAAGAAGAGTTTCAAAGAGTATATAAATCAGCTTATGAATATTTACAAAAATGGATGAGCCCATTGAATGAGTTGCAAACTTTTAAGTGGATAAATTTGATAAACTTTGAGAAAGTAAATTTTGAGATTTATCTAAAAGCATAGATTATTTAAGTAACAGAGGAATAGTTGTTGACGATGTCAAATTATATGATCAGTATTGAAATCTACTTAAGTACCTGCAAACGCAAGATGCCAAATTTTTTACAGAAAATAAAATTCACGAGCAATGGAGTAAATTCTTTAAATCTTGCACTGCTACAGATGGGTTTTGCGAATTTTTAAAAATTTGCGAATTTTATTTTTCTATTTCTTCTCATAATGCAAATGTTGAGAGAGTTTTTTCATTTATTACTGCTCAATGGAGTAAAGAGCGAAATAAACTAACAATCGCTTCAATTAAGTCGATAATTTTAGCACAGTTTAGCTTCAAAGGCATGAGCTGTGATGATTTTTTATATATTTGTTGAACAATAATGATCTCTTAATGCAAATTAGTAGTTCGGAAAAGTTCAATTAAATTAATATTTATTTAATTAGTTCGAAATGTACTTAATTAGCTGAGGTAATGTTGTAACATCTTTTTTTCAACAAAACTTTTTAATTTTTCATTTTTATTTTTTTAACAAATGTTTAATACTTGAATTGTTATGACTTTTGTTATTTAAGTGAAATTTTTCTTAATTCCTTTTTAAATAAACTTGTTATTATGGAAATATATAGTGTTTATCTGCGTCATCCTTTTTCATCTTCCCTAAAACAAATGTCCTCCTTTTTTCCATCCGTTGTCCTCCTAAGCCAAATTTTGTTCTGGGAACCCTATTCAAGAGGAAGCACACAAAAAAATCAATGGAAAGCATCAAGAAACAAAAGAGATTGTTAAGTTTTTTTTTTCAAAAACTAATTAAAAACAAAGAACAAAATATTTTATTAATCTACATCTATCTATATCTATATCTATACTATTATATAAAATGAAAGTGAAAATTTTTTGTGTCCGCAAAACTCCAAAAGTACTGGTCCGATATTTTTGAAATAAGTTTTAAAATATCACATTTGTGCTACAAAAGGTTCATTGGTTATTTTCTTTACGAAATTTCAACAATAAGTATCTTTAATTAAAGTGTTAAGTTTTTTAAAAAATCATCCACAATACCATGCGTTGCTTGATCGTTAGCTTTTCATGCGTTTGTGCTGCGAGAGACTCAATAAACTGCATGTTGCTCTCTACTATACTCTTTTTGTTCTCAGCAAGCACAAAACAACAAAACAAACAAACAAATACATATGCATACATACTTTGCTGCGCTTAAAGCTAATTGGATCGAAGTACATTCTAATATGTTCAAAGTAGTTTTGATGTGGAGAATTAATCTAACACAGTTTTGTTAAAAGGGGATTCACTGACCATTTTTAGCATGTTGAGGATTTTTTTGATGAGAATGAGATTCATTCCGACTTGAAGTATGTATGTATGTATGTATGTACGTATGTATGTACGTATGCTTATTTGTTTCGCTGCATGCAACTTTTCTACACATGTTTTGACGGTGGTTTTCCTGTAATTTATAAATGAACAAAAGGAACTAAGGACTGACTTTTTACTTTATAGAATTGACATTGTGTGATTCAATAAGTTTTTTTATAAATAAACAAGAGAACTGGGACGGGCATAGGAAAATGGGCTATGGCTTGGACCACACAAGTCGAATTTTTGATACTGAATAGCTTTGGAACTAAACGTCGCATGACAATAAAACTCAGTATGAAGTTACTAATTGCCAAAGTCTTTCTACTGGAAAACTAGTGTGTGCATTGGAAAAGGGTGGGTGGCCTGATTCTCTATACAGAATAGCTATGGAAGCTAAAATCACAGGACATTGAAACTCATAATGTAATTGTCACCTGGGAGTGATGTTCTGCTACTGGGAAACTGTAACAGGCAGTGGAACATGAGCGTGGTGTCAGACTAAGGGACTAATAAAAGTTTTGAAAATACTTATTATTTCCAATATACTTGCCGGGTGCAGCAACGCGCGCCGGGTATCGCTAGTATATATATAAAAAAGGAGCTAATGTTTGTAAGGCCGCAATAGACTCCTAAACTACTCATCCGATTAGCATGAAAATTTGTGTATAGAAGTTTTTTGGTACGGTGCGTATTTGTGGGCTATACATTTTGATCCACTTTGGACACCAGAGGGCGCTGTAGTACAAATTTTTTACAAAACTGCCCAAAAATCACAAACCGCTTGTGCGATTAGAATGAAAAGTGATATACAGTGATTTTCATATACGTTGAGTATTTTTCTGCTATCACTTTTGACCTATCTTGAATACCAGAGGGCGCTGTAGTACAAATTTTTTGCAAAAGCACCTAAAACTCCCAAACCGCTCATGTGATTAGAATGAAAATTGGTATATAGTAGTTTTCAGGTACGATGAGTATTTTGACAGTATATTCTTTGAACCACCTTGGACACAAGATGGTGCTGTATTACAAATTTTTTACAAAATCGCATATTTTTAGTTGTTTTCTTAGGTTTCATATGCAAATATTTACAAAATATAAAATATTTCTTAAATTTAATAAAATTAAAAAATGTCCGTTATTTTGACATTAAAAACATGAACATATCTTGAAAACTATGAAAAATTTTACTACAGCGATATATTTAATGTATCGTTGCTCAAAAATGAGAAAAACACAATCAAAAATTTAATTTTGCGACTTTCGAGTCAAATATCTCCGCTGTTTTTGTATACATTTGTTAAATTTTTTTTTTGTTTTAAAGCTTCATCAAAGTACTATGAAAACCTTATTGCAAAAATAGCGTCAGTAGAGTATATATATTTAAAATACTTTTTTCAAAAAAGGTCTGAAATTTTGGAGTTTTCCTCAAAAAAAGGCTCAAATTTTGTTTTTGTTGTAAAACTAATTTAAATTCAAATTCGCAAATTTTCAACTCGATTTAAAAACCGAAATATTTATAAGCAAAAATTTTCAATTTTACGCAAAAATTAAAAACCATTTTTGTGATTAAAAACACAAGGCCCTTGATTTTTTCGAACAAAATTTTTTTTCCAATATTGTTTTTATATTTTTGAAAAAATATACAAGCTAAAAAATTAATTCAGTAGAAAAAATTATCTTAGTATCTCTTACCAAGCAAAAGTTATAGCCAATAACATTTATCCAAATTATAAATACAAAAAGCAAAACGCTGTCTGTGTGATGGCTGGAAACTTCAAAATTACTGAGCCGATAAAGCTGAAATTTTGGCAGTACATTTTTTTTCAAGTACGAGATGGCTTAAATTTCTGTCACATCCCCTTTTACCACCCACAAATCAATAAAAATTCTATAAACCCTACGGTTTTCCTCGATTTGGCTACATTTTGGTAATTTAGTTTGTATGCTCACTGTCGGCAACTGTACTAAAACTGGGTAATGTCCATCTACTAGAAAACTGGGATGGGCATTATATAAGGGGGTGTGGCTCCACCCATACAATTAAAATTTGTATTATCGAATAGCTTTAAAAGTAAAAGTAGCAGTATTTATATACAAACTCAAAATGGAGTTACTATTTGGTGATCTCCTGCTACTGGAAAACTGTAACGGGCAGTGGAAAATGACTGTAGTGTTAAACTATGGGTCTAAGAAAAGTTTCGAATATAATTATTATGTTACGATATAATTGTTGGGTGCAGCAACGCGCGCCGGGAAAAAGCTAGTATCTAAATAAAAACTGAACTACTAAAAAGTATATTTCTTCGTTTAAAATATTCATTCGATATAACGAATTTTTCGATTTAACGAAAATGCTGGACAAGAAACCATTCGTTATATTGGACGTGTACTGTATTTTAATTTTTTCTAATTTGAATTTATTACCATAAAAATATTAATAACTTTATGAATAAAAATGGGGAAACGTTATTTAAAATTATTTTTTACTTTGTAGTGATTTGAAGCCGGTTTTTTTTTTTTGTTTTTGTTAAAAAGTTTTTTTATCAAAAATAGTATTATGTTTAGGTATTTTTCTGCCCAATAAAAAAAAATAATTAAAGTTGAATTTGAAATTTAAAAAGTTTAATTTTAAATTTAAAAAGTAGAATGGTAAATGTAAATGAAATTCATTTGATTTTTACAAACTTTTTGTTTTTTTTATTTGTATAAAATTTATTTTGTATTTGGAAAACGTTGGATTTGTAATGCAAAAGGTTGTATTTGAAGTTAATAACCAATTTGAATGCACGACTCAACTGCTTTAATTGTAGTCGTTAGAGATTCTAAGTGATGGTTCCATTCGGTTTGAACAGCTCACAGCAGATCACACCATTATGATACTATTAAGGGGACTATATATCCAGAGGCCGAAAAAATAGGTCCTGTTTGTGAATTTTTTTAAGGAAACCTAAGAGATATTTTTAAATGAGGGTTTTTTACACCTAAAAATATACACAAAATATTCAAGAGTATGTTTAGTTTTTTTTTTTTTAAATTTAATATTAAGGTAGATACATAGTTTTTTATATAGCGCTGTGAAAAAAGATGAAATAAGGTGACCAAGATTGCTACTCCTAAATTCATCATTGAGAAATCTTGTTCACCGACTTTGAAAACATGGTTTCGAGAAAAACGCGTTCACTCACTAGTCTATAAATTTGTTATTTTTTGAGATATCGACTTGAAATTTTAACCACATATTCTTGAGAGTTGAAAGAAAAGCTTTAAGAAAGCTTTAAGAAAATCCAAAATAAAAAGGTTTTGAAAAAGTTCTGGGTATATAACCCCCCCTAAATACAGTGGATGATCCATGGATATCTGGCTTCGCGGCAGGTGTTGATACACTAAGGGAAATAACGCATATTAACATTATCCACGCCTCAGTATCAATTTTATTTATATATTTACGTGGATAAATCAAATATTTTCCTTACAACTCGTTTTTTCCCGTATTTAAATTTTATTTATACCACACACGTACACACATATTCCATACAAGCAAGCAGCAACAGCATCGCACACGTACACACATATTCCGACAAGCAGCAACAGCATCGCTCTCTGTTCCTGCAGGCTTCTCATAGTTCTCATTTAGTTAATGTTGCAAGGGTAATATAGGGTGGATATTTGGCCAAGATGGTTTGTGCATGCGATGGGTGGTCGCTGTATGAAATGATGTAGGGTTGAGGGACAACTTGATATTTTCTGGTTGTCATTTATCTGCATATTTTGCTTCTTATAAATTTTAATTCTTATTTAATTTAAATATGTTGTTTTTCAAATTCAATCTTTTTCTATAAATTTTCTTTAAATGCGATAATTTATTTCAAATAATAAATATATGAAAGATATTTTAAAAAAATTCGTGCACAATTTTAATATATTTTTATTAATTCTGTTTAAATATTTAAATATTTTATTTTATTTAGAAAATATTTAAATAAATTTTAAATATTTACGTAGTCGATTTATGCAAATGCATTATTGGTGCAAAAATGACTCGCTTTTTGGATATATTAAAAAAGTTTTTGGATAAATTAAATATTTTTTCCCTTAGTGTAGTTTGCAGTACTTTGCCCATTACTTTCTGCTTCCTTCGTTTTCTCCCATTGCAGCAATAGTTCTCGAAAAAATACCTTTAAATATACCTCGGTTTAAGTTTTTACGGGACCCACATTACTTGCCGTTGACAAGTCAGCTCCCAATGATTCAAACAATTCTTTAAGGGTTTAACAAAGGTCTTCATCGAGAAATGCCTCCAATTCTTCATATTTCAACATTTTCCACTGGCGAGGTCCTTGTCTTCCGAGTTAAAATCACCACTTTTTAAAAGAGCAAACTACATACTGCCAACACGTTTGTCCAGCCAGAACATGGTCACCATAAACTTCCACTAAAATTTGATGATTCGAGAAACAAAACAAAAAAATTTGCTATCTTTATACAACTTTTTTATTTCACATTTTGATTATAAAAACACAAATATTATATGCTTCACTCTTTATTATTGGTGATAGCGATATAATTCTCTGAGTCGGTCAAATTGATATAGCTACTTTCTTTTGAGGAATGCAGAGTTACTTCAAACCTCAACAAAAAAGTTCGATGCACCCGCAAAAGCCATTTTCGATACAAAATTCGACACTTTCGATAAAGTACAAAGCGTAATTTTACTATAGGGTGTTTTTTTTAGGGGTTTGTTTTTCGAATTGAAATAAAACACAAGAAAATCGTTTTAATGTCCATCAATTTGGCTTTATTGGAAGGATAATTTTATGCCATTAATGTTTAAATATGATTTCGGGCATGTGGCCGCCACGGCTGGCTCGAATAAAGCCAATTCTACAGGTCCAATTTTCAACCACTTTTTCGAGCATATGGGGCCGTATGTCAGCAATAACGCCACGAATGTTGGCCTCCAAGTCCCCTAACGTTTCTGGTTTGTTGGCGTAGACGAGCGACTTCACATATCCCCAAAGAAAATAATCCAATGGTGTCAAATCACACGATCTTGGTGGCCAATTGACAGGTCCATTCCGCGAAATTATGCGCTCATCGAATGTTTCCTTCAATAAATCGATTGTGACGTGCGCTGTGTGCCATGTAGCGCCATCTTGTTGGAACCACAACTCATCCACATTCATGCCATCCAATTCGGGAACAAAATAGTCGGTTATCATGGCTCTATACCGGTCTCCATTAACGGTAACTGACTCTCCAGCATTATTTCGGAAGAAGTATGGCCCAATGACTCCACCAGCCCATAGAGCACACCAAACAGTCAGTTTTTGTGGATGTAATGGCGTCTCAAGGATCTCATGTGGATTCTCTTCACTCCAAATGCGGCAATTTTGCTTGTTGACGTAGCCATTCAACCAAAAATGAGCCTCATCACTGAACAAAATTTTGCGATGAAAATCAGCATCGAGATCAATCTCATTTTCGGCCCATTTGCAAGCGTTGTTCTTTTGTCAACCTGTTCATGATGAAATGGCAAACCAAACTGAACATAAATGACATTAGAGTTGCCAGATTTGACCACAAAATGCCAGTTTTATCTCTATTCGAAAAACAAACCCCTAAAAAAAACACCCTTTACATATATGCTCTTCAATCAAATGGCATACACTTGAACTAATGCCTGACAGCTGTTGTACGAAAATTTGGTTTAAGGGAACAATGGTAGAATGTGCTATCTACGCCTTATCCAACACTATTATTTTAAAATCCATTTTAAGATAAACAAGTTTAAAACGAAATCAATGTTATCACTACATATCTCAATTTATTAAGGTTTTCTGTACTTTTTGGAACCATAGGGGCGGGGACTTAACTACGATAACCCCCCTCCCCCTAGTTGATTCATCAGCTAGTGAATTTATAATCACACAAATGAAGTAGAAAGAAAATTGATTTTTTTATATTTTTTCTAGTTATGGAACCTAAACTTATATGGATCATTGCGATATTTTACTCTGCGCTCCAACATATAGGCTCAGCGTCAACACCATGTAAGTAAAAACAGCTCGTGAAAATATTTTAGATACAAAATAAAATTTAAACTACCATTTATACTCGTATGTTTTTATAGTTTTAAAGAGGTTTTTTAACACAATCATTACATACCAATAAAATATATATTTGTGATCTTTTGACAAAACCACTTGAGTTGAGGTAAGAAAATTTTCCAGAGTTGTTATAGTTTATCCAGGCGCCACGCTGATGTCTAGTGTTTGTCTAGTTGATGAAATATAATGTATGAGAACATTAGTTTGCAGAGATTATCAAACTCAATATAAAATTGTTCTTATATAATTTTATATAACAGTGGCTTAATATAGAAAAGGCGTAACTCGTTTTTTGTCGAAATCGTGTTTTTAATATATTCTGGTAGACTATTTTCGAATACACTCTCTTAAGTTTTCCAAATTTTATTCAATTATTTTTTTATCGTGTAAAATAACAAAAAATCAAGTAACGACTTTTCTATATTAAGCCAACGATAAATTAGAGTAAAATTTTTAAAAAAATATAACTGTACTCCAAGAAAATACAAAAAAGTTAAAACCGTTTTTAGACCAATTTTATTCAAAACAAATAATTACTTATTATTAAAAATGGTTCCATAATACACAAGTTATATGCACATGAGTAAAAATACTGATTCGAAAATATGCAGATGTTTTGGACAATATTTAGGAAACTTGGGCTATATGTCCAAATTCTTTCACGTATAATTTTTTGTATTTTTTTTTTTTTTTTTGTTTCAAATTAAGTTGTTCTTTTACACACATACGAGGGCTACCACCTGACGTTTCTATTGAAAACTTAACATTGTTGAACAAAACCCTCTTTAAAATATTTTGCTATTTGAACGAGATTTGAGTTGTTGAAATTAACTTCGGAAATTCATCTCGGCCAAAAAATGTAATTGAATTGTTAACGTTTTTGTGCTATTGTTTCTTTTATCTTTCGATTTGCGTTATCAAGACAAGAATGAATCAATGAACTTCACACGGTGGTAAAGCACTACCCAACAGCACTGTTAAATAATGGCATAACGAATTAATCGTGGCCGACGTTCGCTCCAAGAGGAATTCCTTTAGGATCACCCAAAATCGGTTTCTGTGTCCAAAAACATCAATGTTGTGTGAACTGATAAAGCAAGGTCGATATGTGACATATGTCCCACACAATCTGACAAACGATAAAAAAGGGTCGTGTCGATTGGTACCAGGAAATGTTAAAAAATACGACTAAGGTACATCGAGGACTGTGTATAACATCTACACAGATGACAAAACATGGTGTTTAATGAGATTGACTTCAACTACCACTCCGATATTATAATATTTTTACTTTAATTATCATTATATAAATTCACAAACTACTTAAACTAATGAAATTGTTACCTATTTCGAATACTTACAAATTATCATCACTATGATCGAAATATTTTTCTCTTTAACTCTCCTTTTTGCATATTCTGTTTTCATTTCTTCTTCCACACTCAACAATTTGCTATTGTTATCTTCTCATTGCATTGAAGATTTTAATAAAGTTTTGTTAAGCGAAAGACACCGAATCGACAAGACGTGTTATTTTTTATCTCCCCACATTTTGGCGACCGTGACAGGACAGTCAGTATTAGAGCCGTTCGCTAAATAATTAAATAATACTAAACCAAAAACGTATCAATATTTCGTCGAAGCGCTGCTTTAAGGGTTAAGTCCTGGTGTGGTGCTGCTGCGTTCGTTCTGCCGTTGCTGCTGCCGTTTGCCGTGCATTATTTCGTCGAAGCGCTGCTTTAAGGGTCAAGTCCTGCTGTGGTGCTGCTGCGTTCGTTCTGCCGTTGCTGCTGCCGTTTACCGTGCATTATTTCGTCGAAGCGCTGCTTTGAGTAATACGGGCTGCTGTGGTTGCTGCTGGTTGCCGCGTTCTGCCGTCGTCGTTGTTGCCGCTGGAACCCCGACTCTAACCACTGTCCGTAAGCAAACTATAAATTTCGTGTTAACAACATAAAATTTGGAAAATACTTATATCATATAATAAGCATATGCATAAAAACCAACATCAAATTGACAATTTTCGTTTTGTTGAGGTTTTGCCATCGTTGGAGCGCTGATTCTTGTGCTGGTCTAGTTACTGTATTTTGCATTCATCACAGTCTTAAAGTATTATCATTGGAATCCACATTTCATCATTTAGTCGAAGCGTCGAGGGAAGTCGCAAGTTCTGCTGGAGTATCTGCTGCCATTTTTCATCGTTGGATACACGAGCCAAACCGTCGTTCGTAAGAAATAGCCGATTGCATACCATTTATATATTTTCCAATACAAAAATTTCTGTACCCATTTATAAAAAAAAATACGGGACTTAGTTATTTAAGCAAAGCCCTACTTAGAAGCGAATAGGATCGTTGGTGTTATACCATATAAATATAAATAATATACATACATCATTCATCAAATAGTAAACTTTCGCTAGATTTAGAGGGTATTTAAAATATCAGACGTCGAAAATCTACTGTTGATACAGTTTTTCCTGTGTTTATTTGAAGTTATTTATGCATTATGCCAATAGCGTTGATGAGGCTGCCGATAAGGCAAGTGGTTTGTCTACTTTCAAGCAACAGCGCTCATCTATGAAACGAAATATAACCAACATGAGGCTGAAAATTGAAAAAGAAGGCGACAAGGTAGATTCAACAATTCTAGAGTGCCGTCTTCAAATTTTAGAATCATACTTTAAGCAATTGTGCTACATCCAGACTCAAATTGAAAAGCTTGATAATGAAGATGTGAATAGAAGCGAGATCGAAGAATTGTTCATAAATGCCAAAGCCAAAATTATGTCACTTTTAAATAGCAAGCGACGTAATAGTGCGGTAGATCAAAGTTTTATGAATCCGTCGTCCTGTGTTGGTCCGATTAATAATCATCGTTTACCTAATTCAAAACTGCCCAAATTCAGTGGAAATTATTCCGACTATATTCGATTTATTAACGCTTTTACAAGTATGGTTCACAATGATTCAAGTGTTTCGACTATTGATAAATTTGAATATTTAAGAGGTTGTCTAAGTGATCAAGCGTTAGCCGTCGTTGAACCGTTTCCTGCTACTGAGGAGAACTATCCAAAGGCCTTAGAGCAGTTGAAGATACGTTTCGACAATAAGGTGTTGATTTTCCTCGATCACATCAATAAACTTTTCGAGTTGGAAAGAATGAAAAAAGATGATGCAATTTCGTTGAGAAATATCATCGATACGGTATCTGCATTGCGTAGTTCATTATTGACTATAGGTTCAGAGAAAGAACTGATGAATGCGATCATCATTCATGTTGTTTTATCAAAGGTTGATGGGGATTCCAAATACGCATACGATGAAAAACAAGATTTCAATTCATTTCCAGTTTGGGAAGATTGTTACAACGTTCTTAATCGACGTTGTCAATTTTTAGAAAGTCGCCTTGGAAAGGTCGAAGTTGTAGACAAACCACAAGAAAGTCGGAAGAAAACATTTTCAAAGGGACGCTCGCATACCTTTTTATCATCGAAAGCAACTTGTTTTCATTGTAACAGTGCTGAACATGGACTAACAAACTGCACAAATTTGCTAACACTGGCTGTATCAGAGCGTTTTGAGTTTGCAAAACGTGCTGGCCTCTGCATAAATTGCCTGCGCAAAGGACACACTGTCTCTAAATGTTCAACTCAATCCCGCTGTCGAGTGTGCCATAAAATGCACCATACTACGCTGCATGTACACACTGTTGCAAATCAGTCCCTGCGTGAATCTGCTCCTTCATCGTCCCTCATTCCATCTGCAAAAACTCAAATTACTAGTCAAGTTGCAGCACTATCGCTCGTCTCGCTCGTGTAAGAGATCCATAATACCAACAGCAGTTATTTTTATTAAAAATACATTTGGCCTTTTTCAACCAGTCCGTGCTTTACTCGATTCGTGCTCTGAAGTTAACTTTATAACTGAAGAGACAGCAAAGCGGTTGCAATTACGTTGGCAACGTAGTAACCAAGAAGTCTTCGGTATTGAAAATCTTCGGACAGAGTTAACATACTTTGTCTCAGCTACAATAAAGTCTCGCGTAAGCGACTTTGAATGTACATTTAATTTCCTCGTCACAACTACCATATCTGCTCAGCAACCAGGAGAAGAAATACAAACCACGAATTGGAGAGTTCCAGAAAATATAGAACTGGCAGATCCATCTTTTGATATACCACGAAAAATAGATTTATGTACTCATAAGCACCGAGCTATTCTTTGAACTTTTACTTGATGGCAAGATATCGTTAGGTGCTGGCCTACCTTGTCTTGTAAACACCGCTTTTGGTTGGATAGTAGGTGGAAAATTTGATTCGAACATCAGCCACCGAACAGTCACGTGCAATGTTGCAATTAGTGCTTCTCAGCCAACAAATCTCGATAAATTATTGCAACGTTTCTGGGAAGTTGAAGAATTTAAGGAACATCCGAACTTATTCTCAGATGAAGAGCTTTGAAGAGATTGTTAACAAAGATGGTCGTCTTCAGGTTCGACTTCCATTTAAAAAATCATCCGAATTTCTTGGTGATTCGTTTGAAACAGCCCGAAAAAGATAAATTTGTCTTGAGCGTCGGCTATAGCGCGACCAATTAGTAAAAAAGATGTACATTGACTTCATGAACGAGTACCAAATTTTAGGCCACATGTCTCCTGTAGAACATCACATCTCTGGCACGCATTATTATATACCGCATCATTGCGTTCTCAAACCACAAAACAATACAACGAAGCTGCGCGTCGTATTCGATGGAGCAGCAAGAACTTCTTCGAATCTCTCATTAATTGATCTTCTTATGGTAGGGCCGACTATTCAACAAGATTTAGTCACCACGCTTATTTCATTTCGCCTCTATAGGTATGCGCTGACCGCAAACATTTCGAAAATGTATAGACAATTTATGATAGATGAACGTGATCAAAAATTCCAACTTATCCTTTGGAGAAATGATCCTGGCGACACTTTACAAGTTTTTAAATTAAATACAGTGAGATACGGCCTATCTTCCGCACCATTTCTTGCAATTCGTAGTTTATTTTACATCGCTGATGAGTTTAATGACACTCATCCGATGGGTGCAGATGTATTGCGTAAAGATATATGCGTCGACGACATTTTGATGGGAGCAGATAGTTTTGTGGAGCTTCAAAGAAAGAGAGATGAAGTGGTATTCATCTTGGCATCACATGGCCTACAACTAGCAAAGTGGAACTCAAACTATTCGCAAATTTTCGATAGCTCTGATGCGAAAATACAATTTAAAAGTTCTGAGGATATAACCAAGACTTTAGGCATGTCCTGGAACCCAAACCAAGATGTATTTTGTTTTCGATATGAATTGCCAAAACACACGGCAACAACAAAACGTTCGATTGTTTCAGTTGTTGCAAGTATTTTTTATGTGCTAGGAATCTTAAGCCCGGTAATAATTCGCTGCAAAATATTCATTCAAGAATTATGGATTCAAAATTTAGATTGGATGCACCATTACCTGTTGCTTTATTACAGATATGGTTGGAAATCAAGGAAGATTTACAAAATGTTAATAAGATAGATATCCCATGACATGTTTTAACTTCAAAATGTGGTGCTAGAGTCACCGAAATTCACGGTTTCGCAGGCGCATCGCAGCGTACCTACGGCTGCTGCATATATGTCTGAACAAATATTCAGAGTCATGTAAAAATCACGTTGCTTATCGGAAAGTCCAAGGTTGCGCCAATAAAAGCACAGTCCGCGCCTAAGCTCGAACTATGCGCTGCCTTGCTTCTATGCAAAACGTGGCACAAGATTAAAAGTAAACTGTCTCTATATGTATCTAATATTTATTTCTGGACGAACTCAAAGATAGTTTTGCAGTGGCTTTAAAATTTATGTTGAATTGTTTTGTCGCTAACAGAATTTAGGAATTACAAGAAAAAAGTCAAGGAATCACATGGCGACATGTACCTACGAATTGTAACCCGGCTGACGTTGTCTCTCGAGGATGCAAGGCTTTATTGCTGAAGGATACTATATGGTTCTCTGGTCATAGTTTTTTATTGAAGCAGCCAACTGACTGGCCATCGAATGCTGACTGTAAGAACATAACTCAACCCACTCCTGAAAGCCGAAAAGCAATCGCCTTTAAATGTAGCACCAGTGACGCGGTTGGATCGATCATAAACGACGTAATCGATCGACAGTCATCATATTTTCGCATTCTCCGCATCTTGTTGTTTGTATATCGCGTATTCAATAAAGTCCCTGCCAGCGTTAAAACAAAAAATAACTTTGCTAGCATACCATATAAGGAATTAGATAAAACCTTTTTCAAATAATTGCAGCTATTCAACAACAAAGCTACAGAAATGAAATTGACTGCTTAAGAAAGGACAAGCCATTAAATTCAGCCCTTCAAAATCTTACACCGTTCCTTTATGAAATAAAAATTGACAACGTAGTGGTTCAACTAATTAGAGTCGGGGGGAGGCTTTCAAATGCACCAATACCCTTTGATGCCAAATTTCCAGCACTACTACCAAAGGAGCACCGCTTTACCTCTCTTTACATCGAGTTTCTACACCGAACCCATTTACATGCTGGGCCAAAGGTTCTTATTGCTCTGCTACGGGAACGAATTTGGGTAGTAAATGCAAGGGATCTTGTACGGAAAATCGTGCGAAAATGCGTGCACTGTTTCCATTATAAACCGAAGCTAATGGGACAGATCATGGTACCTTGCCAGCCGACCGGTTTAGAGCTCAACGTCCATTTTATATATGTGGGGTTGATTTTTTCGGACCTTTTTTCACCTCATATCGGATACGTGGGAAACCACCCTATAAAACTTATGTAGCTGTTTTTGTATGCTTCGCATCAAAGGCTACTCACCTTGAATTAGTTTCCGATTTATCAGCTAATACTTTTCTTCTTTGTCTCAAACGATTTATAGGCAGGCGTGGTTTACCGCAACGTCTTCATTGTGACAATACGACAAATTTTGTAGGAGCACAAACCAAACTGATGGAGCTTCATCAAAAATTCCTCAGCCAAAATACGACCAACGAAGTACTGAACTTCAGCAGCAAGATGGGCTTCGAATTCTGTTTCATCCCTCCGCGCGCACCTCATTTCGGCAGCTTATGGGAGGCGGCGGACAAATCGACGAAAACTCTACTAGTTAAAAACTGCGCAGAAGCCAACCTGACTTTTGAGGAATTCCCAACGGTGCTTGTTGAAGTAGAAGTGGTTCTAAATTCACGCCCCATCGCACCAATGTCTGATGATCCCAATGACGGTGAAGCATTGACGCCAGCACATTTACTCATCGGTTCGGCGCTTCATGCATTACCAGGAGAAAGGTTTGACACCAACAAAATGTCATACTTAACTCGATGGCAACAAGTAACATTTTTGAAACAGCGAGCTATTTTTTTGGGAGCTATGGTTGCGCGACTATGGGCTGATACTTCAACAACGTGCCAAGTGGCTGAAACCCGAAGCAAACATTAAGATTGGACAATTAGTCATAGTCCATGAAGACAACTTATCGCCACAGCAATGGCTTCTCGCACGCGTAACAAATGTGATCCCTGGACAAGATGGACGAGTTTGAGTAGTAGATCTTCAAACAATTAAAGGGTAATTTCGTCGTCCAATTCATAAAGTGGCTCCTCTGCCTAGCTCTGAAGATGTTTGAAAGTCCAGACCTTCAACGGGGGAGCATGTTTGATGAGATTGACTTCAACTACCACTCCGATATTATAATATTTTTATTTTAATTATCATTATATAAATTCACAAACTACTTGAACTAATGAAATTGTTACCTATTTCGAATACTTACAAATTATCATCACTATGATTGAAATATTTTTCTCTTTAACTCTCATTTTTGCATATTCTGTTTTCATTTCTTCTTCCACACTCAACTTTTTGCTATTGTTAGCTTCTCTTGAAGATTTTAATAAAGTTTTGTTAAGCGAGAGAAGCTGCGAGATGTTGGCACCCCATTGGTTTAATTTCGACTGACCAATTGCATCATTTAAAAGGTCAGCAAAAGGTCAGTAAAGGTCAGTAAGTTTCAGTAATAGGTCAGCGATAGAAAATTTTTTATTCGCGGTTTAAATTTTATTAATTTTTTATTTAATCGCGGTAAAAATTTTCAAGGTCACATTGAGATGTTGGCACCCCATCATCAATGAAATAAAAAAAAAATACATTAAATCAATAGAATATTGTCTGCTGATAATAGGTCAGCATAAATGAATAATAGGTCAGTCGTATTCCTTAACCAAATTAATTAATTAAGTTGCGTTTTCGAGATCACCCATGGCGTATGAGTGATTTTTAATTAATATTGTATCCCATTAATGTTGCGTATACGCTACGGTGACAAGATTACATCAAACAAAATACGGTGTATGGAAAAATTATATTAGATAAATATTCAATTATATTTATAATTAATTAATTAATCTTGATTATAATTAATTTTGAATATGGGTCATTCTTTTATAAATCGCACACCTTATTCTACTTGACATTTTAGAATCAGCTGAGTATTCTTTACAGTTAATATACATAAAAATAATTGATTGGAGCTTGTTTCAGAATTTCTCTAAAAAAAGGAAACAAGATTTTGTTTGATGAAATCTTGTCACCGTAGCGTATACGCAACATTAATGGGATATAATATTAATTAAAAATCACTCATACGCCATGGGCGATCTCGAAAACGCAACTTAATTAATTAATTTGGTTAAGAAATACGACTGACCTATTATTCATTTATGCTGACCTATTATCAGCAGACAATATTCTATTGATTTAATGTATTTTTTTTTTATTTCATTGATGATGGGGTGCCAACATCTCAATGTGACCTTGAAAATTTTTACCGCGATTAAATAAAAAATTAATAAAATTTAAACCGCGAATAAAAAATTTTCTATCGCTGACCTATTGCTGAAAATTACTGACCTTTACTGACCTTTTGCTGACCTTTTAAATGATGCAATTGGTCAGTCGAAATTAAACCATTGGGGTGCCAACATCTCGCAGCTAGCGAAAGACACCGAACCGACAAAACGTGTTCTTTTTTTATCTCCCCACACATGGATTTATGAATATGAGTCTGAAACAAAACAGTAATCGACTGTATGTGTCTTCCAAAAAGAACTAAGTCCAACAAAAGTTTGCGGATCGAGCACATCGAGCAAATGTTTGCCTGTTTCTTCGGCAATAGCAGTCATGTAGCGATAGTGGCATTAAAGCAACGTATGATGATCAATTCTGAATGTTACACGACCATGGCCGAAAAAAATTACGTGGTCAACGATTTTCTACACACGAAGAAGCGGTTGTTGCATTCAAAACGTTTCTTTTGGAGATACCTCAATCGGAATGAAAAAGTGCTCCAAGTAATTTGAATGAATAACGCAAAGGATCTAAATATGTAATATGGATGAATTATATGAAACCTTAATACAAACGAATAATTATTTAATTGTTATATAATCTTAATGTATAGTAATAATTAAACTTTATAATAAAAAATAAGTAAATAACAAGTAAGTTAATATGTAATCAAAAAATTAGTTATTAAAAAATTAATACAAGAATATAAATGAACAATACAAAGAATCGTAACAGGTAATATGAATGTATGAATTATAATAAACCTTTATATATGCGAATAATATGAAATTTCATAAAATAAAGAAATACATGCATGGCTTTTATGAATCTACAAATCAGTAGGTTCGTTTTTTAAGAGTGTACATAAAATATGCAGCGCAAAGCGACATAGACCTTCACAGCATCACCGTCTCCGAACGACTGAATTATATTCTCATCTGTTGTGAGCTTTGTGTACATGCAGTGTTGCCAGAATGGCAGTTTTGCCTGCAAATGGCAGTTTTTTTAACTCTGAGCAGGTTGGCAGTTTTTTTAAAAAAAAATGCAGTTTTTCTATTATTAATGCAGTTTTTCAGGGTAAAATGCAGTTTTTATGAAAATATAAAATCTTATGTAGTTTTCATAAATTCTCTTTACCAAAACATCATTATGGTTCAATTACTTTTTTAAAGCAGACCTGCTATAAACTTCAGCAGCAGCTTCAGCCAACTTCACGCGTTGAACATTGAACATGAACCAACCCCACTTCTCTATTTGCGCGAATTTGCGTGTTTTCTTTGTAGCCACAAGGCTGTAAGTCTTGTAGATCCTAGGAGGAAAATAAGTACTTGAAAGGTTGGATTGGCAAAAGCGACAAGATGAGTCACTTAGACAACTCGAAATTCTAACCCTCTCAAAAAAAAAAAAAAAAAAAACAATTATAATTGTTCAAGCTTTGACGTATCAAAAACTATGATACAAAAATTTAATAGGGATATGTATAACTACTGCAAATAATAATATATGTAAAAAACAAACATTAAAAATACCTGAATTACTTATCTTAAAATGATCTGAAATGTGAATAAAATACCAGAAGTTTTTTATATATTAAATACATCAACAATTTTATATACAAATGAATTTGTTTTATTTCAGTTTTTAATAAAAAAATTAAAGAAAATGCTTAACAAATCGTTTTTTCGAATGGCATTTTTTTTGATCAAAATGCAGTTTTTTCTTCAGATTTAGCAGTTTTTTAAAAAAAAAAAATCTGGCAACACTGTGTACATGTGAAAAGTTACGCTCACAGAGAGCTCAGTGAGGTATGGAGTGCCCTGCGCTGATTTAAATCCGTCACTTTTCTTCTTTTCACGAGTGTACACTTCTTTCTTCTTTTTCACGAGTATACATATAATTTGCAGCGCAAAACGACATAGGTCTTTACAGCATCACCGTCAGCGAACGACTGAATTATATTCTCTTCTGTTGTGAGCTTTATGCATGGCATAATAACACAAGGCATGGTACAATAATACAAGGTAGCATTGACAACTGCTTATTTTCTCTTCTACAAGAAAACATCTCCTGTCAAAAACAACTGTTTGTGCAAATGCATCAGCAGCTGCTGAAGTTGTTGTTTTTTTCACTTCTACGTTTTCAACATTGCTTGTGTTTTCAATGGCCGATTATGAACGCTCTCTTTTTGAGTATATTTTTTGACAGGAGACGTTTTCCCAATCAACTGTCAATGCTACCTTGTATAATTGTACCATGAATACAAGGTAGCATTGACAACTGCTTATTTTCTCTTCTACAAGAAAACATCTCCTGTCAAAAACAGCTTTTTGTGTAAATCAATCTGCAGCTGCTGTGGTTGTTGTTTTTTTTCACTTCAACGTTTTCAACATTGTATGTGTTTTCAATGGCGGATTGTGAGCGATCTTTTTTTGAGTATATTTTTTGACAGGAGATGTTTTCCTAAGCAACTGTCAATTCTACCTTGTATTATTATACCATGAGCTTTATGTACATGTGAAAAGTTACGCTCACAGAGAGCTCAGTGAATATGGAGCGCCCTGCGCTGATTTAAATCCGTCACTATTCTTCGATTTTTTCTAGGTGTCCTTATCCCAATGACGAACGAAAAAGTATGAAATTTAACAAGCCGTATAAATGAAGTGCTACAAAATGTCCAATACTGTTTCAGAAGGATTTCAATGTTTAATAAATCAAAAAATAAAAATTCAAAATTTAGTCTGTCTAACTCTTTTTATTACAATAAATTTAAATGAGTATTGCTGTCCTTAAGCTAATGACGCTCAGTGTACGACCTAATAAAGCACTTACGAAGTGACCTGAAGCTCCTTAATATTTTTTTAACATATATTTCTAACCCAATATAAACTTTTTCTAACTTATAACATAGAACCTATTTTTAATGATTTTTATTTTGATACTTTTTTGCTACAGAAACATATACAATTTTTTATGCAAAAAGTGTCAACTTAAAAACATCACACAACAAAGAAACAATAATTTCTCAGGATTTTCAATTTGAAATACCATTAATACAGGTCATTACCTTTAAAATTATACAAAAATTTTCCATTTTTGCGAAAAATTTTTCGAATTATTTCCACTGGTCGACGCACTGTGCTCCGTGACCATTGGCGGTAAATTCTATAGACGGTAAATTTAATGGAACGACAGTAAATTTGAGGTTTTCGGTCACATGTTAAAAATACAAAAAAGAATCAATAGCGTCGGTGTAAGGTAAATGCTCCATTATTGTATAGGTTTATAACATGGCGCTAAGGTTAATGTTAACTTACCCACACAAAAGCAAAAGCATAATTAAAATCAAAACTAAAACATGGCAGATTTCATAAGAAGGATCCAAGTCCAAAAAAGGATTAAAAGGATTTGTACAATGATTAACATCAGCGAAAAAAAAGGATTAGACCAATAATTTGGACAGGGATTGGAAAAAGGACTATCAAAAGGCTTTGGTCAAGGATTAGGACAAGGATTCCGAAAAGGTTCCAAATAAGGGTTTACGGATTGCATATACATATAAAAATATGTATATAATCCTAAATTGCTTTGAGTCCTCATGATGATAAGCGGTTTGATTGCAAATAAATAGCTATGAAACGTTGCCGTGAAAATAATTTAGTTGGTAAGAAAATATATCTTGATGTTATATAAAGTAATTTCAATATTTAGAAAATATTGCTAAATAAAATCAAAAATTGTGCGTCTGCTGTTTATATTTAATATGTAGGATAATTTAGTCTGATATAATACCTCCCATAAATCATAAATTCTCCCATCAAATTTTACTGGCTCAGGGTTAATCATTTCATAGTGCATCAATATAAAATAGTAGATAACAAATTGATAAAATTTATATTAAATTCTTATTGCTATTCTTTATTAAAATATGCATGTATAAAATATGTGAAAATCATTGAATTATACATTTCTAAACCCAGGGATATTATCACCCGCAATACAATATAAATTAGGATCATCATTCATTATGTTCATATAAATAATTTGATGCTTTGCTCTTTGCTCCAATGGTTTTAGATTTTGTAAAAAGACTTTTATATGGCATATATTTAAAACGACTACATCTTTTTCTTTCTCAAACTCTAGCATTTGTTGAATAATTGGCAGGACAATCTTATTGTTGTAGTCGGTTGCTATACTTGCTCCATTCAGTATAATGTTGAGCTCTATAATATCAATCTTATGTATATTATTACGACCAATGTATTTAAACTGCGCTATTATTCTTGCAGGTACATCACCATCATTTTTTACAGTGATATTGCATAAACGAGTCAGCATAATACTTTTCCATTAAAAACTTTTGGGCCTCAACACCAAAACTATGATGTTTGAATAATTCCAGATACATTCCATCCAGCACAAAATTGAACTGCAACACAAACGTTGGTTTGCAAATGTCAATTTTAGTATTATCTGCAGACCGTTCCGGTTTAACGCCAGCTAGTGTTATAACCCCATTCCTATTACTAGGCGACACCTTCTCATTCCCATCTAAATATTGCTCATGCCGTAAGTTGACTTCATCTATTGAATTAGATTTAATGTTAGGGCGTGCTTTTAGGTCTTTTTTAATAATGACTTTACCCATCCGTTCGACATCAATATTATTGCTACGCAATTTACAGCTATTTCTTATATGGCGTCGCATGCTACTTGAATTCAAAAATATTTTTCCACAATTTTCACAAGCAAAATTCTTCATAATGATGCGTTCAGTTTATAGGTGTTGATACATTGATTGCTAGAATTCAACTAAATATGCTCACGGTATAAATTGTTATTATCTATCCAATATCGCGATTTTGGTTTTAATAAAGTAGAGATGAAAAAATAAAATTAGTTTACAGTATATCTCTCTTTAATGATCCTATTACAACATTATCCTAACACTCAAATTCTCACGTATAAAATTTTATCTCACTCTTTACAAATAAAATTTGCTGATGCCTGACCGCAACTATTTATTTATTTATAGTATTTTTATTTGAAGGCATTATGCTGGAACATTGTTTTTCTATTCTAATTTCTAGATGAAAGAAAATTCAACAAGTCATAGTAACTAACACACTCTGCGAAAAAATAATGATAAGATCATTAACACAACAACAACAATAAACACACACCCAACTCACAAGATACACTTCAAAACCGCAAGGCATGCTTCACAACACAACTATATGAAAAAATAATGATAAGATTCTTCACACAACAACAACAAAAACCGCAACTTATAAAAAATTGACAAATAACCGGATGCAACTGATAAGAAATCGTCAAATAATAGAATACAATATGTTCAATAAGTAATTTTATAAATATCGAGAGTCAGTCTAAATATATCTGTCACAGGGAATAGTTTAAAGAAAAAAGAAAATATGAAAACAAGTTTAAAAAATCTATTTCAAAATCCTAGTATTAAATACTTGCCTATAAAGGATATGGAAGTAAACGTTCCATATGAAGTAAACAGAATCGCGAGAGTAGATACAAAATATGGGGAAAGCATAAGATGTCTTGTAAATAAAGAATTTCATATTTATTTACCGAAAAGATTTCTGATTATCACTAAGAATCAGATGGATTATTTAAATGAGACATTACACATTCTAATGAAAACCACAGACATGGATGGCACATTTTCCCTAGCCATTAAAAAGAAGAAGAGGGAAAATGGAAATATATTCTACAAAAACTTGCATGAAAGCTCTGAAGACGATGATGATGATGATGATGGTGTAGAAAAACAGAATTAAACAACTAATTTATTTAAAATATTGTAAATTAATATGAAAATAAAAACACATATGATTAAAATGTTTTAAATTTTATTCAGCTTTATTGAGTATGTGTATTCATATATATAATTTGTACGTATTACAATCAAAAGTAATTAGGTATATTGTTGTTGTTGTTAAACTTCATCTTTATTTATTCATGAATTATGTAGATTGTTAAATCCTAACCATTTAACGTAAACTTGCCGTCCATTTGCTTTAATAACCTTTTCAATCAAATACGTATTCACAGAAACATTTGCAGACTATTTATACAATAATTTTTGCTTCTCTCAATTCTTCAATAATTGAAAATATTTCGTTATTATGATTTGAGTGACCAGCTATTCATGATGAGATCAAAAGACGCAATCTATCAACTAGTTCGTTGGGGTCATCCCAATATATATAATTTGATTTGTTTGTATTCAACTTCATCAAACCTTTACCTTTATGAACTTTTTCTTTAAATAATTTTCTTATAATCGCCGTATATTTCTTTGAGCGATTTCCTTTAATTTGTTCATTGTTATTGTTATTTCGTTTATGAGCATTAGTCATCTCTAATATTTGTTTGTAAGTATTTAAATCTGCCTCATTAAAACTGATTGGTTCCTTGTAAACTAATAGTTCATATAAACCTGGAGTAAAGATCAATTTTGAATTGCCTACAGTTATATTGGTTGAATCAAAAGTAATTGGCACATTACCCAGTCTCCATATCTAATTTTTATCCTTGCGGGGGCCGTAGGTTTTATCGAATTCGTTTAAATTAACTTTCGATAAATCGTATTGAATACTTTGATTTGGATTTATTGAAATAGTGACATCATCATTTTCCATATCATTATCATCATCACCATCATAATGAGTATCATCATCACCGTTATCAACATCAAATGATTTAAATGCTGATGAACTTTTCTCGATTTCCTTGTCATCAAAGCTTGGAGAAAATGTATTATAATCATGCTGGCTCTGTTTAAATGGTGTGCTGGTAGCAAATTTATCATCTTTGAAAGAATTATCTGAATCCTTTTCATTTTTTACTATCTTTCTCTTATTAGTTGATTGAAGTATTTCCTGCAATGGTTTTGATATAGGTTTAAATGTTTTTTCCAAAAGCTTTTCACTTGCAACTTCTCCCAGTTGAATGCTTTTAAATTTCTTTTTCAAAATATTTCGTGTTTTAATAAGATTCTTGACTAGTTTTTTATTCGTATTGATAGGTGTATATATATAAACAGGGTAAACAAATAAACAGGTCAGTTTAACAGCTGTTTTATCGAACAGATCAGTTTAGCAGTCAGTGTGATCAGTTGCGCAGCAGTTGTTGTACTGATTTTTAGATATCTATTCTGTTTCTTTTATAAGCCAATAAAAACATCGAATCCTTTTCTATAGCGACCATTATTCATATCATCATCTTTATTAATAACTAAAAATCCATATTTTCTCTCCAACACTTTGAACATAGCTTATGGAAAGTCTTAAAAGACATATCAGAACCAACATGATCGTTGTAGATGTGTTTTGTATTCATTTCATCCTGTTTAAACATTAAAATCATTTTGGCATTATCACGAATCAAATGTTTTGGTATACGTGCATAAGTTTGACATAAGTAAAAGCTATCAACATCTTTATGGCGACCCATACAGAAGTAAGATCGTATATGATTTTGTTTCTCGCAAGCTACATCGTCGAATATAAATATTGAGTGCGGTTGTACTTCATCTGGGTCTATGACGTCATCATTATGGGAAAATATTGAAAATTTTATCTCCTTAATAGGTTTAATTAGACGCTCCAAGTATTGATGCATATTTCATCATATCTTGCAATATTTCATATGCATACATTTTATACAGTAATTTTTGCTTCTCTCAATTCTTCAATAATTGAAAATATTTCGTTATTATGATTTGAGTGACCAGCTATTGAAGATGATATCAAAAGACGCAATCTATCAACTAGTTCGTGGGGGTCATCCCAATATAAATAATTTGATTTGTTTGTATTCAACGTCATCAAACCTTTACCTTTATAAACTTTTTCTTTAAATAATTTTCTTATAATCGCCGTATATTTTTTTGAGCGATTTCCTTTAATTTGTTCATTGTTGTTGTTATTTCGTTTATGAGCATTAGTCATCTCTAATATTTGTTTGTAAGTATTTAAATCTGCTTCATTAAAACTGATTGGTTCCTTGTAATCTAATAGTTCATATAAACCTGGAGTAAAGATCCATTTAGAATTGCCTACAGTTATATTGGTTGAATCAAAAATAATTGGCTCATTACCCAGTCGGAAATTTGCATCCACCGAAGCAATTAATTGAATATTTAGGGAAAAACATTAGTATAATTATACTAGATATCAAAATTTTAATGCTGTAAATTGTGGTCATTTATGCTTAAGATTCTTATTTTCGATGCTCACATAAAAATAATACAAACACACTCAAAAATGAAAGCGTAATCTTTATCTAACCGCAAACAATTACTTGTTTGAATTTGGGGTTTAGTATGTGAAACAATATTTATTTCGTTTAATTCGTGTTTAGACGTTGAGTTGAAACATTCACTTTTCAAAATGGCACAGCGTATAACCAACATTGTTAAAATTGTTAAATCGGCATATGAGAATGCTGCGAATAATCGTGCGCTCGTGATGGAGAGCATTAAAGAGTGCTCCAAACAATTGATAATCCTTCGTAATATTTTACGAAAGGCAACAAATGTTGGAGCGAACCAGAATGCTACATGTGCAATTCTGTTGGTTGAAGGTTACCGCACCAAGTTAAAGGTGCTTAACTCTACTACTAGGATGAGTTGGACCTCTATCCGCATTAAATGGGTGGAAATTGAATCATCGTTCAGTGGACGGTAAGTGTCGTTTTTAAATAATTTCATCACCATATTATTTAATTTAATTTAATATAATATATTAATTTAAACCTTGTTTTAATTTTCAGAGCATGTACTGGAGCCATCACTAACTTGGCTCACAAAGATTCCAAGTTGTTCTTAGAGGATTGCGCAGGACTCTTCAAACGAATAATGAAAAAACCGCTGTTAAAATTCACGTTTCTAAAAGTGCATACAATATTTTGTGGTGAATTTCGAATCATTAGAGCTAATGAAGAAATTAGTGAATTGAAATTCCTAACCACTAAAAACGTTTCTATTTGCCAAGAAACAGACATTGACGATTGGTTTATGGAGCATGTCCAAAATAACCTCCTAAAAAAGCTTGAAGAGTTCCAGGAAAGGGATAGTGGATGGGCGTTAACAGCAATAATAAACTTAGCCGTCAACATCAACAAATTTACGCCACAGCTGGGCTCATCATATATTCCACTTCCACCACAGATCTATAACAAGAAAGCATGTATCAACGTAAAAAATGATGACAATGCGTGCTTTGCTTGGGCTGTTATATCTGCTCTATACCCAGCAGAGAATGGACATGTTGATCGTAAGACAGCATACCCGCATTACCGTGACAACCTTGATTTGACAAACATTCAATTTCCGGTAACAGTGAAGCAGGTCCCCAGATTTGAGAGGCAAAACAATATTTCTATCAACATTTATATTTTGAAACAAAATAGAAAAAAGTTAATTGTTTTACCCTCTTATCTAACCAAAGAGAAGATGGATCGTCATGTTAACCTGCTTATGGTACAGAGCAGATATTATGAGGATGATGATAATCATGCTGAGGATGATGCTGACGACTATGATGATGACCCAATCACATATCATTATGTGTGGATAAAAAACCTTTCACGGCTTTTATCTAGCCAACTGTCGTCACATAAAAGAGCCAAATACTTTTGTGATCGATGTCTCCATTATTTTAATACTGAAATCAAGTTGGAGCAGCACACAGAGGACTGCACACAGAAAAAAAAGAGTAGAACTTTTACCTAAAAATGTAGTCAATTCAGCTAAAGTAATCCGGTGATTTTCAGTCAACGAATTTGATTAGGTGCGCTACCAATTTCTAAATGTTAATTATATGCAATTATATTGGGTAGTTTAACTGCGAGAGTAGCTAAAAAAACCTAAATATTTAGGTGTACCTTCAACCATTAAATAGATAAGACACATAATTTATTAGAAGAATTAGCTAATTTTTTTAAACTATGACCACTTCAGATTAGGCAAGCCACCTACTAAGTGTAGAAAAATCATCTAATTATTTAGATAGCATTCCCACTTAAGAGTGGGAATGCCGTGCAAAAAATATGCAAAAAATTTGTTTTTTGTTTTGCAATTTCTATTTTGAAGTGAAACTTTCCTTAGGTGACTTTACTTCATTTCGTCACATGATAGAGAAGAAAGATTTGTTTTATAGTAGATAGAATGAGAGAGATATATACATTGTATAAATGACTGAAAAATTTCTTTGCCACCGCTGAGATTCGAACCTGTGATCTCAAGATTTCAACAACCAACGCCTTATCTATTGAGCTAAATTTGCAATCCAGAAATCTACTCTACATACCAATTAATCAAATTGCTGTAGATGGCCAGTGGAAACATAATTTCAGAGTTGTGGACCTCATATTTTTATATACATTTTGTTCACAAATTATCAAACGGCGTAACAGCACAGCGGTAAAGCGTTTGACTTGAACGCAAGCGGCCCGAGTTCAATTCTCGCAATGAGGCTTTACTTTTTGTAAAATTTTCTCACTTTGTTTTTATTTATGTTTTTTATAGGAGAGCGCTGTGCTCTTTCCTTTTGCGTTTTGCAAAATTTTAGTTGAATTAACTAATTTGAATTAGGTGAATTACCTAATGCATGATTGTTAAATTAACTGTGTAAGTAGAAAAGTTGTTGAAAAGATTAGGTGAAATAGAAACTTTCACATTAGCTAAACTAGTTTAGGTAATAAATCAATTCTTTTATTTTCTGTGCAGCAAGCTTAATAATTGCAAGATAAGGATGCCGACGGAAGCGGAGAAGTATGTATATTTTAAGAATTTTAGTAATAACATAATGTCTCCATTTGTGGTATATGTTGACTTGGAATGTATTTTAGCAAAATCTAACGTTGGAAATTCATACCAAAAGCATATTCCATATAGTGTAGGCTTTTATATTAAGTGTGTATATGACCCCACGTTATCGTTTTATAAAAGCTATCGCGGTGCAGATTGTATTAAATGGTTCGTTTCAGAATTGAATCAATTTGCTGAAGATATTGAAACGGTCTTTCTTTGTCCTCTACCCATGGAGCAAATGTCTGTTCAGCAAATTCAAAATTTCACGCTTGCTAACACATGCCATATATGTGAAAAATCATTTACTGATGATGATGTTAAAGTGCGTGACCATTGTCATCTTACTGGTATTTACCGGGGCCCAGCGCATATGGGTTGTAATGTTAACTTCAAAGATACACATACAATACCAATAATTTTTCATAATCTCTCTGGTTATGACTTACATTTTATATTTAAAAATTTGGCTACACACTTAAAGGGCCGCATTGATCATCTACCCATAAACAAAGAACGCTATATCTCGTTCATTAAGCGCATTGATGAATATGCAATTAGATATCGATTTATTGATTCTTTTAGATTTATGACGAGTAGCTTAGAAACTGTAGCCTCATATCTGAATATTTTTCCAATATTAAAATCAGAATTTGGAAATTTAAATAACTCGCAATTTAATTTGTTGACTCGTAAGGGTGTGTTCCCATACGATTACTGTGATGATGAAGCTAAATTTTTAGATACATCATTACCTGAAATAAACAATTTCTTTAATAAACTTAACGATACAAACATCAGCCCAGAGGATTATGCTTATGCACAAAAAGTCTGGACTGAATTAAATATTAATAATTTGGGCGAATATTCAGATATTTACTTAAAAACTGATGTGCTGTTATTGGCTGATGTTTTTGAGCAATTCCGTGCAAGTTGTCATAAAACATATGGCTTAGACCCGGCACATTATTTCACTTTACCCGGTTATACGTGGGATGCAATGCTTAAGCATACAGATATAACCCTTGAGCTATTGACTGATGTTGATATGCTCATGTTTGTAGAGCGAGGTATTCGTGGTGGTCTCTGCCAGTGTACTAAGAGATATGTGAAAGCCAACAATAAGTACATGAGTGATTATGATGAAGCCCAACCATCTAAATCAGGGGCGGTTCCAGGAATATATTTCGGGGGGGGGGGGGTTTCAAAAATATTTATGTACGTTATATATATAAAGGGTAGTTAAATTTTAAAGGCCAATGTTGATTTTGAATAAAACACAAATTATTAAGGAAATTATTGTCATTTCTTTTTATTATGATAATATTGGTATAACCATACCAATTATGCATGGAACAAAATATCGGATAAAGGGCCGCCGCGACCTCGGCGGCACACCTCCATCCGATGGTCCAAATTTTCGATGACGCCGAGGCATAAGTGAGGTTCTAAGCCGTTAATGTGCCGAGTTATCTCATCCTTTAGCTTTTGAATATTTCATACAAGCAAGCAGCAACAGCATCGCACACTTACACACATACTCCGACAAGCAGCAACAGCATCGCACTCTGTTCCTGAGTTTATTTCTTGCATTTACAGTTCTTATAGTTCTCATTTAGTTATTGTTACAAGAGCAATATATTATGCATGTTTGGCAAAGAAATTAAATTATGTAGGGTGGAGTGACAACTCGGTATTTTCAAGAATATCTTGGACCGGTTGTCATTTACCTGCATAATTTGCTTCTGCCTAAACATGTTTTGTACATTACTTTTTCGTTCTGTAATTTATACTATGTTTGACAGTTGGTGCAATATTAGTGCATAATAGTGCGATAATAAATTATACAGGCAATGGCATTTGATGAACGCAATATGAAGAAAATAATACCATAAAACCATTAATAACATATGCAATTTAAATATGTTTTTTTTAATTTCAATATTTTTATTCAAATTTTCTTTAAATGCGATAGTTTATTTTCAAATAGTAAATATTTGAAAGATATTTTAAAAAAATTCGTGCATAATTTTAATATATTTTTTATTAATTCTGTTTAAATATTAAAATATTTAATTTAATTAAAAAAGTATTCAAATAAATTTTAAATATTTACATAGTCGATTTATTCAAATGCGTTATTGGTGCAAAAATGACTCGCTTTTTGGATAAATTAAAAAAGTTTTTGGATAAATTTAATATTTTTTTCCCTTAGTGTAGAACTACAAAAATACAGACTTGACGGATTCCGAAATAATGAATAGCATAAAAGCTCCAAATAAGGATCTGTCTTGTTTAATTAATTTGTATTTCTTATTATAATTTAACCCTCCAGGGGCATACGTTTTTGGTATTTTTTATTTATAAAAAAAAACTATGATTTCGGTTGAAAAGCCGCAATAAGAATGCTTGTAGGTATTAGCTTGTTGCGCGCCCGCCGCAGGTTAAAATACTAGTTTTTTAATTTATTGTTAATTTTTTTAAGTACATAATGTGAATTTAATGAAATGTAATCATACTTTTAGTATAATAAAAATGTATTTATTTATTGTTGATATTAATACCTAAATTGCACTAATTTCATGAAAAAGTGGGAAAAGGCTGCGGGAGAAATTTCGACGCAGCAGGGGCGGTAACCACGCCCACCATAAAAAACTTTGTAGATATCATATTTCTTATGTATGTGTTCCAAAAAATGAAAAACATTTATAAAAAGCAGAGAAAAGATTTTTTTTTAATTTGTGCAAATATGGTCTAATATTGGCATTTTTTCGAAACTTTCGGGCCCGATTGGCACGGGTAAACGTTGTCGTAAAAAAAAATTTTTTTTAGTTTCGTTCTTAGAATATAAAAACACATAAAAAAACCTTTCAGCCCCTTGACATTTCCAAAAATCGCAAAATAAGGGACACTCTAGTCCACATCCATATCTTCCAATTCGCGCCATAAAAAGTTCGTTATCATCTCACGATAGCGAACACCATTCACAGTTACTGTCTGACCGGCCTCATTTTGGAAAAAATACGGCCCAATGATGCCGCCAGCCCATAAACCGCACCAAACAGTCACTCTTTGTGGGTGCATTGGTTTTTCGACAATCACTCTTGGATTATCATGCGCCCAAATGCAAGTCTTTATGCATAATGTTCATCAACGACGAGCGTGAGAGGTGCAATTGTTGGGCACGACGACGAGTTGAGGTGGACGGCTCTTCAGCCACACTATCGCGAACAGCAGCAATATTTTCTGCAGTACGAGCTGTACGAGCATGCACTGGTGTTTTCACATCTCCTACAGACCTGGTTTGTTCAAATTTTTGCACGATTTTTCCGATTGTACGCACATTTGGACGATTAAATTGACCGAAAAAAATCACGAAGTGCTCGATAGCCTAAATAACTTTAACGGTTCAAATTGAGTTAGTCTGAAATTGAGAAATGTCAAATGAAATGCAGAAAAAAACTTGACATTTAGGTGTGGTTTATATTCAACATCGGCCCTAAAATTTAACCACCCTTTATATACACTCTAAACTATTTGTTGAAATTTACTATCAAAATGACCGAAAATTTGTGTTGAATTTTCTGTTGTTGCCTAAAATTATTATCTTTTGGTGTCATTTAATGAAAATAACCAGAAAATTTATTTGCAAAATTTAAATTTACACAAAAAAGGTTCAAATTACTACACAAAAAATTGTAATGTTAAACTCAAAATGTGTAAAAATTTAAAATATCACAAAAAATGTGCAAAATTGCACGTAAATGTGTAATGGTGAACATGAAATGTGTAATTTCATTCACGGAAGAAGATTTGGTATCACTGAACTAAATCAAAGTGATTTAAAATAACAAGTTCGAGGCAAAACAAAAAAAAAACATCAATAGTATAAAAACAAAATCAATACAATTATTAGTAAGCTGGAAAGTTTAATTTAAAAGTTTTCTATTTCTTTTTTTATTTAATTATTTTTTTATTTTTTTAAAAGTGATAACATTATTTCAATTATTTTTTTATAAATTAATTATAAAATTAAATATCATTTTCTTAAATGAATTAAAGCTAAAAGTGATAATAAGCTACCTGAGTTAACATATGTTTTCACATAACTACAATTTGAATTTAATACTACTGAATACAAAAATATATTATAAAACAAAAAAACATTCTATATCTTACTTATTACTTACTGTTATTTACGCAAGAGTAATGAAATAGAGCAATCATACGAAGGAAGCTTCATATTTTTACACATTTTTTGTTGAAAAAAAAACACGAAGAGTTTCAACTTTTACACACAAGTTGCGTAAATCGTTAAACATTTTCTGTGCAATATCCAACAAAAAATGTTTAAAAATGTGCATGTGTAAATTTAGACACTATTAGTCAGACAAGCGCTGCCGACGATTATCTTCGTTAAATTCAACAGAAATCGTTTAGAGTGTACATTAGAGCGGGTTAATTTTTTTTTCAAAAATTCGTAGGCGTGGATAATGTTCTACGGAGCAAATTCAACTTTGCTCAAGAAACCGTTAGTCTAAAATCTATTTCGAACCTTTGGTTTTTCAAAAGAAGGTTATAATTCGTGTTTTGCTGCAATATGTGAAAGAATTATTCCACTTATTGGAAAAACTTTGCCACGAAAAAATAGCCATCCACATTTCACTCCATATTCACTCCATATGATTGTGTGGTGCTCAGGATTATTTTTTTGTGTTAAATACCACAAGCTGACGCTGGGGTGAAGATAATTATAATAATAAAAAAAAACCTTTTCAAACTCATGAATAATGCAGTGTTTGGTAAAACTATGGAAAACATTCGGAAACATAGTATTGTCAAATTGACGACGAGTTGGTTTGGTCGATATGGGGCTCAAGCCCTTATTGCTAAGCCTGAGTTTAAAGCCTCAACAATATTTGAGGAAAATCTAATGGCCATTGAGCTAAACAAAACTGAGATATTTTTTAATAAACCTATATATGTAGGTATGTGTATTTTAGACTTGGCTAAAACAACAATTTATGATTTTCATTATGGCTATATGGCTCCCCAGTTTCATTCTGATTGTACTGTTTGCTATACGGATACAGATTCTCTAATTTATGAGGTGACTTGTAATGACTTGTATGAGATTATCAAACGTGATTGTTTTATTCACTTTGATACAAGCGACTATCCTATCGAAAACGTTTGGGGTATTCCTCAAGTTAATAAAAAAGTCTTGGGCCTCATGAAAGATGAGAATAATGGTCGCATTATGACTAAATTTGTTGGGCTTCGCTCTAAAATGTACGCAGTACGTGTAGGGGCTGAAGATGCAACAAAAAAAGCGAAAGCTGTTAAGTTAAACATAGTCAAGACTAAAATTACATTTGATGACTATGTTGATTGTCTCAACAGCAATATTGAGAAAGTAGTTCAACAAATTTTGATTCAATCACGTCAACACAAAGTTAGCACAATTGCACAATCAAAAATCGCGCTAAGTCCTCATGATGATAAGCGATTTTTGATTGCAAATAGCTATGAAACGTTACCGTGGGGTCATTTTAATATTATGGATTCAGCCTAAGATATTTTGAAGATTTAAATTCAAAATATAAATACTACGTAATAAATATATATATATATATATATATATACAGGGTGTTTTTTTTTAGGTATTTGTTTTTCGAATAGAGATAAAACTGGCATTTTGTGGTCAAATCTGGCAACTCTAATGTCATTTATGTTCAGTTTGGTTTGCCATTTCATCATGAACAGGTTGACAAAAGAACAGGTTGACAAAAGAAAATAATGGTTCAGTTCGCGAAGTTTACCGCAAGCTTCGTCCATTTTATGGTCGTCCATCAGAGCAATTAATTCGGTTAACCATGAGTCGTTTTCGCACTACGTTTACTCTATGTGATAATACGCATCCGCAGAGACGTCGAACAGTGCGCACCGAAGAAACAATTGCCGCTGTTGAGCAAAATGTTGAAGAGGACCCGAATGAATCGATTCTCCACCGTGCACAGCAATAGAGCCATGATAACCGACTATTTTGTTCCCGAATTGGATGGCATGAATGTGGATGAGTTGTGGTTCCAACAAGACGGCGCTACATGCCACACAGCGCACGTCACAATCGATTTATTGAAGGAAACATTTGATGAGCGCATAATTTCGCGGAATGGACCTGTCAATTGGCCACCAAGATCGTGTGATTTGACAACATTGGATTATTTTCTTTGGGGATATGTGAAGTCGCTCGTCTACGCCAACAAACCAGAAACGTTAGGGGACTTGGAGGCCAACATTCGTGGCGTTATTGCCGACATACGGCCCCATATGCTCGAAAAAGTGGTTGAAAATTGGACCTGTAGAATTGGCTTTATTCGAGCCAGCCGCGGCGGCCACATGCCCGAAATCATATTTGAACATTAATGGCATAAAATTATCCTTCCAATAAAGCCAAATTGATGGACATTAAAACGATTTTCTTGTGTTTTATTTCAATTCGAAGTTCTATACCTCTTAAAAAAACACCCTTTATATATATATATATATATATATGTAATTTAATTGAAAATAAAAAAAAATATTAAATGTTTAAATCAACAATTTATTTAAATATTAAATGTACAATTTAGGATTATATACATATTTTTAAAATTAAATAAAAAAATATATTATAAGATACATGTAATTTTAGTTGATAATAAATAAAAAATATAAATGTATAAATCAACCCGTTTTTGTTTTATTTATATCGACATAGTTGAGTATGGTCATGGTTTGTATTCTCAAGTTCAAGGTTACGGTGACGCTCCGCCTTTACCGCTTTCATACTTTGACTTTAAATTATCCAACCCAAGCTGCTGCTGCTGCTGTTGCCATGCTTATCTTCAATTTAGAACAACATCAACAACAACAACAACAACAACAACAACAACAACAACAACAACAACAACAACAACAACAACAGCAATTATTTAGCTTAATAAGTATAACATTAACCCCACCGCCCCGACGCCAGCCGACGCCCCCACCCAACCCTCGCCCTGGCCCCTACTGCGCTCAGCAGTTCTGAGCTCAGAACTTGATGGTGATTGTGCTGTGCTTGCGGTTTGCCCGTCCGTCCAGCCCAAGCAGCAACGGTGCACGCTTATCTTCATTTTACGACACCAATTATATTTTCGTCACCCTACTATCGGTCTCATCTATCAACACAAGCTGCGGTCTCCGCGCACATGTGAATTGCAACAACAACAACATGTTTCGGTGTCGACCGGTGTAAACTCGACACCCTACAATCATATCGGTGGGCAAAAACGCTGACTCCATAGTACTCAACACACGCTGCAGTCACCACGCTTATCTTCAATTAGCAACAACAACTACATGCTTCAGTCACTCTACTTTCTGCTCGTCACCCTACAATCGTATCGGCCGGGCAGCGACGCCGACTGCGCAGTCGGGCACAATTTTGTGAATTTTGAGGCCCATAAGAAAATACACGCGTTTTTGTTCCAGAACCCGCATAGTTACTCTACTGGCGTTAAACCTGTAGGTCCGGTTCTCGGTCAAATTGTGTACAAACTTAATGACACGCACAACACAATTGATCATAAGAAGCTAGGTCAAAGTCCTTTCAAGGGCTGAAATGGCCAGTTATTTATTTTTTTTTTGACGTAGAATACGTCATTCTCGGAGGTAAGTAGGGTGGTTGATAGTGATCAGGTGTCGGTATTTATATAACTTTTTGAGCCTTTGGTGGGCCTAAAGTACTGATCGTACAATGTTGATGTTAGCACTTGTTGGTCTGTTTGATCCTCAATGCGACAAAAATTCATGTTAGAACTCTCTAACTTATATAAATTTTACACAATTACATGAAATATAAAGCCAACATTTGATGTTTTTGTTTGCTTAAACTTGCTACCTATTTATCGACAGTTTCCGGTTTAATCGACAAAATCATAAAATTTGTATGGGAGCCCCCTAAGGAGTGGTCGGAGGGAATAGGTGTCAAAGGCAAAAATGTTCCTTTTGCAAAAGTAATGGGGGTCGGTAATACATATTAACCCTTTCCGCCACTCTTTTAAAGGTCATATGCTCAGGTGTATGGAATAAATAAACGAAAACCATAAAATTTGTATGGGAGCCCCCCTAAGGAGTGGTCGGAGGGAATAGGTGTTAAACGAAAAAATGCTCCTTTTGCAAAAGTAATGGGGATCAGTGAAACATATTAACCCTTTCCGGCACAAAAACCATAAAATTTGTATGGGAGCCTCCCTAAGGAGTGGTCGGAGGGAAAAGGTGTCAAAGGAAAAAATATTCCTTTTGCAAAAGTAATGGGGGTCAGTCATACCTATGAACCCTTTCCGGCACTCTCTTAAAGGTCATATGCTCAGGTGTATGGAATAAATATACAAAAACCATAATATATGTAAGGGAGCCCCCCTAAGGAGTGGTCGGAGGAATTAGGTGTCAAAGACAAAAATGTTCCTTTTGCAAAAGTAATGGGGGTCGGTGATACATATTAACCCTCTCCGGCACTCTTTTAAAGGTCATATGCTCAGGTGTATGGAATAAATATTTTGCTAAATAGTTTTTAAAAAGATGTCATCAAAAGCGAATTGACTAATTCTACGTCTTGTGTTACGACATAGTCGAAACTACTGTATCTTTTTTTTTATCTCTAAAATTGCACAAACTTCTGGTACAACGTCTTTCTAATAACATCGTTTCCTTAGAATAACAAAAAAACTATCAGAAATTCATATATTTTATTTGCGATGCACAGTGCGCTTTTTTCAATTTTATGATGACATTTGCAGTTATCTCAAAAACTATAAAAGCTAGAGTCGTGTAAATTTTGTAAATAAAGTAATTTGACCAAAAATTATAGGTCAACTCCCACGCCCTCTACCCATACAAGGCCTCTTTATATTGGAATTATGCATGTATAACACAGATAAAAAGACATCTCCGGTACAAGCATATATTATACTCTTGATCAACTTCACCTCCTGTGTCAATTTAGCCGTGTCCGTCTGTCCGTCTGTCCGTCCGATCGTCCATCTGTCCATCTGTGCTAAAATTACGATTAGGGACAAACAAAGAAATCAAAGCGAATAAAACTTACACACTTAAATCAAAGTGTTTATATTACTATTATTAATACGCTGTTTAGTATTGAAAATAAGCATGATCGATCAATGACCACGCCTACCTCCCATATTAAATTCATGTATATTTTGGTTTTAAATGGTATAACTTTCGATTCGTTCAGCGCATTTCATTGATATTTGGTAGGTAGCTTTATATCATCATTACAAATGTCACAACCAAAACTGGGCGTGATCCGCCCACTTTTATATAAACCTCCCAAAATGATTCTGTATCTTTAAAATAAAATAGATTAAAAAAATTTAATTTTAAAAACAAAACAATATATAATATATGGTAACAAATGATCCTCCACTGGACCGAAGTTAAAATACCCCCCGGGCCGAACCAAAGAATATTCAAAGTCTTAAGCAGCCAATAAAATGTTTATTTGTAAAAGCATTTCCGTCATAGTTTTAAAGGAAAATATTCGCTTTTGTTTTTTGACTAAGTCACTTTATATGATAAGTAGGCGTGGTTTCATGTGCACATTAAACATTAAAGCTTATTTGCAAAATTTCAAGTCCATATATTCATTTTTGTGGAATTTAAAGAGATTTTACCTTCTTGATAAAGTCACTTTATGTAGGAGGTAGGCGTGGTTTTTATCCGCTTTGGTTGAATTTCATCTTTAGAGTGTATATTGAATATCAAAACTCATATACAAAATTTCGAGTCCTTATATCAATTTTTGTGGAATTCGAAGAGATTTTACCGTTTTGATAAAGTCACTTTGTATGGGAGGTAATCGTGGTTTTCATCTGATTTGGCTAATTTTTAAGCTTGATTTTTATTTTTTATATACAAGCTTAAATATCGAATTTCGTGATGATATCTTGAAAATTACGGCTGTAATCGTCTTGAAAACAAGAGCGTTTTAGGGCAAAATTTAATTTTTAAGACTTTTTCCAAATGAAGTGCTTTTTCTTATTGGCAGCTAGAAGCAGCAGGTTTTTACAGAAACAGAAGGAAAAAGTACTTTATTTTATGATAGTTATAGCCTTTGACTTTAATTATGCTATATTTGCTAGATATTTTCTACTAAATTTTACTTAAATTTTCATTTATTTTTATTTATTAATATTTTTTATTGTATTTTATAATAAATTAAATGCCGGTTAAGACATAAAAAAATCCAAGAAACAAAATCTTGAAATATACTTTGTGCTCGAAATTATTATTGTTAAAACTTACTTTCTTTTGTTGGGTTTTATTGAGCTTATTTTTGTTAAAAATGTTTCAACTTTGACGAATTTTATTAAAAAACCATACAATACATCAAGTTTCCAATATCACATTCATAATATATGTTTTATAATCTGACGAATGAAATTATTTTTTTATAAAATTTTAAAAAAAACCCCAAATGTCATCCTAAAATCGAAAAAAAGCGCACTGTGCGATGCAAATAACTCCGTTCTTTTTGAATATACATATTTCATTAAAATTTTTTTCGTTGATAAACTCAATTCAAGCACTTAATAAAAATAATTTAAAGGGTACCGTTATCTTAGCGGATATATTTTTAATATTTCTTTCAAAAAAGGTCCAAAATATTGACTTTTTACTCAAAAAATGACACAAAAGCTGTTTTTGTTGTCAAAATAATAAAACTGAAAGTTGCATTTTTGCAAAAATGCTTCCAATTTTACAAAAAAAAAAAATTATAAACTGTTTCTGTCATCAAAAAACATGACCCCAGTGATTTTTTAAAGAAATTATTTTTTTTCAAAAGTTTGTTTTTATTCTTTTTATAGAATAGTTATGTGAAAAAATTATACCAATATCTCTTTCCGATCAAAAGTTATTGCCTTTCATTATATTTCAAGAGATTTTCAAGCGGCTTTGTTACTTAACCGCTAAAATTTCTTAACTCACGTGCTTATTTTTCATTATTTAGATTTTAAAAACATTAAAACGAGGACAACATCAAAATTTTACATTTTTTCCCCCGAGTAACACCGGGTATATCAGCTAGTGTTTAATAAATGAAGTCAAAACATTGATTTTTATTGAATTTATGAAGGTTTTGCTTTTTGGATGACGTCACTTTGTATGGGAAATAGAAATGTTTTCATTCAATTTTAAAAAATTGAACTAAAAGTATTTGATACCAAACTTAATGTGCAGAATTCCAAGTGTTTAAGTAATTAATTTCAGTGAAATTTTTAGAGATTTTACTATTTTGATGACTTCGTTTCATATGAGAAGTAGACGTGGTATATATTTAAGAGCTGCAGAAAACATTCTATTCATTGTATTTGAATATTGTACACTATGAAGGTACAGTGTATTTCAGAGAAGCCATGACATCGAACAAAATTGTTTTGTATGAAGCGAAGCCAAACAAAACAAGAATGTCATATTCGAAAGCTCTTCCTTAGTGTCGTTGAATTTTGAAAGTTTTGGTATGAAATAAAATATCAAACCATAGAACAACACTGAAGTAAAAGTAACGGGATCTCATAGCGAGCACACGCAGTGCACCATGCACTCACAAGTATAGACGATCAGCCGATACCATAATTTTAACTTTAAGAACTAAAACTTTGAAAAAGCGCCACATCTCAAAAACGAAGCAATATAGACCAAAAATAACACCAGATTTGGCTTTCCAAAAAAGGGCCTAGAACTCTAGACGCGCAGATAGAGGGGTCGGACGATATGTTTACCTTGAAAAATTAAAAAGAACGCCATATCCTGGAAACGAAGCAAGATGGGCCAAAAATATCGGTTTTTGCGACGTATATATATTGGTGTCGGTTGATATTAAACCAATAAAAAAATTCAAAATATAGAATATGCATAGCAGCAGAGTGTATATTCAATTCTATACACCTAATTCTGTTTTTACACGGTAGATTGGTTCCAGAAAAAACCGTGTAAAATAAGACATTGATCGTATGAAAAAATAGGGAATTGGCTCCTTATCTCTAAATCTTATTAAAATTAGTGAAAAACAAGAATTTTTTAAGAACAAGTATTCATGTTTATTTTATTAAATCACATATATGTATATAATGTGTATTTACACAAGCATAGTTATTAAAGGAAAAAAATTCTCTAAGCTTAAAAGCAATTGAAATTTCATTTTTTTTACATTACTTATCGTGGCTTCGTTTAAACCGAACATTTTGCCAAGATATGTTGAGCCTTCTCCATTTCGAAGGCGATCTAAAATTTAAATTTTGGTTTATGTTTTTCTTCATGTTTTTATTTTGTATTTGTAGTTTTCTACATTTTTTTTAGGGATACATAAAATATTTAACAAAATTAAAAACATTTAAATAACTGAATGAATAAAACATACTTTTTCGCTTACCTTTTATCTTAATGCGTTAAAATGCAATTTAATTTAACGTTAGAAAAACAAATTTGCCTATAAAACATGTCTTTACCAAACACGTCTGATTGCATTGATGGTCCACAAAATATTAACACATTTCAATTACTTTGACAAGTAAATTTGCTTGTATTTACAAAAAAGGAATTTCCCTAAATTTGTGATATGAACATATTTTGCAAAACCTAAGTTTGAAAAAATTTAACTCCAATAAAGAAATTGCAAATTTTCAAACCGTGTTAAATCAAAACCGTGTAAAAAAAGACCGTGTAAAAACAGAATTAAGTGTATTCTACTTCAGTTAGAATTATACTTTAGTTTTCTTAGATACTGAATTTATATCTGAGTTCAAACCAATATGTTTTGAAATGTGATGACGACAGAGACGAAGTACTTAAATAATGGTAGATGGCTTGCAAGCAATTTTTTTTATGATTGTTCAACGCTCTAGTAAATATATACCCGATTTGAACAAATTTTAAACGTAAAAATTTCAAAAATTTGCTTACATCGAGGTTTTATATTCACTTTTGTGAATGTCACTTTGCAACTTGATTTTTCTTTAAAAAATAAGCTTATATAGACGGATATTTTTCTGTGCGGCCGCCACCTCTCTGCAGACAATAGCAAACCTCAGAGAGTACTCAAAATGTCATGTAAAGCTTCTTGAGAACAAGAACATTCCGTTCATCGCCGTTCGGAGTCGGCGTTAAACATGTAGGTCCGGTTGTCGGTCAATTGTGTACAAACTAAATAACATACACAACACAGTTGATCATAAGAAGCTAGGTCAAAGTCCTTTCAAGGGCTGAAATGAATTAAACCCTTTTATTACTTTTATTCTTAAGAAAAAATGTGTATTCGTAAAAAGTACCTAGTAATCTTCATCAAATTTGTTCGTCAAAATTTAAGTTTATGACCATTTAAATATCTTAGTTAAAAACTTGGGCAAATATTATAAATATTAAGGCGCCTCACTTTCTATGGAGGAAAAAAAGTTGTCCGGGTCCGCCCCTCAAAATAAAGTTTGGTCTATGTATGTTATGATGATTCCCCAAATATTTTGGCTCTAACTATAGCCGTCAGCTAGCTAGAATGGTTCGAAAAAACCTCTAAAAATCACGTCATGCTTGGATAACTGTTTTGCCATGATATTTTTAGTACAAAAAATTATCACAAATAGTGTAAATCAAAGAACTACAGAGTACTGCATCAAAAATTTTGGGAAATTTGCCCTAACACAAAAGATATTTACTTTTTTGCAATGATTTTTTATATATTTTTTTATTTGCAATTTTCATTAAAATATGTATAACTCCTCCATCTTTTGCCTGATTTTCAATTCAGAGGTATCATTAGAAAGGTGCTAACTGCTGCTTTTAATTCTTCAATTCAATTTTATTCAATAATTTACCCTTATGGGCCTTTTTTATGCGGTCGGATATTAGCCAGATTGACAGAATTTGTTCACATTTGAGAGTAAACGTATTGAAATCGTATAGATGGGGATTGCACCGACAGAATAAAAAAGGAATATAAGGGCAAATAAGTGACAAGAATGAAGAGAAGCAGTCAGCACCTTTCTAATGATACCTCGGGATTGAAAATCAGGCAAAAGATGGAAGAGTTATACATGTTTTAATAAAAATTCCAAAAAAAATATATAAAAAAACATTGCAAAAAAGTAAATATCTTTTGTGTTAGAGCAAATTTCCCAAAATTTTTGATGCAGAACTCTATAACTCTTTGAATTACACTATTTGTGACAATTTTTTGTACTAAAAATATCATGGCAAAACAGTTATCCAAGCATAACGCGATTTTTTGCGGTTTTTTCGAACCATTCTAGCTAGCTAACGGCTATCGTTAGAGCCAAAATATTTAGGGAATCATCATTAAATAGACCAAAGTTTATTTTGAGGGGCGGACCCGGTTAACTTTTATTTGTGAGGCGCCCTAATAAATATACAAAAAAAATATTTTCTGATAAATTATTCTAAAAAACAGGAGAATGTGATAGGAGCTATTATCACAACAATTATTTAGATATAGCTTCATAGCAATAGTATTTATTAATAAAACCAATATTAATATTAATCCAAGTTACATGAACTTCTATTACTTTATTTTAATTAAAGTGAAACGCCCTAGAGCCGGAGATCCATTCGATACGTTTCCAAAGAACTTCTGGCAAGAATTCTCATCACCATTTACAGACACGCCTGAGGATGAGGAGCTTGAAATAACTGAAACTACAACACATGAACCATTCCCATTCTTTGCCGACCCATACACAACGGTTAATGTGAGCACCCAGTTGGCTTCAAACGTGTACTTACACTGTAAGGTCAATGATTTGCAAGGGAAAACGGTGAGTTACAATTTTTTAAGAGAATAGAGTTGAACTTATAAGGGCGCGTTCAGAGTTCGGACTTTACTGCAATTGCAGTAGATCTACTGCGCTTTTTAGCAAAATTGAATGTTTTACTACGTTACTTCGGTGTTTTTAAATCTACTGCGATTTATTCTCAACAAACATTTGTAGGGTTATTTTTGTATTTATCTTACAAACGACAGGAAACACAGGCAATTTCTTATGTAACGTTGCATTACGTCAAGTATTACTAAATCTTTAATAACATTACATAAAAAACTAGAAAGATAACAGCATAAGTGTTAAATTAATAGTCATATTAATTTTGAATCCGTAAAAAATATATTTCTGCAACATGCAAATATATAGTATATAGTTATGTATATATTTGTATTTATGTATTTTTTATTAGTATAAAATTTACGCTCATGGTTGCTAATAAAAAAAACTACTGCGAAAAAATTCGTTTTACTGCGTTTTTTTCTTTAATTTACTGCGATTTACTAATTTCCAAGTCCGAACCCTGGGCGCGTTTATAGTGCCGACTTGTTGCCGAACCGAGCATCACTAATCTAAATCAAACATCTAAATCACGTAGTTGCGCGTATAGCCCGCGTGGCCCTTCATACAAATATTTTTCTTATCTTAATTTTGTCTTTGCGATGAACCAAAATCAAAGAACACCTGCAATAAACAACAACACAAACCGCACTCGTTGAGTGTTCAGCACATTTTCCAGCGAACTTTACAAACACAAATGCATGCAAACCCAAAACAAAAAAACGCTAACTCGATGATGTCGATGTTGAAGCTGATTGTCCCGTTACTTATGTGCCGACTAATTTTTCATGCAAGCATTGTTATTGTAATAGAAATATTACATTGTAAACATTGTAAGTCTTGTCGCAGTGCACTGCCAAATAAAATTGAGGTCATTGTGTTATAATTGCAATAAAATATTAGAAAAATTAGAAATATATTAGAAAATTTGTGTTGTTTTATTGTTTGCCAAACGCAACGATGAGCAACATTTTGTGTTTATTTTTTGTTTTATTTTTTGAACCAAAAACTTCAGGTGGAATACCTATTCAGTCAAGTCTGCCTTGGTTCGAAAAGGAGTGGTCGGAGAGAATAGGTGTCAAAGGCAAAAATGTTCCTTTTTCAAAAGTAATGGGGGTCGGTCATACATATTAACCCTCTCCGGCACTCTCTTAAAGGTCATATGCTCAGGTGTATGGAATAAATATACAAAAACCATAAAATTTGTATGAGAGCCCCCCTAAGGAGTGGTCGGAGGGAATAGGTGCCTGAGGGAAAAATGTTCCTTTTTTAAATGTAATGGGGGTCGGTCATACAGATAAATCCTCTTTGGCCTTCTCTTAAAGCCCTTCTGTTCAGGTGTAGAGAATACATATACAAAAACACATTTGGTTACAACTGGAGCTCCCATTTTCACGTGAACACGTGTAGGACGAATACACGTGTTTTTAAGAATATTTTAAAAATCACGTACTCGAACTACACGTGAATGTTAAACACGTACTACACGTGTAGTTGCAAAAGTACGTGTTCACACAGGTTCACGTGTACACGAGTACAAAGGTTCACATACACGAGATTGATTATAATTGTTTCATTTTTATGTTTTCTATATTGGAGTAATTTTTGTGCAACCAAGTAAACATCTTAAGATTTTTCTTTTCAATGGCGCTCTCTAACTCAGGATGGCAGAATACCTGGTGGTTCGAGCACAACATGGCACAGAAGTCGGGAGTAGGGACAATTGTAAGGAGAAATTTGGGCGGAGCTGAGGTACTTTTCCAGAAATCGTATCATTGCAACTATCACGACACTATGACAATAACAAGGACTAAGACCATAAAAGTATACATTTCTTGTCCAAGGTTTCCATTTAAACCGTAATTGATACCATAACTCATCCAAAGACAATGAAAACCATTACGTAGCTGCTCTGAAGTTGTAAGCCAAACATTCAACGAGTTCGAGGCAAAATTGTTGCTTACAACGTAGAGCAACATATTTAATAATTGCGAAAAATTGCTTTACCGCTCAAAGGAACAACATAGTTCCGCGAACATGTTTCCGCGAACTAGTTCCGCTGTACAAAAGAATCGTTTCATGTTCGTTCCGGCCCGGAACTGTTTAGCAGAAGCCTACTATTATCAGCGCACGTTTTTGATAAAATGACAGAACCACTCAATAGCGAACTTGGCAAATGGGTGAAGACAACTGCAATAACTTTTTGTCAAAACAACACGGCACAATTAATTAAATTAAATATTTATTTAAACTTTATTCGCACAATAACCTATAAAAACTATAACACATCATCATCTAGCAACTCAAACACAATTGACAACTATCAACGGCTTCTCTCTTTCAGTCTCAATTTTTTGACTTGAATTTTTTATTCTTGGTGTTGTCAAAAATTCACTAACACCTTATTATTATTACACCATGTACTGCTCTAAAGCAGTGATGTTCACACGCATGCTACTACAATTTTCGACTTTTGTGCTTGTGTTTGTAGCTCTCTCGCTTTCTGCAGTGGCAAAAATTGTTGTGCAAGTATTAAGCAAGATTTGTATTATAATTATCATTGTCATCATTATCACTATCATAATCATTGTCACTATCATCATGATTATTATTATTATAATTCTGTAAATAACGCATTTTCATATGCCTCAAACATTTCGTGGAATGCAAAACACACGACCAAGAGGCGTGAACTTTTCTGCTTGAAGTTTCAGCGCCAACTGATTGAGAGAACTTCGTGCATTCGATCGTGTAGGTGTTTCGATTTTCAAATAAAGCTCTCGAGTCTCACCACGCGTGGTACTACGTGAACATCACTGCTTTAGATCAGTGGTGTTCACACGCATACTACTACAATTTTCGACTTTTGTGCTTATGTCTGTAGCTCTCTCGCTCTCTGCACTCACAAAAATTGTTGTTTTTAATTAAGCAAGAATTGTGTTATAATTATCATTGTCATCATCATTTTCATTATCAGTATAGTTATCATTATCACTATCATTATCATTGTCACTATAATTATAATTATTAATATTATTATTCTGCAAATAACGCATTTCCATGTGCCTCAAACATTGTGCGCTCTCTTTTTGAGTATATTTTTTGACAGGAGATGTTTTCCCAAGCAACTGTCAATGCTACCTTGCATTATTATACCATGCGTGAACATCACTGCTTTAGAGCAGTGGTGTTCACACGCATACTACCACAATTTTGAACTTTTGTTCTTATGTTAGTAGCTCTCTCGCTCTCTGCACTGACAAAAACTATAGTGCGAGTATTAAGCAAGAATTGTATTATAATTATCATTATAATTATCGGTATCATGATCATTATCATTATGACTCTCATGATCATTATCATTATTATTATTATTAATATTATTCTGCAGTCATAACTGCACATAAACTCATTTTTATATCCTTCAAGCTTTTTGTGCAGTGCAAAACACACGACTAAGCGGCGTGAACTTTATTGCTTGAAGTTTCAGCGCCAACTGATTGAAAAAAATTCGTGCTTTGCGATCGTGTACGTGTTTCGATTCTCGAATAAGGCCGTCAAGTCTCACCACGCGTGGCACTACGTGAACATCACTGCTCTAAAGTATCAGCCACAGTCTGAAACACGCGGTAGGCATCCCGTTATGTCAACAAAATTGATAAATCGTATAGTTTAATTTTCAAAGAATAACCCTTTTGCACCTGCCACAAAAATTGAGGATAAGTTAAATGTGGAAGCGAGTGTTGAAACTGCCAATAGGCGCTTATGGGAACATGGTCTGGCTACGCGTAGTCCAAGAAAAGTAACATTGCTAACAAAAAAACATGTGGTAAAAAGACTTAAGTTCGCGAAGAAACATTTAAACTGGATCATAGAAAAATGGAGAAACATTTTGTGGACAGATGAATGTAAAATTGTGCTATATGGTGGAAAAGGGTCACGTGAGTATGTTAGACGACCACAAAAAATGGAATACAATCCGAAATATACTTCGAAAACCGTAAAGCACGGAGGATCCCGTATTATGATTTGGGCATTTTTTTCGTTGTTGAACCCATATACTGGATCAAAGAAAAAATGGACCATCACCTATTCGTGTAAATAATGCGAGAAATCATGCTTCCATATGCTTGTGAAGAAATGCCACTAATTTGGGTCTTCTAACAAGACAATGACCAAAAGCACACGAGCAAAGTAGTACATAATGGACTACTATTGCTTTGACCGCCCTTCTATCTTATAAAAGTATATATAATGTTTAAGTTTTTTTCTTATAAACATATCTTAAGATACATAGTTTTTAAAAAAAATTAAAATCTTCGGAAACAAACGAATATATTATTTTATGTTTTAAATTTTTAGTTTATGCACTACTATTATTTTGACCGCAGCTGTATATAACCTTTTATATAATTTATATTTTTTATAAAATTTATATCAAACTTAATGGATCTTAACCTAGTTTTTCTAGCTGGCGATTGTCCTGCGTGGCAACTAGACCAATAAATTTATTATAATATAAATAATATATATTATATAAGTTCAGAAGGGGTGAATTAAGATAGATTGATATAATATTAAGTTTAAAAAAATAATAAATTTAGTAAATAAATAATTTTTGATGGCATTTGATGGTATTTGGCATTTGAAGATGGTAATGTTTTGTATAATTTTTTCCTGGGGTGAATTTCAATCCAAACAGAAATAAAAATGTTACAGCGATTTTTCTATAGCTCCATCGAGATAGACAATATCGCAAAAATATAACTTTTCTGACGATTGACAAGTATTAAGCTAAAACATTAAATGTAAATCCTAGCGATACAAAAGCCTGCAGAAAAAGAAAAAAATAAGTGCAATAACAAAAACCATGCAAAGAAAAATGTAAACAAACAAGCCGTCCGTCCGTATAGAATTCCAGTGAAAAAAATAAAATAAACATGGCTTTGTTGATAAGATTTTGTAGCTCTAGAGCAGTGATGTTCACGTAGTACCACGCGTGGTGTGACTCGAAAGCTTTATTCGAGAATCGAAACACGTACATGATCGAATACACGAAGTCAGTGTTCCCAGATTAGGGGATTTTCCCCTAGATTTAGGGTTTTTTTTCGGTTTAGTAGAAAATTTAGGGGTCAAAAATCTTTAGGGGAAAACTATAGGGGATTTTAATTTTCTGTTAGTGTTTTTTGAGAATTTTTAGTGGTTTCTTAAAGAAGCGGCAACATCAACTATGAACTGAATTTTATGCATTTTATGCACCCTTTTGTGTTCTATTTTTCATTTTGTTTTAGCTCTTACAAGGTTTATTTTGTCTAAGTGAGTCAAAACAATTGCGTACCATCGAAACAATACTGCATCGCAGCTGATTGTTTGTCGCAGCTGAGCGAAATAGCACCAGAATATGTGTGAAATGAGAGGGTGTTTTAAATTCTGACGTGAGAAAGCATATATTTAAATTTGTTTTTATTTTTTTTTTACAATCGAATAATTAAACTTTCATAATATATAATATATCTGCCTTATGTTTCTTAAAAAGTTGGCTGCGCAAAGTTGCGCATAAAATAAAACACTTCATTTAAAAAAACGCTTAAAAAATAAGTTTTCCTCAAAACGCACTAATTTTCAAGACAAATTCTGTTATTGAACCAAAAGATGTTTGTGAAAGATGTGTTTGTGTTAATTAACAAAGGTACTTAAAATTAGTCAGATATATTTTTGTTTTCTCTCGCGTATTGCCATGTTTCCGTCTGTCCGATTGTCTATCTGATCGTCTGTTTTGGCGGTTATAGGCTCTTATATTGAAGCGATCTTAATAGAATTCAAAATATGTAATTTCCTTATTACTTGAGTTTGTGTTTTTAAGTTCCTCAATGAAATACTATGTACAAAAAAACTAATGTGATTTTTTTTAGTCCAAAAATTTATTTTGATATTGTATTTATTTACATCAATTAAACAAAGTATTCAATAAATTAACTCAAAAAATTTTAGGGGTTTTTTTTTGTTTTTAGGGGAAAACTCATCAAATTTTTTCAGATTTAGGGCAAAAAAGCTCAACCTATCTGGCAACACTGCACGAAGTTCTTCTCTCAATCAGTTGGCGCTGAAACCTCAAGGAAATAGGTTCGCGCCTCTTGATCGTATATTTTGCACTGCATGAAATGTTTGAGGCATATGAAAATGCGTTATTTGCAGAATAATACTAATAATAACGATAACGATAGTGATAATGATAATGATAGTGATAATGATAATGATACCGATAAAGATAATGATGACAGTTATAAATATAACACAATTTTTGCTTAATACCTGCACAATAATTTTTGTCAGTGCAGAGAGCTACTAACACAAATACAAAAGTTGTAAAATGTGATAGTAAGCGTGTGAACACCACTGCTCTAGAGCAGCACTGTTGCCAGATTGGGCGATTTATCGCCAATTGGGCGCATTTTTTCTTGTTTTTGCGCTTAAATTTTTAGGAAATCGCCTGGCGATTTTTGTGAAAACCACGCTTTTTCATAAACTCATCTAATGTGTGTGGGAAAAATGTTAAGCAATATTTGTAAGTTGGCATTCATCTTTCTTTCCTTGCCACATTCTAATGCATTTGTGGAACGTATTTTCTCCGTCAACAGAATGAAATCAGATATGCTAACTTCAATCATTCGAGTAAAATGCTTCATGAAGGCTAAAAACTGTTTTTGCAAGTCGCTGCCAAAATCCGATGATATGATTTCAAAAATGAATAAATCAATGTATGAACTACACAATACTTCGAGAATTGACTAAACGGAGGAAGAGTCTAATATGGCTGAAGTATTTAATAGAATGGAACTACGTTCTTTGTAAAAAGTTTTTATTTTTAATGTTGCATACTGAAAAATTCTAAATAGTTATAGTCTCTAAAAAAATGTTCTTTAACAATCAAAATTCTCGTATAAAATGAAGTTTTTTTTTATAATTTTTTACAGATCTCAATATTATTTCAATAAATATGAAAATAAGAACTTTTATATAAATATATATACTATTAACAGCTCTCAATATTATTTGAAAAAATTTATATAATTTTTTTTGTTTTTTCTAATATAATAAATTTTTTAGAAAAAATTGCAATTTTGGCGATTTTTTTTTCATTGGGCGATTTTGGGCGATATTTTTTTTAAATCTCGCGCTTTTCTCAAAAAAGTTCTGGCAACACTGTAGAGCAGTGATGTTCACGTAGTACCACGCGTGGTGAGACTCGACAGCTTTATTCGAGAATCGAAACACCTACACGATCGAATACACGAAGTTTTCTCAATCAGTTGGCGCTGAAACTTTAAGCGAGAAGATTCGCGCTTCTTGGTCGTGTGTTTTGCACTGCACGAAATGTTTAAGGCATATGAATATGCGTTATTTTCAGAATAATAATAATAATAATGATAATGATAGTGAGAATGATAATGATCGTGATAATGATAATGATACTGATACTGATAATGATAATGATACTGATAATGATAATGATACTGATAATGATAATGGTAATGATGATGACAATGATAATTATAAAACAATTCTTGGTTCATACCTGTAATTTTCGACTTTTGTGCTTGTGTTTGTAGCTCTCTTGCTCTTTGCACTGACAAAAATTGTTGTGCAGGTATTAAGCAAGAATTGTGTTAAAATTATCATTGTTATCATCATTATATTTATCAGTACCATTATCATTATCACTATCATTATCATTGTCACCATCATCATCATTATTATTATTATTATTCTGCAAATAACACGGCATATTCATATGCCTCAAACATCTCGTGCAGTGCAAAACACACGACCAAGAGGCGTGAACTTTTCTGCTTGAAATATCAGCGCCAATGATTGAGAGAACTTCTTGCATTCGATAGTGTACATGTTTCGATTCTCGAATAAAGCTTTCGAGTCTCACCACGCGTGGTACTAAGTGAACATCACTGCTCTAGAGCAGTGATGGGCAAACTAACACATAAACATGCATACTTGTGTGTGTGCCCGAGAGAGCGCGGCAGCTCTGCTTCAATTTATACTGTAAAGAAAAAAAAAATCTTTGAAAACAATATGGTAACTGAACTGTAGATTCTCATGCCACTCAGCAAACACTTTGTAAGCCCTCATAAGATATGAGTCTTTTTATGCGTGTTTTATGATACTTCACAAAAAGGACTCATAAAACAGTTACAAAAAGTATTCCTTAAAGACTAATTTTTATGCGTGTTTTATGATATCTCAGGTTGGGAACTTAAAAAAATAATGGCAATCGTGTGTATATCGGTGTGTATATCGTGTGTATATAACGGAAAGAATTTGCCATATATTTTAAAAAATATTCAGCTTGTAATTCCAAAAGCATAAGTTTTCTTTCTTCACCTGAAAAAGAATTATAATTTGCATGACAAACGGAGAAGTTTCTTTGCAAGTACATATTTGCAGAACGACAAATAATGGCTACGCAAATTAAACATTGTGCTTCATCATTTATATTTTCTATGACCAAATAATCGAATTCTCATTGCTCGTTAAAAAAAAAAATAAATAAATAACTGGCCATTTCAGCCCTTGAAAGGACTTTGACCTAGCTTCTTATGATCAATTGTGTTGTGCGTGTTATTAAGTTTGTACACAATTGACCGAGAACCGGACCTACATGCTTAACGCCGACTCCGTACGGCGATGAACGGAAAGTTCTCGTTCTCAAGAAGCTTTACATGGCATTTTGATTACTCTCTGAGGTTTGCCATTGTCTGCAGAGAGGTGGCGGCCGTACAGAAAAATTATTTTAATTCAGATAATTTTCTGTCGCTGCTGGGGTTTAAACCTGGGCTTCCAGGTTCGTTGACATAGCGGCCACGCACTTTAACCAACTACGCCACGGACGCCACATTATTTCTATTATAAAAAGTTAAAATTTTTTTTCTGAATTTATTTCAATTGCAAAGCAATTTTTATATCTCATTAAAGATTTACTGCGGAGAGTTCTGCATTAAGAGGTATTGTCAAGAAAGTTCCTTATTTTAGTTTTATTTAAAGTAATAGCTGAAAAAGCACTTTCAGAATTGCCCCGCTATAGGGAAAGCAAAAAATAAACGACACTATTTTTTTTTTTAAATATCTGAATCAATGAAAAATATAACTTCTTTCCAGAATTCCTGAATAATTTCTGATGATATATTTGAAAAATTTATATTTCTTAATGATCTATATTCTTGGTCGAAATCATTCCACTCAGATTGATCCGAAATAACGTGTGAAAATATTTTTAAGCTTAAAGTTTTATTTTTCATTTATACTATCTATGAGTGGCCCTTCATATAGCTCCTTAAAAAGAAATCAGAAATACTATTATAACTAAATTAATGTATTCCTTACGCATGAAACTATCAAAAAACTAGTAAGAAATGATCTTCGACTCGGCCGAAGTTAAAATACCCCCACGGCCGAACCAAAGTATATTCAAAGTCTTAAGCAATCAATAAAATGTTTATCTGTAAAAACGTTTTCGTTATATTTTTAACAGAAAATATTCGCTTTTGTTTTTTGATAAAGTCGCTTTGCATGGGAGGTGGGCGTGGTTTTCACTCGATTTGGTTGAATTCCATACACATAGTACACGTTATATATCAAAGTGTATATGCAAAATTTCAAGTCTATAAAATAATTTTTGTGGATTTTAGAGAAATTTTACCTTTTTGAAAAAGTCACTTTGTATGAGAAGTAGGCGTGGTTTTCATACGATTTGGGTGAATTTCATACTCAGAGTGTATATTAAATATTAAAGCTCATACACAAAATTTCAAGTCCATATATTAATTTTTGTGGAATTCTAAGAGATTTTACCGTTTTGATAAAGTCACTTTGTATGGGAGGTAGGCGTGGTTTTCATCCGATTTGGCTCATTTGGCTCATGAACTTGACCTTCATTTTTTAGAGAAAAGCTTAAATATTGAATTTCGTGATGATAGCTGTAAAATTACGGCTGTAATCGTGATCACAGACAGACGGACAGACGGACAGACAGACGGACATGGCTAAATCAACTCGGGTGGTGATGCTGATCAAGAATATATATACTTTTCTATACCTACCACGCCTCCTTATGGGCGTTACAAACGGAGTGACAAAATTAATATACCCCCATTTACGTTTTTTAAACGTGGGGGTATAAAAATCTTCAAAGTTAGTGCTATTTTTCCATATATGACACATTCAGCTTTGTAAAAAATGGCAAACAAAAAATGGATGTGATTAAAATAAAAAATTGTAGTTGGTTTTTCTAATAACCGATATATTTTTTCACTCACTATTTTAATTAAATGTTCCCCGTTTTTATCAATGTTTTCCCCGCCTCCCCGTTTTGTACGAAAAATCCCGAAAAAGGGGAAAAATCCCGTCACCTGGCAGCTCTGAACCGAATGCTATTGCTCGTTCATTGATCGTACGTTTCACGAAGTTGCTTATAGCATAGGCAGTGATGTGATTTGGTGGGATTTCGGATTCATTTTGGGATATTTGTCCTATTTGAGAACGTGTGGAATTTTGGATGCTTAGGTGGGATATTCTGCTGTGTCATAATTCTTACAAGTTTAAATACTTTACAAAACTGGTTGGCATCACTTTTTTGTAATCTTTTACAATTGTTCGTTCAATTGGTGTTTCATTGATTCTATATATCTAAGAAAAGGATATGTATATTCAACAAGCCCATAACTTGATTCTGATTAAACGCATCTGCCATTCATCTGCACTGGTTTTAAAAGCAAGAAACAAATTGTTTGCCTGATGAATGTGAAATAGTTTTAAGAGATATAGGAATATAAGAATATGTCAGAAAGTCTAAAAAGTTCAGCCCAATCAATAGAGTTCCAGCAATCTTTTAACTTTTCCGCTTAAAAATTTAAAAATTACATCTCCGGCAGCTACAAGATGACTTACTAGGCAGCCTTGCATTGTAGTTTGCTAGCAAATTGGAGTGAAACTTAAGAGTTTTTGGACCTTAAAGTTGCTTTAGAGCAATTCTCTCTCGAATTCGTAGAGGTAGATAAGTATTCCCTGGAGGATGAATTCAATGACTCGCCTTTTATTTAATGACCAAATCGACTTTTCTGTTGTAAATTTTTGGAAATTTATTTCAAGCAAAAAATTCAGATTTCTTTTCATTAATTGGGTAAAAACGTTATTGTTATAGATTTTGGGTGGGATTTTTTGTGGGTTTTTTGTGACATTTTGGTGGGATAAACAGGTTTAAATCGGGATGCGATCGGGATTTTTTACTAAATCAGAATCACATCACTGAGCATAGGTGTGATAGCATTGCGACGGCAGCAAAAAGCAGCCTATTCACATGTGAATAGGAAATTCGGAAATGCCCTTCACTGCTCCAGAGATTATCAACAAATTCTAGCAACATAAGTTTATTGTCGCCCTGCTTTTTTGTTCATCGTGTCACCGCACATTGATACAAATGGCAAGAAAAAGTGACCGAAATTAGAAGACGACTTCGCATATACATGAAATTTGGTACCTATACGTTTTTGGGGTCGCTAATCACGAATCTGGAGTTCAAATTTAAAACATAATAATGGCTGATCCAATATGGCGTCCATGTAGGTGTAAAATTCTCCAATATACCTCTAATTTAGCTTAGATTTGGTTTTTAGGGGTTTTTAGGGTAGCTAATCACAAATCTGGGTGGCGTCCGTGGCGTAGTTGGTTAAAGTGCGTGACCGCTATGTCAAAGAACGTGGAGACCCAGGTTCGAACCCCAGCAGCGACAGAAAATTATTTCAATTAAAATAATTTTTCTGTACGGTCGCCACCTCTCTGCAGACAATGGCAAACCTCAGAGAGTAATCAAAATGCCATGTAAAGCTTCTTGAGAACGAGAACATTCCGTTCATCGCCGTTCGGAGTCGGCGTTAAACATGTAGGTCCGGTTCTCGGTCAAATAAGAAGCTAGGTCAAAGTCCTTTCAAGGGCTGAAATGGCCAGTTATTTATTTTATTTATTAATCACAAATCTGGAGGTAAAACTTAAAAGGGCTGATTTGTGATTATGGGGACCATGTAGTGCAAAATTCTCGAATATATATATCTCCAGTTTTACCAAATTTCAGTAATTCAGTTCAGTTCTTAGAGGTTTTTAGAGTAGAATATGGAGGACAAATTTTAAGGTTCAAAATGGCGGATACAATATGGTATTAAAGCACAAAGTTCTTAAATATCACTCCAATTAAGCTTTGATACTTACGGGTTTGTGGTGTTGGCAATCATTATTCTAAAGTAAAAAATTTCATTTTAAAAATGTGAACACAATTTTATATTGATTTTTTAAAATTAAACTCGTTTTGAGATTGTTGGTATTTCTTTTAGATAACTCAGTATGAACACAAAAACAACGTTGTATTATTTATAATGTTTATTTAATAATATAATTATTCAATTAATGTGCTTTACATATTAAATAAGGTTTAAGCAAAAATTAGACACGTCTTTATTTCTGTGAGGCAAGTGAGACAGGAAGTAATAAGTTTTGAGGATGTTTAATATTTCTTATTTTCTAATATATTAAAGCTCGTATTCACATTCAGATGGCGTCTTATATCTCATAAAGTCTTCTCAAACTGATAGACTTAAATATCTCAACACGCTTCCTTAAGTTTACAGTTTGTTGATTTACAATCATTCTGTTTTACATTTTCATTACTTCAATTAATTTCAATTTCATTCAACATTTTTTTTTTTTTTTTTTATTTATTATTATTATTATTATTTTTTAAATAACTCTTAGCGATTTTCTTATACTTGTAAATTTGGTTTTACGTAAGCTTTTCGTTACTATGTCGGAAATATTATTTTCAGAATTTACTTTAATAACATCCATTACACCCTTCTCGTAATTTTCATTTATATAGTGATATTGTACTTCAAAATGTTTCGAGTTTTTAGTATAGTTGCCATATTTGGCAATGGTTAAAGCTCCAAAATTATCTTCATATGATTTTATGGGTGCATTTATCTTTAAATTGAAAGTTTAATTAAGCATGTTTTTTATAAAAATAACATCAGTTACTGCCTCAGATAGGGCTACATATTCTGCGAAAGTCGACGACTTGGTTACTGTGTTTTTTTTTGTGGGTTTTCCAAAAAATAGCATTATTATACATTCTTATCACATATCCAGTAGTCGATTTTCTGTCTACGTTATCTCCAGCCCAATCTGAGTCTACCATACAATCCAATATATCATCATCATTATTCTTTTTATAAGTCAATTTTAAACTTCTGGTTCCATATAAGTACTTTAAAATTCTTATAGCATATTTATAATGATTTTCACTGTAGCAATTTTGAAAACGACTCATATAGTTTACACTATATGCTATGTCTGGTCTTGTACCAGTGCTAATAAACAAAAGCTCACCAATCAAATTTCTATATTTAATTGTCACATCAACTTCAGATGCTGGTTCAATCTTTAAATTTGGCATACAATTTTGAATTTTTTCATTTATATTTTTCAGAAAGAGATCCTATATACTTTTCCTGACTTAACATTAGCATACTTTCTTTTATGTCATGACTTATTTCTATTCCTATGTAAGTTTTGACTTTTCCCATGTCTTTCATTCTAAAGCGATTTGTTAACTTTTCTTTTCATCTATCATTACCTTTTGATTCTTGCTACAGATTAACAAATCATCTACAAATAAGAGTATGTATGTTATTTCATTTTCTGCTCATTTTACATACAAACAATAGTCATAGTTGCTTCTCTCAAAACCTAATCTTGTTACAAATTCATTAAAGCAGTTGTACCAGGATCTTGGGCTCTCTCTCAATCCATATAGTGATTTCGTCAATTTGCAGACTTTATAGTTTCGTTGTTCATATCCTCTAGGCTGATTTGTGTAAACTTCAGAAATTACTTTACCATTAAGAAATGCTATTTCTACGTCCATTTGTTCAATTTCTAGTTCGTTTTGGCAACAATATGAGAGTAGTAGTTTTAGAGTCTGCATTTTTAGAACAGGAGAATAAACGTTGTCTATATGTTCCTTTTGTTGAAATCCGCGTACAACTAGTCTGGCTTTATAAGTCTTATCGTCTTTTCTTGTATAAACCCACTTTACATCAATTACGTCTTTGTCTTTTGGTCTATCAACTAACTGCCATGTATCGTTTTTAATTAAACTATTTAACTCAGCGTCCATTGCTGTTCTCCATTTATTTGCGTCACCACTGTTAATTGCTTCTTCAAAACTACGGGGGGCATTGGCATCACAGTAGTTAACATGTATAAAATTTGCCGCGTTTTCTACATGACCATATCTTAGCATAGGACTTTTCTTTCTATTTGACCGCCTAATTTCTAGTTTATTTTCACTTTCCATTACATCGTTTCTATCTTCACAACTCATATTTTCCTGATCTACTATCTCGGTTTCTACATCCTTTTCTGTGTTATTATTGTTATTGTTATTTTCCAAATTTTCATATTTCTCCATTTCTACTCGATTAATTATATCTTTCTCCTCATCCAGGCATATCAGTTTTATTCCTTCCTCTACTACTTCAACATGGCGAGCGTTTACAATTTTATTATCTAACAAAACTCTGTACCCATTTTCATTATAACCTACCAAAATTCCTAATTTGGATTTATCATCCCACTTACTTCCTCTAATCTGATCAGGCGTCCTAACAAAGACTCTACTTCCGTACATTTTTAGATGTTCTACACTAGGTTTTCTGTTGAACATTATTTCGAATGGAGTCTTATATTCATACACAGAAAAAAAATGTTTTAAAATTGACGACAATTGTTATTAATTTGACGAATTTTGTGTTTAAAAAATAGCTTGCAACAAATTTCGTCAAAGTAAGAGCAAATGTGTTTAAAACTTTTGAAAAACATATGAAAAAAAAGTCAAATTACGAACACATTTTTTGAACACATTGTGTTCAAGTTTAAGCTAATCTTTTTTTTTTCAGTGTATGTATTTGCAAGTGTTCTCTTTTTTAAGTAAGAAGAAGCTTTTATGATTTCAGGCCAAAATATTTTACTTGTTCTAGCTTCTTTTAATAGGCATCTTGCAGTGTCCATAATGGATCTGTTGTATCGTTCGGCAACTCCATTTAATTCATGAACATACGGGGGACATGGATTAATATTAATACCTTTATTTCTAGCAAATTCAAAAATGTCGCGATTTATGTATTCTTTGCCATTATCACACTGTAAGGTTCTTATTTTCTTACCTGTTCGATTTTCAATTAAATTGACATAGTCGACAAAGCATTTGTATGTATCAGATTTTGATTTTATGCAATAAACCTTTGCACATTTGCTGTATTCATCAATAAATGTGAGAAAGTATCTTTCATCACATTATCCTGTAGTCGGATGTGGCCCATTTAAATCTTTAGTTCTATTATTTTTAAATGGTAAATTTGACATTTTAATCTCAATACATACACTTAGTAAATTCATTTCCTAAATCTTTCGGCGAACCTATTAGTAATTCGTCTTTACATAGTTTATTTAAATATTGAAAATTTACGTGACCTAAATGTACGTGACCTTTTGTGCCATTTTTCTTTTTCCGACAATTGCTAATTTTTTGCTAAATTTACCACTATCTCTTTATTTCTCGCTTCAGCAATAAAACTTTTTATGTGATACAAATTATTCGTTTTGTTAGCTACTGCAATTAATTTTCCGTTATCATCATAGATCTTCGAACTATTAAACTTAGAAACGATTTTATGGAGTTTTGTTACTTTTGCATAACTAATTACATTTTTCTTCATATCTTCGACAAAATATACATTATATGTTACTAAAGTATCATATAAATTATTTTTAAATACAGTTTTAATTTTTCAAATTTTAGTAGCATTAAGAGTTTTACCATCACCTAGCCTCACTTTCACTGGTTCGTTTAAAGTAATAAATTCATCATAATATAAATCAAAATTAACTATATGGTCTGTAAAACCACTGTCCAAGATCCACATTAATTCATTACAATTTTTAAATATATTATTATTACAACTTACAGCTAAATCGTCATTACTTATCTCTGTCATAAATACTGCTTCATTTCCATACCCATCGTTACATGACGAAAATTTCGTGCCTTGGTTTCCGTCCCTATAACCATGACCTCCTCGATAAGAACCTCTATTATAATTACCTCGATAAGAACATCTATTATAATTACTACGATGATAACCTCGACTATTATTGTATCTTCCTCGTTGATTACCTATATTGTAGCCGCCTCGATGTGCTGCATTTGAAAGCCCTCGCCTTTGTGTATATTGAATCTTTCCTTGCTTACAATCCTTCTATAGGTGGCCAGCTTCTCCACACTTATAACATATACCTCTCATCTCAATAGCAAACACGTTGGAATTACTTCGTTCTTGTTTTTCTGAATTGTGATTATTTTTTTCCAAGTCTTTCAATATAATCTTCGATTTTACATATTCACAGGTTCTCTCTTCCTCTTGCAAGACGTCTGTCAAATCACCAACATAACTATATTCTAGTGACAGTGCTTTTAGCATGTATCGAAGTTTTTCTTGTTCGTCTAGTTTGCCTCCGTCTGTTACTAATGCGTTCGAGGCATTTTCAAAATCATCAAAAAATAGAGTTGAATTTTCATAATTTTTTAGCTTGACATTTTTCAATTTACTGCGACATACTATCTGCAATGCGGTGGACTCTTTTGAATACATTTCGTCAAATTTTTTCATAATTTTATGAGCTGATTTAAGATGAATTGCCAATCTTATATATATTACGCAAGCCCAAATTTTGTCCGGCGTAAGGCTTTTTAAGTACAAGTCCAATTTTAATAAATTTAGTATGGTTTGATTGGTTTAGACCTGTAGATGTGCAAACTGGACTTTTTATTTCTTAAAAATTTATATTTTTTAAGTTATAGCTTTGTAGTGTACTTACATTTGTACATACATAGTTTCCAAACCGACCACCCAAAAGACTTTCATGCGTAGCTACAATTGTCCAACATATGACAATAATAAAACCCAAAGATATCAACAAAAATATCGTGACAAATTCTAAACATTAAATCCCCAAAAATGTTAACATAAACAAAACATTGCACTCAAATTCTTTTCGATGCACTTAGCACCTTTTACACTTCTGCCGCTAGATACCGCACAAGCATAAGCGCGACAGCGGGTGTTGTGTTTCAAATGCATGCGCCTGAGAAACTCTACGCAACAACAACAAGCTAAAGAACTGCACAAGTGCCTATGACACTTTAGAACAGTGTCGGCCAAAAAAATACATGCATAGTTCTTTCAGTTTTATAGTAGTGTGCGCCCAAGTGAGAGCAAAGAATCTCTCTTTGGCTTACACTGTGAAAATTTTACTTCGCAGGAGGCTTAAAGAAATTTTTTATTATTAACATTAAGCGGCATTCTAAATGAATGCAGGTATATGAAAGTGAATTGAAATTAATGAAATTTCTTACTAGGTAAATAATGTGCAATATTATTTATTGTCTAAGGACCGCGTTATTAATAACATTTAATAATAGCATTAATACAGCGCAGGGCGCTCCATAGCTCACTGAACTCTCTGTGAGCGTAACTTTTCACATGTGCATAAAGCTCACAACAGAAGAGAATATAATTCAGTCGTTCGCTGACAGTGATGCTGTGAGGACCTATGTCGTTTTGCGCTGCGAATTATATGTACACTCGTGAAAAATCAACTTATTGTAGATTCGTAATACTTATGCACATCTTTTTTTAGTTTGTAGAATTTTATATTCGTATGTATTAAGGTATTGTTCATTCACATTCCTTATTAATTTTTTAGGACTTAATTTTTTGATTACTTGCTTACTTATTTTATTTAATTCCTTATTATTTACTTACATATCTTTTGTGATTAGTTTTAATTGTTCATATATATTAAGATTTTATAATATTAAAATAATTATTCGCATATATTAAGGTTTCATTTAATTCATTCATATTATCTATCAAGATTCTTTACATTATTCATTCATATTACTTGTATTAATTAATTTCATAGAAGAAGTAATGAACAATACGATGACTAAAACTAAAAGCATAAAATAAAAAAGAAAAACTTACTAATCTAGATAATTGTGACAACTATTTCGCTCAGTGTGCTCAATTCGAGAGAGCACCAATACTAACAAGACAAAATAAAATTTGACTGTGTTAGAATGCCCAGCCCTGCATTAATATTAATATTTTATTAATAATATCAATATGCATATATTTATTATTAATATCAATATTACATATTTATTTGGAAAGTAATCTTTTACTAATAACAGTTTACCGACTCCTAATAGTTCTAATATTATTTATATTGCATATTACTTCAAAATAAAAAAAGCACTGGTAGCGCACCCTACTTTCTTCTGACAAATTCAGTTTTAGCTTCCCCAAAACAATTTTTAAAGAAAAAATATGCTAATTTCCACATTTGGTTGAAAATTCTTTACGTGTATGCTTTTAAAATTACGTAATAAATTGCGCGCATAGAAGCGTGGCGCTAACTAGGCAAAAACGAAACATCGACTGAGCGCTCTTGCTACGAATAATCGGCAGCGTCGGTGTAAAAGCACGACAGCCAGTTTTATGTCAGTGTAAGAATACGAAGTTTCACGAAGCACGCGTGCATAGACATCGGCCGACACTGCTTTAGAATCAAGGCCGTAAATTTAGTGAACCAATTATTATTGGTAGAGAACATCAATTTGAGGGGAAATATGAAGAATTTTACCAAACCAAGAGTGATTGGTCAATTGTCTATTTTTAAATTAAAATTATGAATTATTGGAATTCAAGGAGGAGTCTTGGAAATAGTGGTAAAATAATGTTAAAATAATAGTGTTAAAAATTGTATAAATATTTGTAATTTTTTAAAATAAAGACAGAATATATCTGATGGTAATTCTGAGCTCTACAAGCTTAAAAACTATCTATTATTTTCTCAATAAGCGCGGCTCTTAAGCCATCATATCCTGAGCGTTGGTGCGCTCTAAAAACACCGCAAGTTATTTTTGAACAGGGTCAAAAATAACTTGTAAAAATAATAGAAACGAACAAAAGACTTGAAGAATTTAAAACATCCTTACAACCTACCCTACAGCTTATTAAAATTTGCATATAATTGCATATAATTGTTGTTGTTATGGTGGTTTTTCTTTTATTAACAGAGTTGAGAACAACGTTATCAAACTCATGGTAGAATTATAGAGGTAAACTCGCTAGATGAGAGCGTACTGCCGTGAATGTCAAAACGAAGTTGACAACTCATATAAAATTTCGAAGCTGTGAGAATGACAAGAGAAAGCAAGAATTGGCGAAATGTAAACAAAGTTAAACAGTTGAAGCTGTCTTGTTGTGTTAATTAAAAATTGTGGTTAATGGTTATTTTTCGTGTTTTTATTGATATTAAACTAATTTAAAATTGATTCCAGCCAAACATCATTGCAAATTAAACACAAAAACTATTAACTGCAAGCAGGGAGCACAACTAAACAACAACAAAACTACAGCAGCAAGTACACAGCTGATTCTGACAATATCGGCAGTAATGACAAAAGAGAGCACAATCAGCGCTGCGACTACCTCTATTATTATACTATGATCAAACTCAGAGCAAAACTATTCGCTGCTCACATTTCGCTCTCTTTTTTCTCTTCTGCGTCTGTGAACAAAATGAAAGTTATAGCCCGAACACAATACGCGCGACGAACGGCGAGCAGCACGTCTCCAATCTGTCGTTGTAGAGAAATGTTGAGCGACTTGATTATAATACACGCGACACCAGCAAACTTCAGCAGCATGTATAGTACACAAAAAACAATGGCTGTTTTCAGCCGACTCAACAGTTGCCGTTTAGAATAACAACACAAAAGAAAAGAGCTGAAAAAGAAATCCATTGAATTTCATTTTATTTTCAAAAAGTTGAATGAGTGAATAACGAAATAAGAATCTATTCAATGAATGCAAAATTCATTTATAAATAAAAATGTTATTTCACATTCAAATTTAAAAAATTTATTAATTATTCGTTAGATTTATATCAATTAATGAATAAAAAATCAATAATAACTAAGAAATTAGTAATAAATAACAAATGAATAATGAATAACAAATAAACAATGAATAAAAAAAATTAATAGAGATTAAAATATAATTATATTAAGAAACAATTGCAAATTCTAAAATTCTTTGTGAATTGCATTCTTTGTGTATAGTTTTCATATGAATAAAAAATTGAAAAATTGACAGCAAAAATTATTTATTGAAATGAATAATTAATCAATTTTTTAAAATTAAATGTGAATTAAAATTTTATTTATAAATCAATTTTGCATTAATTCATGGTTGAATAAATAAGGTTGTCGCATGGGTGAGAGCGAGTTCCCATAAATGTCAAATCGAAGTTGACATATCATACAAAATCTGAAAACGAAAATTAATAACATGAAAAGCCGTTGAAGTTGTTGTTGTTGCTTTTCATTGATTTTGACAATTATGGGTACTGAAAAGAGAGTACGATCAGCCACGAGACAACCTTATTTATTCAACTATGCATTAATTTATGGAATTTTATGTCGATATTCAGTTGTACTTATTCTGAATATGAATGCAGACTTAACAACTCTGAATAAAGTTCAAACAAAACATCCCTCACTACCATCGCTACCATAAATTTCACAACAGTTTAGTTTGCTGCATGTGACCAGTAATAACCAATGTAAACAATGGCGGAAACTTGCTTTTGCTGCCTGTCAAATTAAAATTAAATTTAAGCCGACGGCAATGTCGCGCGACAATGTTGAGCTACAAGTCTCCAAAATACGTCCCATAAGAAATACATGTAAAAAAAAAGTGACAATTGGCGCTTGCCGGTCGTCGCGCGTATTGTGTTCGGGCTATTAGAAAAATGTAAAGCTTCGCAAGGCGCTCGCGCTGAACGCTCGCAACCAAGATACATACAAGTTTTTTTTATTGCAATTTTCCGCTCAGATTTCTTTATTCTGCCTCTTCTTTATAGAGCGCTTGCAAACTACGGCAAAACTCGTAGATCATTTTTATTATTATTATTATAGTTGTTGGGGGCAGCAACACGCACCGGTGTTCGCTAGTGTATTCTAATTGCCGATTTGATATAGAACTGTATATATAGTTGGTAGCTTTTATGTTTTTTTTGTTCCAAGCATCTTCTGCCTCCCTATCATACCTTCCCCGGGTTGCTTATTCTCTGCACTCTTTAAATTCCAATAATTTTAATATTCTTCTCTTCAAGCTTACATATTCTCGTCCGTCAAATATTGGGGCAACTACGTCATCTACTTTCACGTACGATGCCATTCCGTCTATTCCTCTTTCGTGTTCCTCAGATTTATCGAGACGATTTTTAATTATTAATACTTGTATTAAATTCGTCACAAACAATTTTCTCAATCGCGTTATTTCTTTTATTTCATTTTCTTTAACAATTCTTTTCATAGTCAAGCTGCATTCACTGAATTTCTTTGTCTCTTTTACATCTGACAATAAAATTCACCATAACCTTAGTTTTAGCATAGCCGCTTTTTCTTACAACCTTGCTCTGCTACCATGTTGTTATTTCTTTTAGATAACTCAGTGTGAACACAAAAACAAGGTTGTATTATTTAAAATGTTTATTTAATAGTATAATTTTTCAATTAATGTGTTTTACATATTAAATAAGGTTTAAGCAAAAATTAGACACGTCTTTATTTCTGTGAGGCAAGTGAGACAGGAAGTAATAAGTTTTGAGGATGTTTAATATTTCTTATTTTCTAATATATTAAAGTATGTATTCACATTCAGATGGCGTCTTAGATCTCATAAAGTCTTCTCAAACTGATAAACTTAAATATCTCAACAGAGATGTTGAAAATAGCTTAGAATAGAACAGAAAGAAATGAAAATTGTATAACAATTTCTTTATGTTTCTTTTATTCCATCCAGAACATTTCAAAAATCGGCCTCTATTTCACAAATATCATCCTCTTCAGAAGGTATCAATTCATCCATCTGTATCAATTCCCTAACTCATAAGAAAAGCCTCATTAGATATTGTTGCAGCTTTTTTAGTGGCACCCTCACAACATAATAAAGATATTACTTCTGTCGGAACTTTCAATCGATTGCATTGCTGAATTCGTCTATAAAGAGAAATGCTTGAAATAACGGGATCAGAACTATCCATTGCTCTGTTAAAAACATCTGTTAAGTTATTAATACGACTTCTTCGAGAATGATGAAGTCTATCAGACTTGTAAATTTTATTTCGGATTTATTTAGCAGGATTACCGTCATTGCTGCTTCCAGAAGTTGGAAACCCAGTTGGCAACCCTGGCCTCATTTGTCAAAGTTGTGCGCTTTTTGTCTTCGAAAAAATTTTTCTAAATTCTTTATTTTTTTAATTAAAATCTGCTTTAAATAAATCGGTTTCGGTTAAGTGTTTAGTGTTCAGGAAAATATAAACTTTTCACTTTTATTTTGTTAAACAAACTTTGTTGTTAACATATTTATTTGCATTTTAAGTGTTTCTTTTGTTTCCTTTGTTTCTCTGAAGTTTAAGACATCTGCCTAGTTACAGTGTTTCTCAAACTGTAGAAATAATTATTCCCATATATTTAATAAAAATAAATCCTTGAATAATTTTAGTCACTTCTGAATTAATCAGTGTTGGCATACTGCGTAGTTCATTTTAAGAAGCTATATTTGCTTTTTATTTACTTTTTATTAATTAATTATGCATTAATATTATTCTTAATATTTTTTTTTTTGGTTTTTCTAAATCATTTTTTAAATTAGAAAATTAGTAGTTTGCGTCTTGTTAAAATCACTACATTTTTTCTTTTCAATTTTCTTTTACAATTATTTCTTTAATTTCAATTATTTTTACTTAATTTTAATTAAATTTTCATACATTAATTTAAAATTATTTGTACCAAACCTGGCTGCTTTGCTAAGGGTGATACCGAGCGGTTTTTATCATATTGGTTATGTGATAATGCTGTTCATATCAAGTGTGCAGGCGTGTCAGGTCGAGTTGCAGACCACATTGATGAAGGTAAAGGCTTACGTTGGTCTTGTGAGAAATGTAGATTTGCCGACATCAATTTTTAAAAATTATCTAAGCAGACAAAGCAAGGCTTCTCCGAAATCAGTAGGGAACATTCTTCGCTTTCCGCAAAATTAAGTAAATACCAAACTATTTTAATATCAAACTCTTTTATGAATGAATGAATGAATGAATTTAAATATATTGATGAGCCAAATTCTTCACCCAGGAAAAAACACACATGACCCTTCTAAGCAAGCAGAAAACGGACTCGACACCACCACCACCTTCTTCCGAGCAGGACATTATTGAAGACATGGACACTTGTACTATTAGTACCCCTCTTCCTACTGTTGCTCCTTCTTCAAATTTAACTGTTTCTGCTCCTTTGCCGTCGTCGGTTCCACCACTTACATTGCCAGATTTGTCGCATGCCCAAACTGTTTCTCTTGCTCCTACTGTTGTCGATGCTCATCAGGTTGCACTAATTTCGGAGGCTTCTGTTCCAATCTCACCTAAACCATTGATTGCGGTTCCTCCAAATAAATCAATCTTTGTTTCGCGCTTAGCTGCAGATACAACAGAAAATGATATAGACTTTTTTATTAAAGCAGAGTTGAAGTGTTTTTTGTCTCTTTCTATCCAAAAATCCAAATATTTAAATACATTTACATATTTATATACATACATTTAAATATTTATTTTTATTTAAATGTACCGTTTCTCTCGGTTTGGTGAGTCAGAGTTTATCTCTTTTCCACACAAGTTTTTACCTGCGTTTTCCCAAATGCATATCCAAATAATAACTTTAGCTCGGTGTTCCCTTATTTTAGTGACCCGAATATATAAATATACTAGCCTTTTCCCGGCGCGCGTTGCTGCACCCTGCAACTATATGGGAACATAAGAGGTGTATTCAAAACTTTTCTTAGACTCATAGTTTGACACCACTGTCATTTTCCACTATCCGTAACAGTTTCCCAGTAGCAGAAGATCACCAAATAGTAACTCAATTTTGAGTTTGTATGTAAGTACTGCTACTTTTACTTTCAAAGCTATTCGATAATACAAATTTAAATTGTATGGGCTCAGCCACACCCAATTATATCCCAGTTTTCTAGTAGATGGACATTACCCAGTTTTAGTACAGTTGCCGACAGTGAGCATACAAACTAAATTATCAAAATGTAGCCAAATCGACGAAAACCGTAGGAAATATAGCATTTTTATTGATTTGTGGGCGGTAAAAGGGGGTGTGACAGAAATTTAAACCATCTCCTACTTGAAAAAAAAGTACTGCCAAAATTTCAGCTCTAATGGCTCAGTAATTTTGAAGTTTCCAGCCATCACACAGGCAGCGTTTTGCTTTTTGTATATATATTTTGGATAAAGATTATTGGCTACAACTTTTGATTGGTAAGAGATACTAAGATAATTTTTTCTAAAAAATTAATTTTTTAGCTTGTTTATTTTTTCAAAAATATAAAAACACAATATTGGAAAATATTGTTCGAAAAAATCAAGGGTTTGTTTGAATCACGAAAACGGTTTTTAATTTTTGCGTAAAATTGAAATAACTTTTACTTATAAATGTTATAGTTTTTAAATCGAGTTGAAAATTTGCGAGTTTGAATTTAAATTAGTTTCACAACAAAAACAAATTTTGAGCCTTTTTTTGAGGAAAACTACAAAATTTCAGACATTTTTGAAAAAAATATTTAAAATACATATACTCAACTAACGGTATTTTTGCAATAAGGTTTTTATAGTACTTTGATGAAGCTTTAAGACAAAAAAAATTTAACAAAGTGTATAAAAAAGTAGCGGAGATATTTGAATCGAAAGTCACAAAATTAAATTTTTGATTGTGTTTTTCTCATTTTTGAGCACGATGTTGCATTAAATATATCGTTGTAGTAAAATTTTTCATAGTTTTTAAGATATGTTCATGTTTTTGATGTTAAAATAATGGAAATTTTTCAATTTTACTAAATTTAAGAAATATTTTATATTTTGTAAATATTTGCATATGTAACAACCAAAAATATGCGACTTTGTAAACAATTTGTACTACAGCACCATCTGGTGTCCAAAATGGTTCAAAGAAGATACTGTCAAAAAACTCATCGTACCTGAGAACTACTATATACCAATTTTCATTCTAATCGCATAAGCGGTTTGTGAGTTTTAGGCAGTTTTGTAAAAAATTTGTACTACAGCGCCCTCTGGTGTTCAAGGTGGATAAAAATTGATAGCCCACAAACACGCACCATACCAAAGAACTTCTATACACAAATTTTCATGCTAATCGGATGAGAAGTTTAGGAGTCTATTGCATAGTTACATACGACATTTAGTTCCTAAGCAATTCGATATCATATCACCTGTGTGGCCAAATTCCCATTTGTCTAATGTTCGCTCAAATATATACATAGTAACTACCTCTTGGGCCCATAACGTCTACATATCAAGTTCCACTATCAAAACATGTACAACTCAGGAATAATAATGATTTCTAAAAAGTGGGCGTATATATAGTTAGACCACGCCCAGTTTTAGAAAAGTTGCCGACAGTAACCATACGAACTTATTTACCAAATTTTAGTTCAATACGACCAAAAAAGTCTTAAATGCAGCATTTTTATTGATTTGTAGGCGGTAAAAGGGGGTATGGAAAAAAAGGGGTATGGAAAATTTGTTCTATGCCTGCGTTTTTCGCGCAAATGCAAACTAAAGTGAGACTTGCCAAATTATTCCAATATTCCATTTATTTCTAATTACCCTTGCAAATATTTCCCCATATACACCATATGTGCGCACCTGTATTTGTTCACACCTGTATTGTTGTATAAGTTTACTAAAATGCCTATAATTCATGAACCAATACGCACACAAAGACCGTTTGTACAAATTAAAACAGGGTTTATTTGTTTTGTTTTTTAAAAAAGAACATCCGAGTAGGCTCTGATGTCTTTTCTTTATTTATTTATTATTTTACTGAATCAAACTTGCCGCGAAGACATTAAACTAAGAACTAACTAACTAGACTCAATAAACATGATATAATAAACTTAAGCTCTAGCGCTGTTGCTATCAGCAGCACAGGTAGCGTCGCAGCTAGCTTCGCACGTACTCCAAACTCGTGGCTGTTTTTAGCAGGAAATTTAGCAGGAAACTTAGCAGACATAGCGTCAGCACTTTCGATGTTCTATTTACTTGAAACTCTATGATGAAATGTTCGCGGTGTTAACTCCTCCCCTCTTAAACACAATTGTCCTCAATTGTTTTCTTTAGAAATACGGAATGTCGTTCAACCTTAAATTCGATGGGTATGAACTTCCTTTAGGTTCTATGTTGGTAAGGGACAGGGACAGGACAGGAGATGAACATATCTTTGGAATATTACCATCGGTATAATGCGTCCTTCGTAGGTGCCTGAATATGTTTAGGATCAGTTGACTAAGGACACCAAGTAGTAGTAAAAATAAGTAAAAATAGCGTTGAAAATCCATTTACAATTGTTCTGATTTTGATCGTTTGGATTTCACGTGTGTTGTTGATATGTAAGTCATTTAAACTTTCGATTGTTAATAAATTCTCCATCTTTTTCTCTAATGGCATCGGTTGTAAAACTGCTGGTATTGTTTTTATCGGGGGTACTTCTAAGTTGCGATATATTTTATCCTGGGCTACTATTGTTGTGTTACTAAACTTTATCAGGAACGTGCCAGTGAGGTTGTGTACTTCATTGTCAATTGTAATTGCATCTTAATAATCATTAAGCATAATTACTCCGGGGTATAATTCTTCTATGAGCGGGATGTGTTGACTGTTGATATATGTGCAAGCAGCTGCTAGACTATTAATTACCTTAGGTGTACAAGAGTCATTTTTCAAATTAAATAATTGATTATTATTACAAATTTTAATCGAACTAAATCTAATACAGTTATTTTTTATTCCATAAATTTCATTTTCATTTCTTATTATTTCATCATATTCCATTTTTATAATTTTCCCATTTTTTTTAACTGGGCGTACTAAAAAGTTTTCATAAATTTTCCCACTTGTTAGGGGTATTTTGACGATATACAAAATCTTAGTATTCTTATATATAACATTGATTTTTGCGTATTCCACCGCCTCCTAAGGAGATGCGAAAGGCATTTTCTCCTCTACAAGTTTCCTTAAAGCTATTGCAATTTCTAATTTATTTAAAATTATGGAGTTTATTACTCCGTTCCTTGCCCATTGAATGGCGTATTTTACATTTATTAATTGCTCTTTTATTAACCTTATTTTGTTTTGTAAATTAATTGATATTTCATTTATCAGAGAATCGTCTTTGCGTATTACATTCGAGATTTGATTTACGATTTCAGTAATATTATTAACCTTATCATTTAAAGCTTGATTAATTACAATTTGATTATTATTATTATTATTTAATTCGTTTAAGTTAAGTTTCAATAGCTCGAAGTCATCGTGGTCTGGTGTTCCAGCGATGTACTTCCAAGCTGTTCCAATTACATTAAAATATCTCTTAATTCTAGTTACATTCAGAGGTGCGATGCTCTGTATTATTTCAATTGTTTGTATAAGTTCTTGATCAAGGAGATGCTAAAAAAGGTTTGTCTTAGGAATGTTTTCTTTAATATACGTCTGTGTTTGTAGTAAGAAACTGTTGTAAAGTTCTAAGTCTATTAAATGCATTATTCTAAATGTTCCATCTTGAATTTTGGTCTGTCCATTATTAAGCGTTATTAGATGTGACGATGTATAGTCAAGTATCTGGAAATCAGCCTTACTTATCGTGGTGATTGAGCTGAAAAAAAAAAATCAAAATATTTCTATGTTTTAATGAGGCTTTTATGAACAGTTCGTCTAGAAACTGTGACGACTGTAGAGTTTAGATTCCTCGCAACTATTTCTTTTTTATAATTGGGAGTTAATTTGTTGCCAATTCTTTTATTTATTTTAACGTAAATAACGTCTCCTTCTGAGTATGTCTTAGGTGGTGATTTTTTTTATTATGGTAACTGAGATCGGTAATTTGCTTTTCCTGTAATTTTTTCGTTGTTTCCTGGCGAAACTTTTCTAACAGCTGTGGATCACTCCTAACTCTTCTACCGAATAATATTTCAACTGGTTTTTTTTCCTGTAGTTGAAGGAATTGATAAATTATATTCTCTGACTGATCTTTCTACTAATTCTTCAAATGAACTATGGGCATTATTTGTTTTCAGACAGCGCATTATCTCTTGCAGTGTTGAGTGGAATCGTTCCACTTGCCCGTTTGAACAACTTGTATATGGGGGTGTACGATAAATATTGATGCCGAATTCGTTTTCTATCATATAATTTATGGAAGCAGAGTTAAAGGATTTTTCATTATCCATAATTACTGATTCGGGTATGAGGAAGAATAATATATCTCTTAAAGGTTGTTTAATGTCTTCTGCTACCCTAGATTTTATAACTTTTGCTATGGCAAACTTTGAAAATTTATCTATTGCGGTCAAAATGGAATGATTATCGGTAATAAAAATGTCTAGGTGAACAATCTGTCCTGGATATTGTGGAATGGGAGTGACTTGAATCTCTGGCTTCGCGGGGTGGCGGTCGTATTTGTTTTCTCTACAAGTTACGCAATTTTTAACTGCTTTTTCTATCTTGCTGTTCATGGAAGGAAAGTAATATCTTTCAAGTATTCGTGTTTTGTTTTCGAGCGCATTTCTGTGCGCTAATAAATTAAATTATGAGAAGAACTCTCATCGCTGTGTACGCTAGACGTCAATGTATTTACTTGTGTGTGTGAAATTCTTGATAGGGCATCTGCAACAACATTTGCTCTTCCAGGTTTGTAGTACAGTTTATAGTTATATTCCTCGAGAATCGCCTTCCAGCGCTTCATTTTACTATTATTATTCTTATTACTTAAAGCGTAGGTAAGTGGCTGGTGATCGGTATAGATATTGACTCTGGCAGTACCGTAAAGGTAATTTCTAAGTGTGTTTAAAGCCCAAATGATTGCCATCATCTCTTTCTCGTTGTTCGCGTAATTTTCTTCCGTCTTGCTTAAAGTTCTTGAAATAAATGTAATAGGTTTGTCGTCTTGGGAAAGTACAGCGCCAATGGCGTAATTAGATGCATCAGTGGTCAATGTAAAGTCTTTGTTAAAATTTGGGTATGCCAGCATAATGTCTTTGGATACAAGGGTTGATTTTATTTTTTTAAAAGCATCGACAGCTTCAGAGCTTAGATTAATAATTGTCTTTGCAGATTGATTTTTGGACGCATGTCCTTCCTTCCCCCTTAAAAGGGATGTCAAGGGTTTTGCTAGCTTTGCATAGTCTTGTACAAACCGTCTATAATACCCTGACAGACCTAAAAATTATCTTAACTCTTTTAGTGTTGTAGGTGGTGGAATTTGCTCTATGGCCTTAATTTTTGTTGGATTTTTTGTAATTCCCTGAGATGAGATTATAAATCCTAGAAATTCGACTGATTTCTGAAAGAAATGGCACTTGTCTAGTTGTATCTTCATGTTAGAATCTTCAAGCGTTCTGAATACCTTTTCCAAGTGACGAATGTGCTCGCTTTCGGTTTTACTGAATATAATTATGTCGTCAATATAGACATAGCATATCTTACCGATGCGATCACGTAGTATATCGTCAAGGGCTCTTTGAAAAATTGAAGGAGCGTTTTTCAAACCAAAAGCTAACCGTGTATATTCATACTTTCCATTGTTAATAGAGAAAGCAGTTTTCTCAATATCAGATTCTTTTAGCGGGATCTGATGAAATCCGCTTTTTAAGTCCAGAACTATTATTTCCTAACTGCGCAAGAACTTCTGCGATATCCGGGATCGGATATCTGTCAGCAATTGTAACAGCATTAAGCTTCCTGTAGTCAGTAACTACTCGGTATTGCTTATTGCCAGCGGAATCGGATTTTTTTGGGACTATCCAGACCGGTGAATTATAGGGTGATCTGGATGGTCGAATGATGCCGTCGTCAAGCATTGCTTGAATTTATTTTTCCACTTGGGATTTTAAAGACATCGGGTATGGATAGCATCGCGTATAAATTGGGGTGTCGGTATTTGTCCTAATTTCACCAACTACTTTAGTGGTATAAGTCAGTTTCCTGTCCGGTTCAGCAAAGAGGTTTGCGAATGTTGCTATCAAACTATTTATGTTTCTCTTTTGGTTCTCTGTCGTTTGTTCAAATTTTGTATTTATTGAATTAACTGCTTGAGACTTCATTTGCTTGATTCTTATTTTTATGCTGTTTTTAACGATCATATAATTATCCCTGGTGTGGATAATTGCACCTAGCTGTGTAAGGCTTTCATTGCCTAAGATTCCGTGGAATGATTTTAGGGTAGGAGAATTAAGAATTTAAGATTTATACCTCGAAGATTGAAAAGGTTAAGAAATGTGTGTTCTTTTATCTCTATGTCTCCAGCTATTGATTTTGCGAAGAACGGTTGTTCGTTGAGAATAGTTTTTTTCTCTAAGGATGGCTGAAGGTAGTTTTTTGTGGATCCGGTATCTATCAAAAAATTAATTGGACGTAGGGTAACGAAGAGTCCGTTAACCTAAAAAATGCAAGTCGCTTACATCAAGCGGTTGATCGTCACCCTTATCGAATTAATTCTGTTCAACATATTCTTGTATAGTTTCTTCCTGTCCATCGTCCTGTGTAATAGCTTGATTGTATTGTTCCATTTGTTGGGGTTTCTGAATTAATATGGAAAGTTCTTTGCACCTTGCGTTGGTCCTGCTGAGGATTTGGGTTTGGTCTTCTTCCAAAAAAGTGGTTAGGTCGCGGTCGATTTACGTAATTTATTTTGTTGGAGCGGATAGTTGAGTCGACTTTCATCGGCTCGGGTTTTGGCTGAGGTTTGGGTGCAAACGGACGATGGGGCATAAAGTTCTGTTGTTGAGGGTAGTTTCCATATTGGTTAAAGAATTGTTGGGGTGGCCTACTTGGAAAATTATAACGATGGCCGAATACTTGTTGTGGTTGTGGCATGTGTGCTAATTGCGGGAAAAAATTGGGTTGACTTTGTTGATAGTTCTGTTGAGTATTTCTACGTGGAATTGGAGGTGGTTGATTGAGAATCTTGTTTGAAATATTATGTGTGTTGAGAGCATAATTGGATCGAAAATGTTGATTTTCTAATTTAAGGCACAAATGGAAAGCTTGAGGCAAATCTACTGGTTCCTTCATTCCTAATAAACGGGATAAATCACCTTTAAGGCCTCGTACAAACGTATCAAGCGCCTTATCGCGATATGTTTGTGTGAAAAGTTGCAAGGGTTCGCCACTTAATTCCATTCAACCAACTTTATTGAGAATTAAAGAAATGTGAGTATACACCTGTTGATAAAATTCCTGTATTGTTTGGTTACCTTGCACTAACGATATCATTTGTATTCCAAAGTACGTATATCTCGTTTATCTGCGTAATGCAGAGTTAAACACCTGGAAATCGCCTTCCAGTCGAGGGGGGTATTATACGATTCAAGAGCAACGTCAGCGTTGCCAGTAATTTTGTTACGTACCACGCTTAGAATACCATAATATTTCGGAGATCCTTTGATTGGCTCATAAATTTGGAGGATACGCTCCACACTTTTCCTCCATGAGTTGAACTCATTGGGATTTCCTGAGAATTCACGTAAACATCGGACAACGTCCGGAATTTTATCTAATTCCGAAGTATTATTAGCAAACGAGGGATCAATTGTTTGGTAGGAAAAATTTAAAAAGTTCGGGCTGTAAGTTCCAGATGTCTGAAGCAAATTTTGGATGTCGGTCCTGCCGGTATAGGCTGATTAGGATTTTGGGGTGGGTTTATAACGGGTGGTCGGATAAGATTATTGGAATTTGACATTGTGAAAATTGTTTTATATTATTAAATAATGAAAATTTAAAAAATATATATATATTTTTTATAGTATTAAACTAAATTAAAAATCTCATGTATTAATTTATTATATTTTTTGTTATCTCTTCTAGGAAGAGGGGCTTTTTTACTTTGGAGGGTCCGGTGTCCGGAATCGCAAAGTTAAGCTAATATTATAGAAACCGGAGGGTCCCCCTATTCGGTGGTGAATCGCGGCTTCGAGTTTTTATTTATTTTATAGGCTGTACAAGCCAAGTGTTATAGGTTTAATTGTATTTATTAAAATTCTGGTAACTATTTTTAATATTTTAATAAAAAAAAACATATTTTATTAAAATTTCTTAAAACTATTTAATTCTTTTATCCACTTTCAAGATCTTCTAGAATTTTATTTTTGGCAAAATTATTTGGCAAATTATCTCTTACTTTTTATATTCACTAATGTTATATTTTATTTTCTTTAAATTTCAATTTAATTCTTTCCTCTCAAAACTTATGGTTTATTCTCTTCTTTTATTATGTTTCAGCAATTGCAATATAATATAAATTTCTTACAATAATACGATGATCCTGATCATGATGATTTGTGGTCCTAGTTGTGGTCCCTGGCTCCAAGAAATGATAGGTTTACTTGCTGCTTGTTTACCTCGTTCCTTTTTTTAAAATGATTCCTTTAAATTAATTAGTGTCCAGTAAAACTCTGCACAAATGCACTCGTTTTTTCCACAACAGTAGATCCAACAGTGCAGAGTTCAGAGCTTGACAGAACTCTGTTAGTCAAGCAGAGCGTATCCAAGTCATTGAATGATAACAAACGAACACTGCAGAGCACTCGTCAGCTTCAAATCAAACCATGTTCTCGGTTTGCTTTAACAGAACAATTACTAAGAGCGAAAAATGCACCAATCACACCTAACAACAGAACCTTGGCGAAGTAATTATTTCTACCATTGGCAAATAGAAATGTAATTTTTACGAATTCGATGTTTGGGCGAACACTAGGTCAAAGTAGGTCGCTGAATCCGAAATCGTTGTCAGTATTTTAAAATTATAAAATTTTTAACAAAAGGGTTGCCACCTTATAATGTATTTTTTACGAGTTTTAAACATTGTAAAACAGTTTTAGGGGTCACTGTTTTCGAATCTGATGTCAGAATTTTAAAATTAAAGATAGCTGAAAGGGTTGCCACCTAATTTTATTTTATTTTTCGAATTCGGTGCTGGGGCGAACACTAGGTAAAAATGAGTCGCTGAATCCGAATCCGTTGTCAGAATTTCAAAATTATGAAATTTTTAACCCTATAGGGTTGCCACCTAAAAATATGCTTTTTTAAAACTTTTAATCATTATTCTACAGTTTTAAGGGGTCGCTGATTTCGAATCTGATGTCAGAATTTTAAAATTCAAGATGGGTGATAGGGTTGCCACCTAATTTTTTTTCATTTTTACGAATTCGATGCTGGGGCGAACACTAGGTTAAAATGGGTCGCTGAATCCGAATCCGTTGTCAGAATATCAATATTATGAAATTTTTACCCTTTAGGGTTGCCACCTAAAAATTTTGAAATTCTGACAACGGATTCGGATTCAGCGACCCATTTTTACCTAGTGCTTGCCCCAGCATCGAATTCGTAAAAATGAAAAAAAGTAGGTGGCAACCCTATCAGCCATCTTGAATTTTAAAATTCTGACTTCAGATTCGAAATCAGCGACCCCTTAAAACTGTAGAATAGTGACTAAAAGTTTTAAAAAAGCATATTTTTAGGTGGCAACCCTATAGGGTTAAAAATTTCATAATTTTGAAATTCTGACAACGGATTCGGATTCAGCGATAACTCCAAGCGTTCTGCTGTTGTGTACATAACAACATAACTTTCTAGTCAGTGCACACTTCTTTTACGAATCATGCCTAACATTGCTTTGGTTTTAGTTTGTTCTTGTTCTGTTCAAGCGACGAGTGCTCTTTGTAGTGATAGGCTTGATTTCATTGATGAGAACAAAACATAGCAAAAGCTTGCACTACAAACGAGTGCTTTGAAACGCATTTCAAGCGCACTCGTGCAGAGGTTTAGTGTCCAGTGAAGCGGCTGGTGTGCAACACCGTCCTTTTCGCCTGCAAGCGTGCAGTTACTCAGGGGCCTCGTTCTTCACTTATTTCGCAGACACTTGGGAAACCCGGCAAAGTATATTTTGTTCTTACAACAAATATTTTTTTCGCGGAGTGGTGCTTAATCACTTTTTTATCGGAGTGGTGCTTAATCACTTTTTTTTCGATATGCGCGACTTTACCGGGTCCCTGCTCGGGCGCCAATTAAAACAGGGTTTATTTGTTTTGTTTTTTAAAAAAGAACATCAGAGTAGGCTCTGATGTCTTTTCTTTATTTATTTATTATTTTACTGAATCAAACTTGTCGCGAAGACATTAAACTAAGAACTAACTAACTAGACTCAATAAACATGATATAATAAACTTAAGCTCTAGCGCTGTTGCTATCAGCAGCACAGGTAGCGTCGCAGCTAGCTTCGCACGTACTCCAAACTCGTGGCTGTTTTTAGCAGGAAATTTAGCAGGAAACTTAGCAGACATAGCGTCAGCACTTTCGATGTTCTATTTACTTGAAACTCTATGATGAAATGTTCGCGGTGTTAACTTACATAAAAACCTCCGTATTGACGTCACCTTTCATGCGAAATTTCCAGAAACGAAATCGGTTCACGCATTACAGAGAACATCAATTTCATACACAATGCAACTTATTTTAATATATATAGAAGATATAGATATATAGATTGTACCTGCACAATATATACTTGTATATCTGTTCTATGTTTGGTATTGGTTTGGTGTTTCAGAGTTGCATCTCTTTTCCACGCAGGATATTGGGTTGGACAATGGCCCCAAACTAAATAACAACAATTATAAATGAAGTTATATATAGTCTAATAAATTACTTTGGATGTTGTCTTGTATTGCTTCGTATTATTAAGAATTTACTTTTATTCGATGATGTTTATTTACATAAGCACAAAAATTCTCAAATTCCAAATTTTTCTTTATTTAATTTTAATTTCCGCTGAAAGGCCAAGCAATGGTGCTTAGTGGAGGCATATATTTGCCAACAGGGGGTATGTTTTAGTACATAGGTGCATTCTATCAGTCCGGCTGATCCGGGAACTTTTTAGAATGTAAATCGTGCATGCGTATGGCACGGGTCATACGTATCTATGAAGATCTCATACCTCCGGGCGAATCCAAAAAAAAAAAAAAAGAACCGCCAAATTTTGGTTTGTCCACATGAAGACTAAGATTTTACCAAAAAAGTGTTTGTATCATAGTTTTTCGTTCTAATACTCTCTTCTGATCATTCTTATCCCTGATCTGCCACTTTTCACATCAATTTTGTAACTAGCGTGGACAATAACCTCAAAAAATCGTATCCAGCAGTGTAGTGGACTTACTCCAAATTTTAAACTATATTCATTTGACTGAAATCGAATGGACCTAAAGTCTTTACACTCATGAAATCTTTTGGAGTATACCCACACATAAGACAAGATTGAGTTGATTTGGTGTTTGTAAGAGCGTTTAACACTTTTCCATCAATTACAGTGAAGAACTGTTTCAATAAGAATTTAAGAAGTTAAGAATTTAGTTTCAATACTCTTACTTTCGTTCAATTTTACAATGAAACACTTTAACGTATTTATTTGCTGTTTCAAATCATCGTCTTGTTTTAATATGGTTTCCTTTGTTTCTTTAGCAAATTCTAGTTTGTATGGACGGGAGAACCTTACTGATTGTGGCGTGCGATTGTTCCAAAGGACCTTACCACAAGATGAAACCACGGATAAAGCAACTGTCGTTGCAAAAAGAGATGAATCGGAATCTTTTGAGCAGCACGGTTCTGAAAAATTTTGCTTGAAGCTAACTTGACCTGTAGAACTGTCGAACCCATAACTCAAGATAAATGTTGCCATTATATTTTCCTTATCCAGAGTAGACATAACGTCATATTGTAGTTCTACTATTCTTGCGGCTGTGTGATTAAGTAGCGTTTCCAAAGATACTTTTGCGATTTTATCCGTAACAGTTATGCCTTCGGCTCGACATGTATTTTTAATTTGTACAACATTATTATAATGAGTGTAAATATTACAATTTCTTTTCTTGCACTCACTTCGTATATTCAAATACTGTTCAAAAATTACACAGTGTAACGAAATCGACCAAAAACAAAAGCACAACCAAACTTTATAGAAATTCTTAAAGAGGGACATGTTGTGAGTCCCTCGCACTTGGTCTGAGCTCTCAATGTCGTCACAATTTTTTTTAATTCGTTTTTAAAGTTGAAGGGTTCGATTTTTGTTGCGCCGACGCACAGTGTTCGAAAATGCTAATTTACGAGCTACTTCAATTGTAATTGCTATAACTACTGTAATATTGGAGATAGGGTCTTGAAATTTGGTAAGCCGGTAGACAAGGACTGTTTAAAGTACATTTAAAAAAGTAGGTGGTATTGAATAAAAGGGCGTGGCACCTCAATACATACACTTTAACTTGACAAATATTGATACTAGGGTGTTGAAACTTTGCACATGAGTTTGAGTGGTCTTTTGTAAACATTTTGCAAAAAGTGGGCGTGAATTTGAAAAGGGGCGTGGATTTTCATAAAATGCTATATGCCTAGCAATATCACCGCAAGTGTAATGAATTACATATTTATTTGCATTTGCATGCGCTGAAATATAAAATATATCGACAAAAATGGTGTTTAAGCATTTTCGGCAGTAAGGGCACCATGTATACTTAGTATGGCCAGATATGACTACAAATTGCACTAAAGGAATCAAGAATAAGCACAGAATAAAAATAACGAAGAACACCAAAAAGTATACAAATTTAATATAATAATTATGCAAAATTTTTTAAAAGAATCAAAACAATGAATGTTTTATTAAAAAATCATAAAAAATTAAAGTAAATGGTACTTAATTTAAAATAATGGCACAAGTAAACATCTTTGAATGACAATTATCCAATGTCACTACATTTGATAATACAGCCCGACAGACATTTTGGTGCCGGAGATTTTTCAGCTGATTATAGACTAGTTTGGTTTCTTGATTCCAAATATGGAATCCGTTATTCTCCATCAGCTCGAGTTTTTGAGTTATAGGCAAAAACATGAAAATCAGTTCTTTTTCTGATAATTTTGCTATATATATTACATTGATCTACCGATTTGTATTACGATGACAAATTTCAGTGAAGAAATATTAGACCTTTCAATTTTGGCACATAAAATTACAATATCTTTGACAGTTTTGAAGATATCGACGTTCACTTCACTTGATAGAAAATCTCCCGAATTTTAATAAACATTTTAGTTTTTTTTTATTATCTTACATTTTTTCAATGAAATTAAAAAAAAGAAACATTTTTTAAAATTAATTTTATTAAATTTCAAGTTCACTTGATAAGGTTTTTTTGATAATGTTAGCATCATTTACGACTTGAAAAACTTCTCTTCAATGACTTTCTGGAATAAAAGGCATCAGGACCATCTCGCTTAATGCCATGTCTACACAGAGAGTTTAGTTTGAGTTTCCAGTTTTGCCACTGAAGGCAACATAAACTCTTGAGTTCTCCAGAACAATTTTGCAGGATGAAACTCAACTAAACTCAACTAAACTCAACTTTATTTCTGTGTTTATCAAAACTTAATTTGAGAAATCCCTAAAAATATGCTAATGTTCTTACAAAAAGGCACGTTCAAAGGCAACTTGTACAATTTTGTGGTGAGAAATGTCAAAAACAGCTGTTTGTTTGTGCAATTTACTATTTGCAAAAAATGAACAAAAAAGCGAAGAAAAGAACTTGGGCAAGTCTAGCAGATGAGGTCTTCATATCAGTATGGGACGATAAAAGTTCCGATTTGCGCAGCGTAAGGAAGAACTCGCATGTGTATGCAGAGATGGCTGCAGCCTTGTCCTTAAGTGGAACTGATATCACGGTGGTGGCTGCACCGACAAAATATGAGAACACAAAAGTTAAGAAAGAAATGTCACACTAAAGACAATTCTGCCGACGCATCTCTGTGTGAACAGCCATGGTTAACTTAAAACTAAACTCAAGCTAAACTCTCTGTGTAGACACGGCATAAGACTCCAACAATAGTCTGCCATCATATGTTTGCAGAGGCGCAACCAGGAATTTGTTTTGGGGGGGGGGGGGGGGGTTTATAACTTTATGTATATAAAATAAAATGTACGTAAATAATGTATAGCGGTTATGGTGTAATGAGTCCAAATATTGCACTCAAAACGTTAATTCTACCACAATGGCAGCAAACGTAAGGGGGCATATAGGTTGCAAATTTAAAAAAGACTGACCGATTTTGTAACCTCGAAAATCGATTTTTTTTTTCATTTTGTTTTTTTTTTCGGCGGATAAAAATGATCCTAGTTCAGGCGATAGTCGCTTAAACAAGAATTAATTTGATTATTTTTATTTTTTCCTCAGATATTCCAGACTGGTGATATCCTGCACATCTTCATATTTTAGGCATTTTAAAAAAAAATCAAATAACGTCAAAAATTCTGATTAATGAAATTTTTCTATATTCTTTAAATGTTAATAAATATGTGTGCAAAATTTGAGAACAATATCTTTTTTCCTTCTAAGAAAAAAAAATCCGGACAAAAAATTTTTTTATAAATTTGTAACCTATATGCCCCCATAATGATAAAATTTTTATAAAAATTTTTAAAATTTTATTTATTATTTTTACATTAAAAAGACTTTAGTTACAGGATTAAGGCGATTAAGAATAGTAAAAGAAACTAACTTATATTTTTAAATCCAGTTTACGCTTACTTTCAGCGAGTTTATCTAAAATAATATCCACTGATTGTGTCATTTCTCTGTACAGATAAAGAAATGTGAGGCCGTTTAGTATATCTTGCAGCATCGTGTTTTTTAAATAGGTTTTGAGTCGGCGAAGTACTGAAAATATTCGTTAATTTTCACATAACGGAAGAGTTGCAAGGATAATAAGTAAATTATATATATATTTGGAAATATATCCTTATTACACTGTTGAATGGCTTGAAAAACTGTGTTTTTACCATCATAATCTTTTTATTACTTATTTTACACATTCAGCTCATTTTTTAGGTCATCAAAATCTCCTTCCAAATCATCTTTATAAAATGCGATTAGTTTTTCAAAAGCGCCTAAAGCTTCAACATTTAGCGATTTTTTTGCATCAGGAAAATGTGATTGAAATCCAATTAGAATGTCTCTCTGTTTTAAAAATCTGTCACTCGGGCTTGTGATAAATGTATCCAAGAAAGGTATGTAAATCAATATGCGATAATACGATTCAACTCATTGTGCGTCAGGGTGGAAAGATGCAACTTTTGGTCTCGTCAAAATGAAGCCATTGGTTTCTGCTTATTTTTTAGCATTTATATACAATTGTTTTAATTCTATTTCAGCATTATCCCTTACATTTTTTACTTCTTGCAAACTGATATTGGCTTATCGACTGCTTGTGTCAAATCAATGTTTCGAGTTTGAAGAAATTTGCAAAAAATATATGAATAACCAAATACTTGGTTAATACACTGCAAAGATATAAGAAAGTCTGTCTTTTGTAATGCACAATTCAGTAAATTGGCTTGCCTGGATGTGGTTGTATCCTCCCAACAGGAAATTTTGCCTAATGCCAATATTATGGCATCGAAAAGATTCACAAAACCGTAACCGAGTTGTGTCTCTCAATCCATCTAGTAGGACAAATTTTCTTCAGTTTTTGATGACTACAAATATTTAACTCTTCGAGGCACTGTTTCAAAACCAGTTGCAAAACCATGTGCAAAAATTGAAAGGTCTAGTATTTCTTCATTGAAATTCATCATCGTAATACAAATCGGTAAATCAGTGCAATAGATATAGCAAAATTATCAGAAAAAGAACTGATTTTCATGTTTTTGCCTATAGCTCAAAAACTCGAGCTGATGGAGAAAAACGGAGTCTATATCTGAAATCAGGAAACCCAATTTGTCTATAATCAGCTGAAAAATCTCCGGCACCAAAATGTCTGTCGCGAAGTGTTATTCTTCAACCGCAATCGATTTGAAATTAAAATTTGGGTTTTTCGCGCTTTTGATAAAAACATGTTATTACTTATCATGTTTTTCTTTGTGGCAATAGTTTTGGGGGGGGGGGGTGGTTTAAACCCCAAAACCCCCCCTTTGGTTGCGCTTCTGTATGTTTGACCCATCTTCCTTGGTAGCGGTCTTCCATTATTTTCATGTCCTGATGGAAACGCTCACCTTGTTCATCACTAGTGTTTCCTAAATTCTCAGGGAAGTGGGATAAATGGCTGTGTAGATAGTGAATCTTGATGCTCATATTACATCCAAGATCCCTAAAACTGTCTAGCATGTTGGTCACTAGTTGCTCAAAATTACTTGCTTTGCAATTGCCTAAAAAGTTTTTGACAATTTATTCAAATGACACCCATGCCTTTCGCTCAAGGTTAGTCATTGAGGTTTTATAATTAGGGTCTTTCATTAGCTGCCTTATCTGCGGACCATCCATTACACCAGCTTAAAGCTTTTCTAAACTTATTCCTGGCATTTTTCTACTTATGTAAGCAAAACATGGTCTCCTTCTTTATCAATTGCTTATCAAAAAACCTTATCCACTGTACTTGAATTTTAATAAAATTAATTTTAAAAAATGTTTTTTTTTTAATTTCTTTGAAAAAAATGTAAGATAATAAAAAAGAACTAAAATGTTTATTAAAATTCGAGAGATTTTCTATCAAGTAAAAAAAAAGTTTTTGCAAACCCGTTGAAAAATATTAAAGATACAGGGTTTCAAAAGCGCAGCCTACGTAAAATTGTGACATTCTTTCCACTTTGAACGTCGATATCTTCCAAACTGTCAAAGATATTGTAATTTTATGTGCAAAAATTGAAAGGTCTAATATTTCTTCATTGCGATCGTCATCGCAATACAAATCGGTAAATCAGTGTAATAGATATTGCAAAATTATCAGAAAAATAAGTGATTTTCATGTTTTTGCCTATAACTCAAAAACTCGAGCTGATGGAGAAAAACGGAGTCCATATTTGAAATCAGCAGCCAAAATGCATTTGGGATTGACTATCGAGAACTCTGCACCTTTTATAAAGTGTCATTTTGTAACTCAGTGTAATTGATGTCTCTGGTTCTTCTAACAAAGTAAGTACCTCATGCGTCAATGACGATGTTTTTTTTTTGTTGGTAAAGGCCTAATGCTAGATATATAAAGGTCCGATTTTGTTTCGGACCAATTTTTCTTGTTTTATGCCCTCGATAGAATTTTTATTCTTTATACCTGGATTCTAAAGCCTCTTCGCACTGCTGTCCAATAGGAGGCAATAGAGACTCCATAACGTCCGCACCATGCAGTAATATTTTGTGAACACTGGTGGGCATCTTATACCATGGGTACAAGGAAACAAAATGTCTTCCTGTACTCAGAGCATATATCTTAAAAGATGAGATTTTATCATGAACCAACACGAAAGAGCTTGCAAAATCACCGAGAATCTATCGATCAAATTATCGTCCACTACCGTGACCTCTGATACGAACTTTATTTACATCCTTAAAAAATTTCAGTATTAACGTCGTTTGCAGTCCCGCAACCTGGTTTCACCATATCAACCAGATGGCTGGTTCGTTGTCGAAATTGATTAATGGTATCAATGTTAAAGGGAAATCTTAAAACGGCGTCTAAATTATTCAAAGATAAATATTATATTGAATTATTATTAATTATAGAATATTATTTTCGCAAAGAAAATATACCCTGACTTTTCTAGGGTCAGGCTATTGAAAGAGTTCTGCACTTCTGTGCACTTATTCGCAACTTTGCGCCACAAAAAATTAATACCAGTTCTTAGTTAAATATATGTACAAAAATACAAAAAACAAAATTTTGTATTTCAAGATGGTTCATGTTACTTCTACTGCAACAAATTCTTACTAATATTACTAAAAAATGTTTTTTTATACTTAAAAGTAAATTAAATTTTTAAAAATTACCATCTGCACCAATAAGAAAAACAATAATTATTTAATTACTTGAAAGATCAGTTGTCATGAAGAAAAAAAAATTTCAGCGTTTCAAACACTTTCACTACTTTCACAATAAATATTATATAATACTTTTTTACGCAGCGCAAAGCTCGCATGCGCCTGTATATGATGAATGCACTTTGAATAGACACTGACACGCAAATCTAGTACATATTGAAGCTGCAAGCTTTGAATTTGCTGAATTGAATATCTGAGAATATTGGCATCACACTTTACCGTTCTTCTGTGTAATTTTTTTTCACGCAAAGTAGCTCGTAAATTTGAATTTTCAAACACTGTGCGACGTTCATTGAATTTTTACAGCTATTTGCCTTGTTGGAAATTAAAAACAAATTCCACTTCTTTGGAGTAGAATTTTACGTAGAATAAGGCTGTATAAAAATAAATACGATAAAATACAAAATGAAGAGTGTAGCGAACCAAATTCCTTAATTTTTCTCTAATTTCATAAAAAAAATTAATGTTTCTATAAATTTAAATGATATAATGCTGCATGAATGACATATATTTTTCACAAAAATTCATTGCACGTTAAAATATCTTTTCATTGAATCCAAAACCATCAATATCGGTTGAGAATTGGCAAAATGGCGGCAGTTTTAACGTTTTTTTTTTCTCAGAAAACACTGACTTCCATGAATATGTTGCTATCGTACAAAGTGCTGTTATTTTGTCAAATCTTAACCGATTTTGGACATCTTTGACTCATTGGAAAGAAAATATGATGAGTAACATATACCTAGAGCATTGCAATATAGATCTTTGAAAAATGTAAAAGCTACTATGGAACGAATAAACATATTTTAATTTTCAATAGAATTTTTATATGAATCAATGTGTACGAGTGCATTAGACCGTAATGGAAAAAAAGTAAGCTGCATTCCGTCTAATCTGAAGCATTTTTTCAAAAAAATTTTGAAAAAAAAACAATTGTTTTTTCCCGAACGTTTAAGTCTTTCTTCATATCTTCGGCATTTAAAGACTTATCTTGTCAAAGAATGATATATCAATGTTTCTATTTCAAGGCGTCCAAGTTTTTTGCTCTAAAAGACATTGGGGTCGAGGACCCCTTTCTAGTACTTACCAGATTTCAACTTTTACAACATGAATTAAAAAAATAAATGTCAAATCAAAAAAGTCTTTTTGAGCCGTTGCCCAAAACCTTGAAGGCCCTCAATTCAATTTTTATTTGCATTTTTTTATCTTTTAAATAAAACACAGAACTTTATTAGTGGGTAAGCTTTTGCTAATAAGTCACTTTAATTATTTTAATAAGCTACTTTTCACATATAAAAAAGTAGGGTTAGTTTATCTACCATATACTTTCTCGTGGGTAAGTGCTAGAACGGGGTGATTGATCTCAATGACCTTTAGGGCAAAAAAGTTGGACTTCTCGAAATAAAAACATTTATATATCTTTCTTTAATGGCGTTTTATTTTCTTGGCAAAAAATTCTGCCCTCTGAGAGTGCAGAATATTTTACATTTTGACCTGCACTCAAAAAATGTTGAACTGTTCTTAGTCAAGAAAAGATCCGAAAAATGCAACATTTTTTCAATGATGTTGTGTTGACTGTACTGTTGCTTACTTTTGAGAACAATTTTTATAACATTTATTTTGTCATCCATGAAAAAGCTCAAATTTTAATGAAATGTCAATGATAACATTTAATATTTTCCTAACATGTCACTTTTTTTGTTCATTCAGTTGGCAGCATTTGAGGGCAGAATTTAAAATCGTCGATCTTGAGAGTGAAAAATTCTGCATTTTTTCTACTTTCGAGGTCAACATTGTCGAGAAAAGAACTCGATTTAATTTACAGGTCAGAATTTTATTAAGAAAAAAGCACATAAAGGGCATAGTTCTCAAAGAGGGCAGAAAAAATGCAGAATTTTTTGAGAAAAGTAAACGCCATAAGATAGGACTATAAATGCCGAAGATAAACTTAAATGCTCGAAAATTTTTTTATAAAATTTTCTCACAAAAATGTTGCAGATTATATGGTGTACTTTTTTTTATACACTCGTACACATTCATTCATATAAAAATTCTATTAAAAATAAAAATATGTTTATTCGTTCCATAGTAGCTTTTACATTTTTCAAAGATCTATATTGCAATGCTCTAGATATATGTTACTCATCATATTTTCTTTCCAATGAGGTAAAGATGTCCAAAATCGGTTAAGATTTGACAAAATAACAGCACTTTGTACGATAGCAACATATACCTGGGAGTCAGTGTTTTCTTAAAAAAAAAAAAAACGATAAAACTGCCGCCATTTTGCCAATTCTCAACCGATATTGATGGTTTTGGATTCAATGAAAAGGTATTTTTACGTGCAATGAATTTTTGTGAAAAATATATGTCATTCATGCAGCATTATATCATTTAAATTTATAGAAACATCAATTTTTTTTATGAAATTAGAGAAAAATTAAGGAATTTGGTTCGCTACACGCTTCATTTTGTATTTTATCGTATTTATTTTTATACAGCCTTATTCTATGTAAAATTCTACTGCAAAGAAGTGGAATTTGTTTTTCATTTCCAACAAGGCAAATAGCTGTAAAAATTCAATGAACGTCGGCGCAACAAAAATCGAACCCTTCAACTTTAAAAACGAATTAAAAAAAATTGTGACGACATTGAGAGGTCAGACCAAGTGCGATGGACTCACAACATGTCCCTCTTTAAGAATTTCTATAAAGTTTGGTTGTGCTTTTTTAGTCGTCACACTGTGTTATTGTCCAGAATAAATGCCAATTCCTCAGAAAGGGAACATGGGATAGGTTCCTTTTCATCAACTTTCAACACTTTTCTTATTACCGAAGTACACCGAAGCTCTACATGGGCTGCTGATACTTTTTGTTAGAACTGCCGCCAAATCATTATATCCTTTCTTTCGAGCTAACTGACTTGCTGCCATCACCATTAAGGGAAGGGTTCCGTCATTATGGAAAAAAATAAGGCAAAGTTTGTATTTTTGTTGTAGGACAATGAAAAGGCGTACGAATTTTGGTTTCGATGATTATATTAGTTTATTATCAGAGAATTTAAAAAAGTGAAAAAGTTGAAAAAATTCAAAATGGCGGCTACAAAATGCACATTTCCGTGGGCCCCTGCGCGCGAAACATGGTGTAACCTAACTAAAATTCTGCCGCTTCTTGTGGTGGACTGAAATCAAAAAATCTTGTTATTACTTAAAGATAATGATATTTTCTATGACTGGAACTAAAATTGTTATTATCCATGTAAAATTCATTGAATAATGAACATTAGAACTAAAAGTTCAAATTTTGCTTGATTTTTCCATTTCAACAACGTTAAAAAAATATAAATAAATAATTTTTATACATGATGTTAGTTCAGGGCGTACAAAAAAGCATGCACTTCCAAACAGTTCTTAGATAAAGAGAATCGGATCAATAGATCAGGCCTGAGAGTTTTAGTTAGATCGGAAAACGTGGTTTCGAGATAAGCGCGTTTGAAGTTTTTTTAAAAGTTTAGTTTGGACGTAGCGCGCGTGAGATAGGTGTCTTCAAGACGTTGCCATTCGAAAAATATTCGTCGGATCGAAAAATCCATTTACACACATATTTTACACATATGTGGCTTTCATTTTTTGCAAAAAAAAAATCGATTTTTTAGTCCAAAATGAGGGAACCCTTCCCTTAAATCAGTTTCATTATTGTAAGCTTTACATAACTCTGCAGCAGATTTTCTCTTTGATCGTTCTGATTTATCAGCAAATGGTAGAGGTTTACGTCCTGCTGCAGATTTCATCACATTTTTACTTTTCTTCTCTCAATGTCCTCTTCGAAAGAATCCAAAATTTCATTAGAAATTTCTCTTGAAAAATATACATGATCGTGCCACACAGCAAACAAATCGCTATTTTTGAAGTGGTATGAACCTACACAAAAACAACAATAACTTAAAAACGGGTCAAAGAGGTTAACGTGACTGTATTTAGAATTGTTCCGAAATGTAGCATTATAAATTTAAAAGCCCACTTCGGTTTGTTTTGGAAGTTCTAAGTTACGAAAGTTTAAATTAATTTGCATATATTTTAGTTAGTTAAGAAAATATACTTTTTCACAAAAACATGAATAATTTTTTATAAATTTTTTTCACAGTTTATGTACTTACTATCACAATTATTAAACATATTTTTATTTTTCTTTTTAGAAACTTTAGATATATGAAAATATTCACTTTTAACTTGCAGGCACTTAACTAGCATTCACGCATGTAAATGTAAACAAAACCAAAGTCCAAAGAAAAGCGTTGCACCAAATAACGGTACCCAAGAAAATATCAAAACAAAATGTGTTTTTGCTTTAATTTGAGTATATTCTTTGCAACAGAGAAGAAAAAAATAGTAATTTTCACTACTTTATTTTAAGCATTTCGGCCAAAAAAAGTGATAAGGTTTCTTTGGCATAATATTTGCGTGGCAAATTGCGTGGCATAATAATTGCGTGTTATTGTTTTTATTTTTTCAATATAGTCGAGCAATAAAACACGTCCCACAAACCTTCCGGCCAGAATTATCACGCAAAATGGATACCAACGAGCCAGTTGATATCTTTGTAGTCTCAATTATGTTATCTCATGAACTTTCAATTTCGGATTGTCAAATACAATTATCATGGCTTCTGTTTATTGTTTCATTTCTGCAGTTGCTACCTCTTCTAGGCGACATCATCAGAAGTAAACCAGAAAGCATTTGAGTTCACCAAGCCAATAAATTATGATTGATTCTGGTGGAGCGGATTCACCATCACTTATCAATACATTCCTTTGCTTGCAGAGTTTTTTCTTTTTCAATTTAAGAAACAATGCTTTGCTAAAACTCACCTAATTTCTTGAAACGAAACATTAAATATTGAACTATTTCAGGTGTCTTGGATGCGGCGAAAGGGAGACGTTTTGGCGCTAATTACTTTTGGCCGACATACATACAGTGGCGACTCCAGATATTCATTAGAATTTGAGGAACCAAATGATTGGAAACTTTCTATCCAATATGCAAACGAACGTGATGAAGGACATTATGAATGTCAAGTTTCATCACATCCTCCGCTGGTATTGCTGGTTTACTTAACAGTAATTGGTAAGTTCGAACAGATAACCGATACTGTTTATTTATTACTAATTATTAACAACTATAATATTTAGTACAGGGTCTTTCGACAAGAGGTGTTGTTTTAACCCTCAAACAGCTGACAGTTTACAAATGTAATCTTTCCGATTTTGAAGCGTTTTTTTATATTTAAATTGTTCAAATTTCTTGAAACTTCATAAGAGAACTACAAATTCAATTCTAAATTGAATAAAAGAAGATAAAAAAGTGTCGCCAATTTTTTTTTACCTCATATTACTTGTTTTTCAAGACTACCTGCTAAACGGCTGACTGGTTTACATTTGTAAACATATGTATAATGTATGGAGATACGTATAAAATAGCAAACACTCATTGTTTTTTGTTTATTCATATTTTATTTGAAATTCGAATAAATGAGATTATTATATTAGATTTATTATAAATAATTATAAGAGGAAAGTTTTAAAACTTCATTTGCATTCATACACCTTCTTGGTGCAAAAAGAGCAAATTTTTCGGGTTACGCGTTGTCTTTTCCCTATTTCGCAAAACACACTTTTTCCTTTGATTCCTGTTCCTGCATTCGCTTGCAATTTTTGCGGTGGCTGATCCCATGGAATACTTGTGGTGCCCAGCATGTCCAGCCAACGATTGACGTGGCTAATCTGTGCTCGACGCCTGATGTTTGGAGTGGCCAAATCGTTCGTCAATTCAATAAGGAAGCTGCGACGAGAATTACTGGTCCCAAGCGTTTCAGAATACAGCACGTATACTGCCAATGCCGACAAATCCACCATGTTGGAAAACATAGCTAATGGCCACCGACGCGTTTTCCGCTTGAACGTATAACTGCCAAGTATTTGGTCCATGGTGTCCACGCCAGCTTTTATACGGTTATATTCCATAATTATTTCTGGTTTCCCAGTTTTTGCATCAATGGCGTTGTTGGAATGCATCGAGGCCAAAACATAAACCATTTTTTTTTTTTGGCTTTGGGCAGTAAGAGACCAATGTGACGTCTTGGCGAAAGGCGAACACAGATTCCTCCACTTTTCTGTCACGAGTCCAATGCGTTTCTTGGGGAATACAGCGCTTGTTCTTGCGCATTGTGCTGACGACACCCAACTTTTTGCCCACCAACTGATGAGTCAAATCCAATCCGTTAAAAAATTATCCATTGTGATGTTTCGACCAGAGCTCCAATATGGTTTAACAAGTGCTTGCACTACATTAGTGCCAATATTGCTGGCCATCGGCTGACCAGGCAGCATTGACAGCCCACCAAAGTTTTATTCCATATTTTGAAGGCTTCGATGGAATGTACTGCTTGAAAGATGCTCGGCCTCTAAACGGAAACAATTGTTCGTCTATTGTAATGCAAGCGTGCGGCCTATAGTTGACTTTTAAAGATGCATTGAGCATCATCCACAATTCGGAAATGGGAGCACCTTTATCTGTTGCTTGACGAACAGCTCGTGTATTCGCATCATCGAAGCGAATGGTCCGCAAAATTGCTTTGAAGCGATCTCGGCTCATTGCTGCGCGATACATAAAGGTAAGCGTGCAGCGTCTTCTTGCAGGGGAAATTTTAAATGTAAACAACAGTTTTTTAAACAGATCCATAGATTTTTAAATGTCTTGTAGTGCAATTAACTGTTTTTTAATATTTCAGATTTGAAGGAATAAATTAAATTGTTTCTTGGTTTTTTTTTTATTTTTTTTTTTTTACGTTAATTTTAATGTTATTGTAAAAAAATCTGGCAACGCTGCGAATAACGGTAAACTTCGTTAAGCGTGCAGCTGTTGTCGCGTTGCGATGGATTGAACGTGTGTTGCGCATAACGTTCTGCGCATGCTGCGAATGAGGATTATATATGAGTTTACAAATGTAAACCAGTCCGCCGAAATAGGAGTAAGTTAACAGTCAGCTGTTTGAGAGTTATATAAAAAAATAACGAATATTTTTGAAAAAAAAGAGCTGATGACTTTATTTATTTAATACAAAGTTCAAACTCTGAGGTTATTGAGGAACACAATATCCGTCAAATATTCTCCAAGGCTGTTCTTGCATATGACCATTTTTTTGATATTTTTTTATTTATTTTATATATTGTTATTACACAAGCGCTTTTTTGTGATGATCATCAAATCTATACCGTAAATGCGATTATATGCAAAGCGTATCGATAGCAAGGTTTTGCTCTGCAGATATACAATAAGGTCTTACTTTTTCTTAAATATTGTGTATTTAAACAATGAAAAACCAAAACAATATTCTACGAGATAGTCAGTTTTTTATTTGCTACCTAAAACAATGTGATCAATTTTTTCTAAAGTTTTCCAATTTCATTCTATTGTGTATTTAAAGCAGTTAAGCAAAGCGAAATGCATATAAATATATTTTGTCTTGATAGATTAGCCGCAAAATAGCAAGTTGAAGCAAAATCTAAATTCCAGTAGCCTTTACTGGCATCGCCACCAGCTTGGTTAAAGGATGGCGTACCTTGCACAGCCAATTCAAACCTCCTATACCTCTTCTTGATACATCTGTATAAGATCTGTGGGTAACTCAGTGCTGTGCTATGGCACTGTGCTGATTCTCTGTAGTGTGTCATGTGTGCTAGCACACTACGTTGACTCACGTAGTGACAACAGCATACGATGAAGAGCAGCACTTTTGCGCTTAAAGTGTCTATTATGTATTGTGTGACACTCAGTAGTGAGCATGTGCGCTAGTACACTACGTTGACACACATAGTGGCATAGCCAGCTTAGTAAAGTTGGTTTTTGCTTCACTTTGGTTCACTTGCAATAATTGACAATATGCAATTTGTTTTATAGCCTATCCGCATTGAGCTCAACAAGAACCGAGCGCCAACAGTCAGTTTTAATTTACATCAGTGTTAGCCGCGGAGTACACACGCGTGTGAAGCAACACTTCGTCTTTTTACGTAAACACGAACGAGTAAATGAGACAAATACTGTTGCTGTGGTCGAAGCTGATTTGCATGTATTTCTTATGGGACGAATTTTCGACTGCGAAGTGCTTTTTTCGACTGTGACACAATTGTGCTAGCACAGTGTGCTGACACATAAGGGTGCACATGTGCTAGTGAGTCAGCACACCAAAAATTGTGCTATTACCCACCTCTACGCCAGCCATTTCTGTTTTGCGCTTGCTGGCGCCAGTTGGAAACACCAAGCGTAGTCAGGTTATCCATCACCTGATCCTTCCAACGAAGATGTGGGCGTCCTCTTCTGCGTTGACCACCACCGGGCACGAAATCGGATATTTTTTTCGTCTATTTTGCTATTTTGTTCGTCGAGAGAGGGCTCTGCTTCTCAATTGTCTACTCAGCCCAAAGTAACACCTGTTGGCAAGAGTTATCCTTCGTTTTATCTCAATACTGACATCGTTGAAAGAGTTAATGCTGAATCCCAGGTAGACGAACCCCTTAACAACCTCGAAGGAGATGTTGTCAACAGTGACGTGGTTTTCAAGACGCTGGGACTGTTTATTTGTTAACACTAGGTATTTCGTCTTATCTGCGTTCACTGCAAGACCCATTCTCGACTCTTACGCTAATCTGGAGAATGCTGCACTGACTTCGCGCGTATTATGGCCAATAATATCGATATCATCAGCATACGCCAGCAGCATAATACTTTTGGAGAATATCGTGTCACTGCGTCTCAAATCAGCAGTTCGGATGATCTTCTCCATCATCAGGTTGAAAAAGTCGCACAATAAGGAATTTTCTTGTCTGAAACCTCGTTTGGTATCGAATGGAGGAGTGAGATCCTTCCCGATCTTAACTGTGCTGCTGGTGTTGCTCAGTGTCATTCTGCAAAGACGGATGAGCTTTGCAGGAATACCAAATTCAGACATTGTGGAGTATAGATGATTCCTTGTTGGACTGTCGAAGGCGGCTTTATAATCGACACTGATATGGTCCAATCAGCTGGTCTACGATGGGCTTCAGTCTTTCACATAATAAGCTCGACAGGACCTTATATGCGATATTAAGAAGGCTTATCTCACGGTACTTGGCGCAAATTGTGGGATCGCCTTTCTTGTGGATTGGGCAGAGCACACTGAGGTTCCAATCGTTTGGAATGCATTCTTCCGACCATATTCTGCATAGAAGCTTATGAATGCATTCAAATAGAGTTTCGCCTCCATTCTTGAAGAGCTCAGCAGGTAAGTCATCGGCTCCTGCGGCTTTGTTCTTTTTAAACAACAAGCTTTCAAGACTTCACTATGGTCGGGCAGCGGAACTTCAACGCTGTCGTCCACAATTGGGATTTCCAGGATATCATATCTATTGGCGGATTGTTGTCGTCGTCACCATCAGAAGCCTAGAGAAGTGTTCCCTCCACATCTTCAGTGTACTCTGGATATCTGTCACTAGATTCCCATTTTCATCCTTGCAGGAAGAGGCTCCGGTCTTGAAACCATCGGCCAGGCGTCTTATTTTTTCGAAAAATTTTCGGACCTCATTCCTGTCACCATGCATCTCAATTTTCTCGCACTCACGCATTTCGTTTCTCTTTTATTTCGCCTGAAAATGCGCCTCTCTTCCCTCCTTTTCTCTTTGTATCGCTCTTTAGCAGCACGCGTTACAACCGACTGCAGGGTGGCTTTGTAGGCGGCGTCTTTATCTGCAGTGGCGTCGCGACACTCCTGGTCGTGCCGCTGGTTTCGGCGAGGGCGGTGATAGCCAATCACCTCTTCGGTAGCCGTAAGCATAGAGTGAGAAATGTGATTCCACTGCACGCATATATCGTCGATCGGAGGAGTGCTTTCTTGAAGCAGGAGTGAGAGTCGAGTAGCGAAGTCTTCGGCTGTTTCTTTTGATTGCAGGTTTTCGAGGTCTAGCTTTCTCTGTGCTGGATTGCACGCATTCTTGGTTGCGCACAGACGTGTACGGATCTTGGCTGCGACAAGATAGTGATCCGAGTCTATATTGGCACCACGGATCGTGTGTGCATCTAAAAAACTGGAAGAGTGCCTTCCGTCAATCAACACGTGATCAATTTGGTTGGGCGTCTTTTGATCAGGAGATAGCCAAGTTGCTTTATGAATATTGAGATGCTTGAATCTAGTTCTACTAACAACTATGTTTCGTGCTGCGGCAAAGTCAATCAGCCTCATTCCGTTATCGGAGGTATTGTCGTGGAGGCTGAACTTTCCGACTATCGGACCAAATATATTTTCTTTTCCCACCTTGGCGTTGAAGTCACCAAGCACGATTTTTATGTCGTAGCGGGGGCTGCGCTCATAGGCCTCTTTAAGGCACTCGTAGAAGCTGTCTTTGGTCTCATATTCCTTATCTTCTGTCGGAGCGTGCGCACAAATCAGGCTTATGTTGAAGAATCTTGCCTTGACACGGATTATGGCAAGTCGTTCGTTCACAGGTGTGAATTGTAGGACATGATGCCGTAGTCTCTTGCCAACCACGAATCCGCATACAAATTCGTGCTTCTCCGCATGGCCGCTGTAGTAGATACCACAGGATGCTTGCCGTGAGCAACCATGTCCCTTCCATCGCATTTCTTGGATTGCAGTGATATCAGATGTGTATCTTTCTAAGATATCTATCAGTTGGATAGAGGCACTATCCCAATTAAAGGTTCGGACGTTCTAAGTGCATATCCGTAAATCATTGTCAGTTTTTCGTTTGCGGTAGTCGTCATCAGATTTGGGGATCATTTTTATCCTTTTTTTCTTATACTTTTCATTGAAATGTATTTTTACGTGGTGGACTTCAAACTCAACGCACAACCCTTTGAAGATGTATACGATGTTAAGCCCTATTCTACTCACGGTTGACACTTTGATAGTTCTCATCTTTTCATTATTGATGAAACAAGTATGATTCCTGTAGTAGCACTGAGAGTTATTGATCGTTTGTTTCGCGATATTAGAAGATATACCGTTAGCTGTTTTTTGCCGGAAAAATTGTTGTATTTTCTGGTGATTTCAAGGAAACACTTCAAGTAATTCTTCATTCTAGGCATGCTGTGACAGCTACAGTCATGATGATCAGTCATGATGACAGCTATGATGATCTACAAAACAACGTAGAGTGGTGACACGCAAGAAAAAGCTATTCTTGCACCAACAACAATAGGGTTCCAAAATTAATTTTCTGGTAAGAGAACTATTATCTTATCCAAAAGTTTTTGTATAAAAGCATTAATACAATCATTTCTGATGAAGTGCACGCACAAATAAACTTCCCAATGGAGTTCCCCTTAATATCATTGAAGTAAGTGGTCTTCGCAACATCACTTAACGTTCAAAACAGATGCAATTCTCAATGGAACCTGGCTGCAGATTATTAATCTTTACAATAATATTGTTAATTGCATTGTACTAACAGGTACATGTACTGGTGAGCGAATTATTGTACCAAAACGTACCTCATTTCATCGGAAACATTTTGACGTGACAAGGTAACGTTTGACCGACCAGGTTTCCAGAAAAGTTGAAAAAAGTATAGGTATAGGATGATTAAAATAAAAATAATAAAGGTTAATTATTTGTTTTTATGACCAAAATGAAAACAAAATTAAAGACGTCTTTCGGACTCGGAGGAGCAGCTTAAGCAATGCAACTGCAAATTTCTTATATGAAATTATTACTCGCTGAGTATTAGTGCTAGGCTAAAAAATATGATACGCAAATAAAGCCTTCTCTAAGCCCTCAAAAAATTAGACAAAAAATGTCTTACGTCATGGACACAAAGAGAGAGCTACTCAAAGATCGATTATGCAACGGCATTGCATTGAATTATTGTTCAGTAAGTACATGAACTACGCTCAATATGTAAAAACGAAAATGAATGATTTATATTTGGCCTAAACACAAAAATAAAAAAAAAACTTCTGAGATTGTCAGGTCGTAAAGATCCAACAGAAATGTAGTATCGTTGCATGGAATTATAACTCGCTTAAGAGATGTGCCTCACAACGAAAGTATTAAAACAAAATTTTATCGTCATGATTTCAGGGTGGCAAACATATAAAGCCTGAAGTACAATAGTGCGAGAGTGCACAGAAAATAAAAGAATTGATTTATTACCTAATCTAGTTTAGCTAATGTGAAAGTTTCTATTTCACCTAATCTTTTCAACAACTTTTCTACTTACACAGTTAATTTAACAATCATGCATTAGGTAATTCACCTAATTCAAATTAGTTAATTCAACTAAAATTTTGCATCTAATTCTTCTAGTTATTTTACCTAATGCATGTTGTCGATTTGTTCGTACACTAGGGAAATAACGCATATTAGCATTATCCACGCCTCAGTATAAATTTTATATAAATATTTACGTGGATAAATCAAATGCTTTCCTTACAACTTGTTTTTTTCCCGTATTTGAATTTTTTATTTCTGTGCAGCCCAAGGAGAGCACAGCGCTCTCCTATAAAAAACATAAATAAAAACAAAGTGAGAAAATTTTACAAAAATTAAAGCCTCATTGCGAGATTTGAACTCGGGCCGCTGGCGTTATAGTCAAACGCTTTACCGCTGTGCTGTTACGCCGTTTGATAACTTGTGAACAAAATGTATATAAAAATATGAGGTCCACAACTCTGAAATTATGGGCATCTACAGCAATTTGATTAATTGGTATGTAGAATAAATTCCTATATTGAAAATTTAGCTCAATAGATAAGGCGTTGGTTGTTGAAATCTTGAGATCACAGGTTCGAATCTCAGCGGTGGCAAAGAAATTTTTCATTTCTTCAGTCATTTATACAATGTATATATCTCTCTCATTCTATCTACTATAAAACAAATCTTTCTTCTCTATCATGTGACGAAATGATGTAAAGTCACCTAAGGAGGAGGGGGAAAGTTTCACTTCAAAATAGAAATTGCAAAACAAAAAACATATTTTTTTCATATTTTTTGCACGGCACTCCCACTCTTAAGTGGGAATGCTATCTAAATAATTAGATGATTTTTCTACACTTAGTAGGTGGCTTGCCTAATCTGAAGTGGTCATAGTTTAAAAAAAATTAGCTAATTCTTCTAATAAATTATGTGTCTTATCTATTTTATGGTTGAAGGTACACCTAAATATTTAGGTTTTTTTAGCTACTCTCGCAGTTAAACTACCCAATATAATTGCATATAATTAACATTTAGAAATTGGTAGCGCACCTAATCAAATTCGTTGACTGAAAATCACCGGATTACTTTAGCTGAATTGACTACATTTTTAGGTAAAAGTTCTACTCTTTTTTTTCTGTGTGCGATGCGAAGATGCGATGCGAGGATGCGATGCGATTAAATAACGTAACCACGTACGCATTGCCCTCGCATATTATGTACAATGAAAAACGCTAGTTTTGAAGGAAGCAGAGTTGCATCGGTTAAAAATAAAAGCGTACTGTTCGAATAATAAAATTTGTGGACAAAGGCTGAGTGGAAAGGGCATTTAGCATGGAATTAAGCATGGTTCAACTGTTGGATCGTTCCAAAGCTCAATAAAATTTTCCCGTTAGTTTTCCATCCGACTTTGTCGTCCAACATGTTGAACCCATGGTATAATAATACAAGGTAGCATTGACAACTGCTTACTTTCTCTTCTACAAGAAAACATCTCCTGTCAAAAACAGCTGTTTGTGGAAATGCATCTGCAGCTGCTGAGGTTGTTCATGATACAAATCGAAAATATTTTATGCTACCTCGATTGAGCGGTTTATGCTCACTTGATTTTGACAGATGAACAAAGTTAAGTTAAGTTTCAAAATATAACATTAAATTCGATTCACCATAACAATTAAATACCTTTTCCATGATTTCCTTGCTAATTTCATTTTTTTATATTGCTTTTAATTATTAGCTTTTTTCAGTTTGACGTTTCTCAAAAGAACCTATTCAGCAGAATGTATCAATTTAAGCTACTTCGTTACCTGAGCGCTGTTTCTGCCAGAATGCAGCCATTGAGTTTTTCTTTTGTCATTTGACGATTGTAGCTCCTACAGCTTTGTTGTTGCAAAATTTCCCATTTAAGCAGCTATCTTAAAATGAGCTGACTTTGTAATTGCATCATGAGTTTGTTGTTTTTTTTTTTCATTTCAACGTTTTCAATATTGTTTGTGTTTTAAATGACCGATTGTGAGAGCTCTCTTTTTGAGTATTTTTTTTTTTTTTGACAGGAGATGTTTTCTCAAGCATCTGTCAATGCTATCTTGTATTATTATACCATGTGTTGAACCATGCGAAACCCCCTGTTCGGAAACTTTCAACTCGTGGTAGAAAATAAGTTACTGAGTTGAATACAATTTCGGTCTGTTGAAATATAATTGTCATTTGTGCTGTGCTAAAAGGACAATGCAATTTTGACAACTAATAATTTTGACGTTTTTGATTTTAGTAGTGTATTAGTGCAAGAATATAATTTAATATGCAAAATTGTAAATATATACTGAAAATGAAAATTTACGCAAATATTTTCCACTTCTCGTTGCTATGTTGTCGGACGCATAAAATTTTAAACTTCACAAGTGTTTTATTTTTGTATTCTACTTTTGCTTGTATCAAAAATTCTCTTACCGATTGTCAAAATTTATACTAGCCAATGGGTCTATATGAATTTTTGCCAATTATATTCACCTCATAAGTGCCAAATATTCTCATTCAAACAGTCAAAATTTCATCATCCGAGTGAAAAGCTTCCGAATAGCACACGGCCAAATAATTAAAAGTATTTTCGACATAAGAAAAGGTACGAAATTTATTTGAGCAACATTAGCTGAAAAAAGAAATTCTGAATTATTTACGCACATACTCATAATTAATAGTACTTTGCTTTACCATAAAACGAACTTCTCTCTACCGTTAATCTACTTTAAAAATAATAATGAAGTCGGTTAAAAAGATGACATCACAGATATGTATATTTCGTACTCTCAAAATAAAATCGTACTTTAATTAGTTCCAAAGTATGTTCTGCTGCAACATTGGAAGGTTAAGAAAATTGATAAACAGCAGCCATTTTGGTTTTTTCAATGGAATTTTTATGACAGCTCGTCATCGCATGCGAGGTTTTTCAATTTTTTGGAAATGCCTCGCACCGCACAAGCGCATCGCAAAGCATTGTAGATTGCTACATAAGAACTCTGCTTATGAAAATGCTTTGACAGCTCGTACGAGATTCTTACGTTGTCTCGCATCGCACTCTCGCACTATTGTATTTCAGGATTAACTCTGTAGCTACTGGCGCAACGATGAATTTTATGGAACGAGAATAAAGGTGAGGTCTTTGAGCACATGATAAAAAATGATTTTACAGCGTCATAAGGCCCCTCAGGAACTGCTTAATGTAACGTAAAGGCATTATTGTTGCATAAATTAATTGCTTGCAGCTCAGGTAAGGGTAATTCACCACAGAAAAGTTTAATAAATTGAATAAGAAATTTTTCAAATTTCCGGTGTCTTTGTCATTTGCTATGACTATTCTGCGAAAGTCGTTGAGAAAGAACTTTCCTACTTTGTTTGATTTCAACGCGGTCAGTGAAGTGGATATCGCTCGCTGCATAACAAAAATCAAGTCAAATGCTTCCGGTGAAGATGGAATCTCCCTAAAGTTTGTCAAACTCATACTGCCATATGTACTTAGTCCGCTTGCGCACATAATCAATCACATATTTACTACCTCGTGCTATCCTGCTATCTGGAAGGTGGCAACTATTATACCAATCGCTAAGAAAACGAACGCGTGTGATCCTTCTGACTTCCGTCCAATTAGTGTGCTGTCTTCAATATCCAAGGTCTGTGAATCTCTAATGGCTGAGCAGATATCAAACCACATAAACTCACTCGGTCTAATGTCGGATCTACAGTCCGGATTCCGCCGCGGATATAGCTGCTCCTCTGCTCTCGTTAAAGTCTTGGACGACGTTAGAATATCCTTTGATATGGGACACTTGACGTTACTCTGCTTGTTGGACTTTTCCAAAGCTTTTGATACAATGAACCATGACATTTTGTGCAAAAAACTCAAAGTCAATTTTGGCTTCTCTGATGCATCAGTTTGTCTTTTAAATACGTATTTAAGCGGGAGGACACAGAGAGTTAAAGTTGGAAATATTCTTTCTACATTTCTACTAGTGGAGTTCCTCAAGGTTCGGTTTTAGGCCCTCTTCTGTTCTCAATGTTCATCAATGACATTTCGATAAATGCAATAATGTTACAATGCATGCGTACGCAGATGACCTGCAATTATATTTGTCAAGACCTATTGGGCTCATTGAAGATCTGTGTCAGAATTAATGAAGATTTAGAGATTATAGCAGATTGGGCTAAAGCAAATAAACTTAAACTGAACCCTCTTAAATCTTACGTTTTACCGATTACAAAAACACCTTTTACAAAGCTACATTTTCCCCCCATTCTCCTCAACGACGTTGAGTTGAAAGTTGTTAGTAAGGCTTCTAATCTTGGGTTTCAAATAAATTGTGCCCTGTCCTGTGAGGACCACATAAATTCCAGCGTCAGCAAAGTCTACTTTGTTCTAAGAAATCTGAGAATGACTGCAGCGTTTGTCCCAGTTGAAACGAGACGTAAACTTGTCCTACAACTGTTGATGCCAATTATTACTTATTCGGATTCATCCCACAAGTTGCTAGTTGCTCTGAATAACGCTGCCCGTTATGTATATGGTTTGAAGAAGTTTGACCATGTATCGTTCTTCCGCGTTAAGGTTAATGCTCACTTACGGCACGAAACGAAACGACTAAAAAAGGCGACGAAAAGTCAACGCAATATTTAATGCACACTATACGGAACGGCAACGAATCAAAGCACAACTAAAAAATTTACAAAAGCGCAACTAAAACATTTTACAAATGAGTGCAACATTTTCAAATAAACAATTATTATTAATAGCATTGCTATTAGATGAAGAAAACCAATCTAAACGTAGATATTGGATCCATCCAATGCTTCTCCAACGTCAGTTCGATGGAGAGTTCTTTACTATGCACAAACAACTTATGGATGATGAAATGAAGTTTTATAATTGCTATCGCATGAGCATCTCCCAGTTTGAATGGCTGCATGGTAAAATTCATTCGAAGATCTTAAAGAAAGATACAAAAATACGTAAAGCCATATGTACGAAACAAAAACTGGCTGTGTGTTTAAGGTAACTTTATCTGAAAAAGAGCAGAATATACGAACTTTTGCACTTTGGTAAAAGATTTTTTTCTTATTCTCTGTTTAGGTTTCTGGCAACAGGTGACTCTTTTCAAACTATTTCCTTCAGCTATCGCCTAGGACATTCTACGGTTTCAAAAATCGTAAAAGATGTTTGCGTGGCAATCATTGACATCTTGATGCCCATTGCAATGCCAACACCAACCAAAAAGTCCTGGCAGAAGATTGAGAAGGAGTTTTGGGAGCTTTGGGACTTCCCAAACTGTATTGGCGCTCTTGACGGCAAGCATGTCGTAATAACAGCACCTCACAATTCCGGGTCACTTTTTTTCAACTATAAAAAAACTTTTTCCGTGGTATTGTTGGCGCTAGTAGATGCCAAATACAATTTTATTGCAGTCGATGTTGGATCATATGGGAAAAATAGTGACGGAGGTATATTGTTTAATAGCAATTTAGGAAAAGCGTTGGAAGCGAATAAGCTAGACGTTCCTTGCAACAAAGTCCTACCGGGCAGCAACATCGAAGCGCCTCATGTTGTGTTAGGTGACGAGGCATTCCCTCTCAAACCGTATCTCCTTCGTCCATATCCAGGAATAAATATTCAAGAGAATGATTCAAAGCGTCACTTCAACGAACGATTATCGCGAGCAAGGCGGACTGTTGAAAACGCATTTGGGATTTTGTCACAGAAATTTCAAATTTATAACAGAAGGATCAAGTCAAAACCACAGCACGCCGACAACATAATTTTAGCTACTTGTGTTCTTCACAACTTCATCCGATCGGATAACAAAAACCACCCTTTTGGAAATTCAACAACAACACAAGGAGAGCTAAAAAATTTTCCTCGCCAAGGTGGAAATGCTTCGTCTGCTGCATTTGAAATAAGAAACATTTTTAAAGATTACCTTTGTTCTTCCCAAGGGAGGCTTAAATGGCAAAAACCAAATAAATAATTAAATAAAAAATAATTATGTATTTTCCCATTCCTCAGGGTCATATAAGTTTTTATTAAACCTTCGAATTATAGTTAAGACATTTATGTATACATTTTTAAATGTATAGATAAGTAATATTTTAATGTTTTTTTTTCAAATAAAATCAAATTATAGGTAAAACATACATATGTACTTATTAATGTTTTTAAAATCAAATTGTGTGTAAATTTTTAATGTTTATACATATACATTTACATATATGCACTTAGAAGAAATACAAACATCCAATGAAATGTAACAGATGTATAAATCTTCGACAGCAAGTCCTTTTAATAAGCTTATTTGTATGAAAATTAACAAATTATAAAAAATTTTGTCGGAAATTGTTGCAATAGCTTGCTGTCGAAGGATTATACTCCTGCTCCGATTCATTGCATGTTTGTATTTCCTCTTGTTGGACGTCATTGTCATCAAAGAATTCTTGAATATAAATTGGAGATGGTTGCGTATAACAGTCCAGCGATGATGAAGAACTGCTGGTCTCCAGTCTTGATACCGGACAGGAACTATCATCGTTTACTTTATTTATTTCGTCAAACTCAATTTCAGAAATAATCCTGAATATTTTGGTTTTGGCTTTGTGCTTATTCACATTTGAAAACGTTTCTGCAGTATCTGCCATACTCATAAAAAATGATCTTATGCTACTTGTTTTCTTTGAGTCCTGTTTTTCATTCAATAAATACTTCATAAGCACCCCAGAAGCACTTTCAGAATTTCTTGATTTTTTTGTAAATGATGTTGGTGTTTCACAATCTTCTGGAGTGTTCTGAACTTCGTCTGGGGTCACAAAAACATCCATTTCTTCAACATTGTGTTCTGTGAGTGTTACATTCAAGGAACTCTTACTTTCTCGTTCACAGAAATGTGTGTCTAAAAATGAAAGCTGGTCCTCAAACTTCCACTTTTTTTGCCTGACAGCCGCCTGCCCACTTTTGACCTCCTTTCTTCTTCGGACGACTCGTCTATAGGTGTCACGAAGTCCTACCCATGTTTTTTTACAATCAGGACCTAATAAGAACAAATTGTTAATTGCAAGCAAATATGTATAAAAAAAATATGATAAGAAACCAACAAAGTGATTTCTCAGAAATTAACCTTTCATGTTTAATTTTTCTCCAATTTGACACCACAAATGATTTTTTAATATTGTATTACTGTAGTTCTTATGACTCATGTCATATAATACAATATTCTCACGCACAAGTTCAATTAACTTTTCTGAATCCATTTATTTTTATTTTTGTTCCAAAACAAACCGAACGACAAAGCCTGTGATATTTCTTTGCAACGAAAGCCACCGGCGTTTTGTTAGCCTCAAATGTCGTTGCATTTTCGTTGCTGTTTAATGAGCACGTATACATAAAAAGCAGTGTTGTTAAATTTTTCCGTTTCGTTCCGTTTCTTTTCGTGCCGTAAGTGAGCATTAACCTTTAAGCTACTTGGACGATGCCTACTTCGTTATCTTGAAGCAAGAAATTGTATTTTTCTGCATAAAGCAATCTACACACGTTGCCCACACTACCTGTATGAAAAACTTCAGTTCTGCAGATCGCATAGAAGTATGAACCTCTTGATTCCGAGGTACTATTACAAAAACTCTAGCAGGCTGTTTTTCGTCGGTGCAATTAGACTGTGGAATTCTTTGCCAAAATGAAATTAAAGTCATTTCCGACCAAGAGCCTTTAAGCGTTTAATTCTCGAATATTTCTCTTAATTCCTTTCTTTTCTCGACTTCTACTACTTTTCTTCTTTTGTTCAATTCTTATACTTTCTCATTTCTTTTTTCCTATATTGTTAAATTCTGACAAATTCGTTTATTGCCAGATAGTTTTTTCCATGATACAATTATACAAGGTAGGAGTGACAGTTTTTTCGTCTTGTACCAACTGTCAAAAATAGTATAAATTAGAGAACGAAAAAAGAAGAAAAGAAAATAGAAAACAAAATATATAGGTAAATGACAGTCGGTGCAAGACACCGATGAGAAAATAGCCAGTTGTCACTCCTACCTTGTATAATTGTATCATGGTTTTTTCTATTGATTTTAAAATATTTGAATTTTTAGTATTCTTTATAAATTGCAATTATATCATTTTTTAATACATTCTTCTTGGAATTTTCTTAATTACTTAAAAATTGTCTTAAAAATAAGTTTAAGTAATCACCCAATTACATACTGTTGTTGTTATATCATTTTAATAATAATTTAATTGTTAAACTTCCGTATGTGTAGCATGCAAGAAACATTAGCAAGAAACATTATTCTTGTATGCTAACGTTTTATCTATATATATAAAAAAGGAGTTTATGTTTGTAAGGCCGCAATAGACTCCTAAACTACTCATCCGATTAGCATGAAAATTTGTGTATAGAAGTCTTTTGGTACGGTGCGTGTTTGTGGGCTATCAATTTTGATCCACCTTGAACACCAGAGGGCGCTGTAGTACAAATTTTTTAAAAAACTGCCTAAAACTCATAAACTACTTATGCGATTAGAATGAAAAGTGGTACACTGTGGGTTTCATGTACGCTGAGTGTTTTGCTGCTATCTTTTTTGACATTTCTTGAACACCAGAGGGCGCTGTAGTACAAATTTTTCGCAAAACCACCTAAAACTCCCAAACCGCTCATGGGATTAGAATAAAAATTGGTATATGGTAGTTCTCAGGTACAATGAGTTTTTTGACAGTATCTTCTTTGAACCATCTTGGACACCAGATGGTGCTGTAGTACAAATTTCTTACAAAATCGCCTATTTTTAGTTGTTTTCTTAGGTTACATATGAAAATATTTACAAAATATAAAATATTTCTTAAATTTAGTAAAACTAAAAAAATTTCCGTTATTTTGACATCAAAAACATGAACATATCTTGAAAACTATGAAAAATTTTACTACAACGATATATTTAATGCAACATCGTTGCTCAAAAATGAGAAAAAAACAATCAGAAATTTAATTTTGTGACTTTCGATTCAAATATCTCCGCTGCTTTTTTATAAATTTTGTTAAATTTTTTTTTGTCTTAAAGCTTCATCAAACTACTATGAAAACCTTATTGCAAAAATACCGTTAGTTCAGTATATATATTTTATATATTTTTTTCAAAAAAGGTCTGAAATTTTGGAGTTTTCCTCAAAAAAAAGCTCAAAATTTGTTTTTGTTGTAAAAATAATTAAAATTCAAATTCGTAAATTTTCAACTTTATTAAAAAATTATAACATTTATCAGCAAAAGTTATTTCAATTTTACGCAAAAATTAAAAACCATTTTTGTGATTCAAAAAACAAGGCCTACACCCCTTGATTTTTTTGTAGAAATTTTTTTTTTCCAATATTGTGGTTTCATATTTTTTAATAAATTTACAAGCTAAAATAATAATTTATTAAAAATAATTATCTCAGTATCTCTTACCAATCAAAAGTTATAGCCTATAATCTTTATCCAAAATATAAATACAAAAAGCAAAACGCTGTCTGGCTGGAAATTTCAAAATGACTGAGCCGATAGAACTGAAATTTTTGGCAGAACATTTTTTTCAAGTACGAGATGGCTTAAATTTCTGTCACACCCCCTTTTACCGCCCACAAATCAATAAAAATGCTATATTTCCTACGGTTTTCGTGGATTGGGCTACATTTTGGTAATTTAGTCTGTATGCTTACTGTCGGCAACTGCACTAAAACTGGGCAATGTCCATCTACTAGAAAACTGGGACGCGCATTAAATAAGGGGGTGTGGCTCCGCCCATACAATTAAAATTTGTATTATCGAATAGCTTTGAAAGTAAAAGTAGCACTATTTACATACAAACTCAAAATGGAGTTACTATTTGGTGATCTCCTGCTACTGGGGAACTGTAACGGGCAGTCGAAAATAACAGTGATGTCAAACTATGAGTCTAAGAAAAGTTTTGAATACACCTATTATGTTCCCATATAGTTGCAGGGTGCAGCAACGCGCGCCGAGAAAAGCTAGTACTTAATAAATTGAAATTGAAATTGAAATTGAAAACAGTTGCAACAACTGCAAGTCCCTGTATCACACACGGCCAATTATATTTGATATTAAGTCGAGCCCGTTCTTTTAATGGCGTGAACATCTTTATTAAAGATAAGAGTATGCAGTGAATTTTACCCATTAATGAAGGTTATACAACATCAAATATAGTTTGCACAAAATATGTCAAAAAGTGTAAAGTTTTAATAAAAAAAAGTAGCACTAGATATTTTTCGCATTTGGCGTTTTAACGACATACGGGTTTACTAGTTTTCGTATAATTGCGACTGTATCTCGCGAATAACAGCTCTAATATTGTCTTTGCATGCTTGAATATTTGCTGGATCATTGGCGTATACTTTATCTTTAACGAGGTCTCAAAGAAAAAGTCTAATGATGTTAAGTTGCATGATCTCGACGGTCAATCAAAGTTTCCATTTCGAGAAATCACACGTCCAGGAAATTTTTCACGCAATTTTACAGTCATTAGGTCTGTTTCCGTACTCTGCAATGTGTAAGATTTGTGTTAGTTCAAACTGGGAGAGTAAAAATGAAATGTGAGAATAGTTGCAAAAGTACGGAAACAGCTTCTAGTAAGTTTCAAGCACAAAACAGCTGATTTTGACTGCAGACGTGTAAAACGTAAATTGCGCGAATTAAAATTTTATTTTTTAATGCAAAACTGAACAGTTACTTAATTTTTATTTATTATTATTTATTTATGGTACGTAAATTTCTTTTTAGGCACATAATTTGAGAATTTATTTATCACAAAACATAAACAATTATGAAATGTAATTTGACATTTGCTTCTTCTTATTGATGCTTATTCTTCTTGATGCTTGTTCTTACTTTACTCGAAGTCTTGAGTTCTAGCACTCTCTGTGCCGGATAAACCGGGTTTTTCAAATTAATAAAGTTTTTGACTTTATTTACTTACATATATCTTTGTAGTTTTTATTTAACAAAAATAACACCTATTTTTTAATAAAATAAATCAAGGTACTTATGCAGTACTACCCACTGAACCAAAAGCGAAGGTTTTGCATAAGGTGAGAGTTTTGCGAACGTTTTTGGCAAGAATTTTTTTTTTTAATTTTTTATTTATTTTTTCGTTGCTAAAAAAATAACCGTAATTTTTTTCGAAATTCCTAGAAAGCATATTTAGAGTCGAAGAAGAATAATCATTTTAGTAGGTAAGAATTAGTAGGTTACCGGCTGTGGACTTAGCGTTAACCAAGATAAAACCGAGTTAGTGATCTTTACCAGACAACACAACTTGCCCACTATCAGTCCTCCAAAACTGGGAAATACAAGACTAAACTTCTCAGAACAAGCAAAATACCTGGGTCTCATTTTAGATAGGAAACTAAATTGGAAACCCAACCTGCTCGAGAGCCAAAAAAGCCAATATAGCCCTATACACATGTAAGAAAGCAGTGGGTAGCAAATGGGGATTACAACCTAGGGTAACTCACTGGCTTTATACAGCTGTTATTAGGCCAATATTGTTATACGGTGCTATAGTCTGGTGGCCAGCACTAAACAAACAAACACAGTGGAGCATCAGTGGAGCGCTAAGAACCACTCCTACTGACGCACTCGATACTATGCTCCATCTAACTCCACTAGATATCCTAACAAAATGAATAGCTGCAAACACAGCGATCCGTCTAGAAGCCACTTCCCAATGGAAAGAGGGCACAATAGGACACTCTGACACCAGGAAACTCACTCCTCAAATACCCAAGAACATAGACTACATCACTCAAAAACTTCTATTCCACAAAAAGTTTGATGTATCAATCCCCTCCAGATACGAATGGGAGATTGGAAGCCCTCCACCAAACAATACCACTAGAATCTACACTGATGGATCAAAACTAGATGGCAAAGTAGGGGGAGGAGTCTACTCTGAATCCCTAAACATTAACCATGCCTTTAGGCTCCCCGACCACTACAGTGTCTTGCAAGCGGAAGTCACTGCCATACATAAAGCAGTCACTTGGCTTCAGATGAACGAAATATTAGCAAAAGATATTTGCATTCTATCTGATAGTCAAGCCGCTTTGAAAGCCCTGGAATCTGTTGAAATAACATCAAAAACAGTCCTAAGTTGCCGCAGATCTCTAAATGAGATGGCAGAGCAGCTCAATATATTCCTATGCTGGACCCCCGGACATAGAGACTTCCAAGGTAACTGCACAGCAGACGAACTCGCTAGAAATGGTACCATCAAACCCCTATCGACAGATAAGGAACAAATTGGAATACCTCTCGCAACGTGTAACCCAGCAGAAAAGTGGACCAAATTTTAAATAGTTCTGAACTAGTTCCATAAAGGACCAGTACTAGTTCCACTACAATACCCTTTAACATTGAACGAACTGACGGTTTTTGCGGGTTGATGTCATAGGAAAAGACAATTGTCCCCAGAAACACTAATTTTTCCCTATATTTGAACTAGTTGCATTAGGAACATTTTTAAACTGGTTGCTTTCGCAGTAGCCTAAAAGTGGTTCTTTTTTAACTAGTTTTAAAGTGAACATATCAAAAGTGTAAGAATTTAGTACAATGAAAAGGTCCTAAAGATCTCATTTGTACCACATTTTCCATCCACAATCCAGAAAACATTTTGTCTATAAACATTTTTTTTATTATTGTTTCTTGTGCGCAGCAAATTTTAAAAAGTAGCCAGAACGCGTTTATTTTTGTCAGCAATACTTTTGAAAACAAAAGCAAAGATAACTGTTCTACACTGAACGGCTTTTGTACTTTTTCAGAGCTGCTGCGAACTGCGCTAGAAATGAACTAGTTCACTTTTTCAATTGACTCCAAAATAACTGCTGGGAAGCTACTGATAAATGAGCTATCCCTTGAAAACACCACTATCAGGTGGTCAACGGGTAGTACATGCAGTATAACGCGTCAAGTTTGGCCAACACTGAACTTTAGACGCTCAAAAGAACTAATATCCCTTAGAAGGGACCAAATAAATATCATAATAGGCGTTCTAACAGGACACTGCCTGATTGGAAACCATGCCCAAAGACTGAATATTCTCCATAACGACTTCTGCAGAAGCTGCAGAGATGAGGAGGAGGTTGAATCCACAACACACCTTCTCTGCACATGCCCAGCGCTGGCCAGAAAGCGCCATCTCTTCCTAGGTAACTGGTTCTACAGTGACCTAGACGAACTCTCAAAAACTTCGGTCTACCGAATACAAAGCTTCATAAATAGCTCCAACTGGTTCAGATAGAGTGGAAATAATTAACCCCTGGTATCACAACGGGCCAAACTGGCCTAAGTGTGTCTCATAGGAGACAGCCACGTCAACCTAACCTAACCTAGGTAAGAATGCCTCATAAATGAACCATTTTTGTTCATAAATGAGTTAAAAAATTAATTCATAAATGTCTTTTTTTCATTCTTAAATCTATATATATAAAAATTAGTTGCATTGTGTATGAAATTGATGTTCTCTGTAATGCGTGAATCGATTTCGTTTCTGAACTGGTTTCCCATGAAAGGTAACGTCAATACAAAGGTTTTTATGTATAAACGGTCTTTGTATGTGTATTGGTTAATGAATTATAGGCATTTTAGTGAACTTATACAACAATACAGCTGTGAACAAATACAGGTGCGCACATATGGTGTATATGGGGAAATATTTGCAAGGGAAATTGGAAATAAATGGAATATTGGAATAATTTGGCAAGTCTTACTTAAGTTTGCATTTGCGCGAAAAATATAGGCATAGTAAAAATTTTCCATACCCCTTTTTTCCATACCCCCTACCGCCTACAAATCAATAAAAATGCTATATTTAAAACTTTTTTGGTCGTATTAGACTAAAATTTGGTAAATAAGTTCGTATGGTTACTGTCGGCAACTATACTAAAACTGGACGTGGTCTAACTATATATATACGCCCACTTTTTAGAAATCATTACTATTCCTGAGTTGTATATGTTTTGATAGTGAGACTTGATATGTAGATGCTATTGGCCCATGAGGCAGTTACTATATATTTCAGCGAACATTAGACAAGAAGGAATTTGGCCACACACGCCAAATTTATGATATCGAATTGCTTTGGAACTAAATGTCGTATAACAATGAAGGTCTTTCTACTGAAAAACTGGCACAGGCATTCGAAAACGGGGCGTGGCTCCACCCATATAAGCCAAATTTACGATACAGAATAGCCATAGAAGCAAAAGTCACAGAACATTGAAACTCTGAATGTAGATACCATTTGGAGATGTCCTTCTACTAGAAAAGGTGACATGCATTGGACAAGGGGGTGTGTTTCAACCCATTCAACCATTCAACCCATTCAAGCCAATTTATGACACAGAAAAGCTATGGAAGTAAAAGACAAAGAACATAGAAGTAAGAATGAAGTTACTACTTGGTAATATTCTGCTACTGGGAAATGAAAAATGCAAAAAATTTACAATAGAGAACGCTGCTATAGACTCCAAAACTACTGAGCCGATTGAGCTCAAATTTGCGCAGTAACTATGGGGTCATTCATAAATTACGTTACCAATTTAGTAGAGAGAGAGGATTTAAAATGTACTACGATAAGTAAGTACATTTAAGTAACTCGAAAAAATTTAAATTAATACAACCCAACATTTCAAACCATTTTCATCCTTACATCTTCATGTTTGACCGTCTAAATTGACGGTTAACTATTGGCAAGTGTAGTAAGGGCATAATTTTTCTGTGCTTGCTTTTGGACAGTTATTTTTTCTATTTTCGAATATTTTTTAATCAATTAATTTTTTTTATTTCATATACTACGTTACTTTATCGGGTAGAGGGGAGTGTTTTTGAAATGCACCACAAAGAGTACCGGAGGGGGGTAAAAAAAATTTAAAATCGGTCACGTAATTTATGAACGATCCCTATGTTTCGAGTACGAGATGGTTTAGAAATAATAACGCTGAAGGCATTGCAACATTTTCCGGTACTTATCTAGATAAGGTGCAACAAAGCGCACCGGGAAAACGCTAGTGATGTATAAAATAATAATTTCTTTTTATACAAATCATCGATTAGTAATGACAAATAATATGAAAAAAAAAACCATTTATCAATTGTATCTTTGGACTTTGCTAAAGCCTTCGATAAAGTTGGAATCCATTCCATTTTAGACCAGCTTACAACATGCAAGCTAGGGCCTAATATTATTAACTATGTCTATCATTTAATGACAAATAGAAAAATTAAAATCTAAATCAACAACTTTTACTCCTAATCCCGCCCACTTTTTAATTGAATACCACAAAGCTTCCCCCTCTCGGTTTTGCTTATTTCTTATAGTTTATAACAAATTAAGTGATATCCTTACATCTTATAAGCAATACCATTTCTGTGCTTATGCAGATGATTTCCATATAATAAACATTTTAAATAAAACAAAAAACGTAACCCTTGATTTCAGCGATATCATAAGTGATATTTCAACCTAGAGTAACTACTCAGGTGCTGAACTTTCAACTACAAAATGTACATAAGCATTTACACATATGCCGCAAAAAAATTGAATTGCATCATTCAAGCTCACAACCATACAATAGAAAATGTGAATTACCTCAAAATACTTGGCATAATTTTCAATAAATCCAACAGATGGAAAAATCATGTTGACTACCTCCAATCATCACTAGCTAAAAGACTTATAGCCCGAACACAATACGCGCGACGAGCGGCAGCGCCAATTGTCGCTTTTTTTTTACATGTATTTCTTATGGGACGTATTTTGGAGACTTGTCGCTCAACATTGTCGCGCGACATTGCCGTCGGCTTCAATTTAATTTTAATTTGACAGGCAGCAAAAGGAAGTTTCCGCCATTGTTTACATTGGTTATTACTGGTCGCATGCAGCAAACTAAACTGTTGTGAAATTTATGGTAGCGATGGTAGTGAGGGATGTTTTGTTTGAACTCTATTCAGAGTTGTTAAGCCTGAATAATGACAAATAAGAATCCATAAATTAATGCAAAATTGATTTATAAATAAAATTTTAATTCACATATAATTTTAAAAACTTGATTAATTATTCATTTCAATAAATCATTTTTGTTGTCAATTTTTCAATTTTGTATTCATATGAACAGCCCGATTCTGCGTACTTGATAAATTCACCTTATTGAATATTTATCAAGTATTGACTATTTATAAAAATTTGGTACTCTGTAATAGAAAAAAAGCTCTTTAATTCATAAATTTGTCAATATCTCATTTGCTATTGATAAATTTATCAAGAGAGTTGTGGTTGCTCGTAGCAGGCAATATCAAGGTTAATATTAACATAATAATATTAATAATAACAAATTAATACACTTTTGTGGAACATAAGGAAAATGAAAGCACAAATCATTTTAATAATTGCTGCTGTTGTTGTTCGTATATCGAGTGTTGCTGCTTTTCACACTCCTCTCTTTGCTTTTCATACACCTCAAGCTGCTTCTCACGCTCTGCTCTCTGTGTTATGCTATTAATGAGAACAATTAACTGTTAACAGGAATTCACCTCCTCTGGTGAATTACGAAAACTTTTTATTTATCAAGGTTGCTGTAGAATACTAAAAAAGCTTTCGCTTGATAAAATTCTTTACAAATTTTATTGATAAATTACTTATCAAGAAAACGCAGAATAGGGCGGGAAAACTATACACAAAGAATGCAATTCACAGAGAATTTTAGAATTTGCAATAGCTTTTTAATATAATTATATTTTAATCGTTATTCATTTTTTTTATTCATTGTTCATTTGTTATTCATTATTCATTTGTTATTCATTACTAGTTTCTTAGTTATTATTGATTTTTTTTATTCATTAATTGATATAAATGTAACGAATAATTAATAAATTTTTTAAATTTGAATGTGAAATAACATTTTTATTTATAAATGAATTTTGCATTCATTGAATAGATTCTTATTTCGTTATTCACTCATTCAACTTTTTGAAAATAAAATTAAATTGAATGGATTTCTTTTTCAGCTCTGATTGTGTTGTTATTCTAAACGGCAACTGTTGAGTCGGCTGAAAACAACCATTGTTTTTTGTGTACTATACATGCTGCTGAAGTTTGTTGGTGTCGCGTGTATTATAATCAAGTCGCTCAACATTTCTCTACAACGACAGATTGGAGACGTGTTGCTCGCCGTTCATCGCGCATATTGTGTTCGGGCTATTAACATTATAAGTGCCTTTATTACTTTAAATTTAACTGTAATTCTTTAATTCTTATAAACACAATTAAATCTTTATTCATTTCAAAAATCACGGTATATTTATGGTTTCTCTCCAAAATCTACAAGCGCCAAAGTTAAAACGATACTACATTCATCACTGCGAATAGCATTCGGTGCTTTTAGAACGACCCCCATTAATAACATATTATTCGAATCGAACATTATGACATTAGAAAACAGAAGAGACTACATAATTCCCAATCTTTTCAAATCACTCATGTCTAATCGGAACTTCCTTTTACATCAACCCATAAGGAAAACTATTAACAATAAAAAAGAAAACAAAATCCCATCCGATATAATAAGATCATTAGCGATAGCAACTGTTTAGATGTCCCTATCGTGGAAATGAAACAAACAACATTTAAAATACCTCCTTGGCATCTAAACTCCACAACGATATGCACATCTCTTCGCGAACTTTCAAAAACTCCACTCCACCCCTATTATATCAACAAAAATTTTTAGAAATTCAAAACCAATTCCGAGATCGTACAATGATCTACACTGATGGATCAAAATGTCAACACCTAACAAGCTACAGCTTCACAACTTTAAATACCATACTACAAATTTCACTTCTCCCAAGCTGCTCTTCTGTCTTCTCTGCTGTAATAATTGCAATTTAAAATGCTCTTAATACCCTTAAATCAGGGCTGGGCACAGAGCTGCCAGATATTCTGAACCCCCCGTCCCCATTTGACATGTCTAATATCCCCAAAATCCCCAAACTTCTTCGAAAATCCCCAAATTTCTTCGAAAATCCTCAAATTTGAATAATAAAAATTACAACTAGAGATCACTGGTCCAAAACCTCTTAAAACAATAAAATAAACATTAAAATTTACCCAAAATAAACCACATATACAACTGTTTTCTTTGCCTCTTAATTATATTTAATTTTAAATCATAAATGAGATTCTGTGAACAAAATCAATAAAATATTTATTCAATTTTTCAAATGATCAACATTAAAAAACAAAATGTAAAGAACTACTAAGGAATGAAGGATTCTATTAATAATGCAGTAATTAGGAAGTAGGAAAAATACAGTAATTTTTCACCACTTTTATATTTTTAGATATCGATGGCGTCATTCCAGAGTAAGCTAAGTCTAGAAAGTGAATTTTGCAGGAGACGCGTTCAAAGTTTATTTGGAATTTCTTAAAAGCCGTATAAGATATAACATTTTTTTTACATCAATCCGAATTAAAAAAAACAATCTCCTTGAAAACATGCTAAGTTGACAACTTAAAGCTTATTTAGAAAAGTACCTTCCGGTAAATCTACTATGTTACGACTTATCTTATCTTAATAATAAGAGCGACGGGCGATGTGTGCATATTTTTGAGCTAAAATCAAATAATTAATCTATATTATTTTACTATCAAATCCACTTTCAACAGATATTTCAAACCTGTATTCATATAAATATTTTTATTGTAACCCATTTCTACTAATCTATAAGCTTCACCTTTATTTGATATACATTCTAATTAAAATTCTAGAAAATTATTATTCTTATAAAATTATCTGATAACGACGGTATATAAACTGGATACAAAGACAAGAAAGGTCCAACGTGGATTATCGATTACAGAACAGATTCCTCTGAATAGACTAAAATACCGCCAAATTTTTTAAGTTTCAAGAACATAGCTACTACTTACTCAGGTTTGAAAAATTACTCTTAAAATAGTAGGGTATCTAATCCTAGTTTAAAATTATATAAAGAGATATATAAAAATCTAGAATTAAGCCATTAATTTTGTTTTTGAAATCCTTACAAAACAAAGAGAACACGATTTGTTTTTATTAAAGAGAAAGAAGATAAGTACAAAATTTAAATTGCTGATGAAGATGATCACTACGAATAGTTTTGCTTTAATTATTAAAAATTTGTAAATTTTGAGTTGTAACTGTTTTGTAGTTAGGGTACGATATCACCACTTGAAATTGATAAGTATTAATTTTCATAACAAACTTTTTATATAAAATATTGGTTTTTTTAATAAAAACCCATTAAAAAAATTTAAAATAGATTTTTCTTGAAAATCCAACGTTACAAAAAGATATTCAATAACTACACAAATATAATTTTACAGTATGTTGTCAACTGTCTGAAAGACGTCAATTTAATTTAAATTTTTTTTTTAATTAATTTTTAAATAATTTTTGAGTTAACTGAATTTTTGCTCTTTCTCCTCTGAAATCCCCAAAAAATCCCCAATATAGGCATGGATATCCCCACCAAATCCTTCATCCCCAAACAAAAAAATTCGTCCCCAAAACTGATTTGAAATCCCCAAAATGGGGACAAATCCCCATATCTGGCAGCCCTGGCTGGGCATTCTAAAACAGTCACATTTTATTTTGTCTTGTTAGTATTTGTGCTCTCTCGAATTGAGCATACTGAGCGAAATATTTGTCACAAATATCTTGATTAGTAAGTTCATGGTGTAATTAACAAGGTGGTAGTGAATTTTCAACCTCTCTCACAAAAATGAACTCTCGATCTGTCAAAAACAGCTGAATGCATATTTTAATCAAAACATAGTTTGTGAAATTTCTGCTTATTGCGAGAGTATAATTTGATTGATTATAAACGTACAAAAAACATGGATAAGAATAAAAAATTCTGGACGGGACTGCGCTGGCTCGCGTTGTAAATAAAGCAAAGCTATTAGCCAATAAAAAACCAACAAATATTAAACTTAACCTCAAATTGATTAAACTACTTCTCCGGCAGCTCAAGATATTACAATTACAGTGTGTTTCCATATTCGGCTATAGTTTTTCACAGTTTCAATAATCTTCATGAAAATCCAACAAAACTACATATAATTGCATTTTTTCTTATTAGTTAGAGCTACTTGCTACAAACAAGCAAAACAAATAACGATTTGACACTTACCAACAGGTCCTCTCTTTATGTCACAATTTTTTGACAGATTCAGCAAAATTGAGTGTGTGGTGAAAAATTCACTACCACCTTGTTAATTACATCATGAGTAAGTTTATCTTTTTTATTTTATGTTTTTATTTTTAGTCACAGTATTGTTCATTATTTCTTCTATGAAATTAATTAATAAAAGTAATATGAATGAATAATGTAAAGAATCTTAATAGATAATATGAATGAATTATATGAAACCTTAATATATACGAATAATTATTTGATAATATGAATAATTAAAATTAATAGCCAAAAATATGTAAGTAAATAATAAGAAATTAAATAAAAGAAGTAAGCAAGTAATCAAAAAATTAATAAAAAATGTGAATGAACAATACAAAATGTCTTAATAGCTAATATGTATTAGTTATATGAAACCTTAATATATATACGAATATAAAATTCTACAAACTAAAAAAATATATGCGTAAGTATTATGAATCTGCAATAAGTTGATTTTTCACAAGTGTACATATAATTTGCAGAGCAAAACGACATAGGTCTTTACAGCATCACCGTCAGCGAACGACTGAACTATATTCTCTTCTGGTGTGAGCTTTTGCCATATGTTGCCATGTGGGCAGATAAAACTTGTTTTGCCAGTTTTTTGAGAGGGTAGAAAGTTTTCAAGTTTTTCCCTAAAAAAATAAAGTTTTATTTTATTTTACCCAGTTTTTCAAGTTTTTACAATTAAAACGATGCTTTCTATTTTAGTTTTATTAATCAAATAGATAAACTAAATTGTATGTTACTACAAAAACAGAAGTATCATTTGAAGCTGCTACACTAAGGGAAATAACGCATATTAGCATTATCCACGCCTCAGTATCAATTTTATTTAAATATTTACGTGGATAAATCAAATGTTTTCCTCACAACTCGTTTTTTTCCCGTATTTGAATTCTATTTATACCACACACGTACACACATATTCCATACAAGCAAGCAGGAACAGCATCGCACACGGACACACATATTCCGACAAGCAGCAACAGCATCGCACTCTGTTCCTGCAGTTTATTTCTTGTAGTTGCAGGTTTCTCATAGTTCTCATTTAGTTATTGTTGCAAGGGTAATATATCATGGATGTTTGTATGTTACTACAAAAACAGAAGTATCATTTGAAGCTGCTACACTAAGGGAAATAACGCATATTAGCATTATCCACGCCTCAGTATCAATTTTATTTAAATATTTACGTGGATAAATCAAATGTTTTCCTCACAACTCGTTTTTTTCCCGTATTTGAATTCTATTTATACCACACACGTACACACATATTCCATACAAGCAAGCAGGAACAGCATCGCACACGGACACACATATTCCGACAAGCAGCAACAGCATCGCACTCTGTTCCTGCAGTTTATTTCTTGTAGTTGCAGGTTTCTCATAGTTCTCATTTAGTTATTGTTGCAAGGGTAATATATCATGGATGTTTGGCAAAGAAATGAAATGATGTAGGGTGGAGTCATGGCATAATAATACAAGGTAGCATTGACAACTGCTTATTTTCTCTTCTACAAGAAAACATCTCCTGTCAAAAACAGATTTTTGTGTATATGCAAGTCAAACGTCAAACGAGAAAGAAGTAAAAATTTCAACAGTGCCTAAAAAGTGTATAAAAACATATTTAAATACGCTGAAAGAGGTAAAAATCACTGAATCTACACAAGCCAAACCTGGTACTTCTGCGTACGTTGAGGATTTGAGGGACTCTGCTGAGTTTTCGTAGTTTGCCGGCGCTGCCTGTTCCTAGTTGTTGCTGGTGCTGCTTGCTGGGTTTTGACTGCTGCCTGTTGCTGTGTGGTTGTTGCCTCTTCCTGTGGCCGTTGTCTTGTTGTGCGCTGTTTTGCTGTCTCTGGAGTGGTGAAACTGCATAGTTTGGATTTTTTGGAGTGAGTGGAGTTGGCGTAAATTAAGGTTAGATTTTGTTTACATTTGCACCTGTTGTGGTATTGCGCCAGAACTCAAAAAAACTGCTAACTAAAAACGATCAGCTGCGAACTGTCATATCAGTTTTGATCCAGTGCTGCCAAATTGTAAAAAATATATATATCAGCCGCTGTAACTAGTTGCGTTCTTTACACGTGAGTTTTTAGCCGCTCAATCTGTCTCTTTGTCAAAATTGTCAGCCTCTTAATTTATCCTGTCGAAACAATCTAAACTAATTTGATTTATATAATGCCGTGCGTTTGCAAATCCAAGGTAGACCGCCAATTAGGTGATGATGAAAAAGTTAAATGCGACACTTGTAACGAATATTTCCACACAAGCTGCGTTAATATTAAAAAAGCTGATCTGGATTACATGATTAAAAACAAGCAAATGTACAAATGCAATAAATGCCTCTCGGCTCGACGGCAATCGATTGTTCGCTCTCCACCAATATCAATATCTAACCTGGATAATGCCTTGCCGCTCTCATCAACAACAAGCACGGGTATCCCTGTGAGTGCTCCACAGGTATCTTTAAGTGTAGGAGAACTCGAAAAGCATAACACACCCTCAACGCAAAATCCTACTCAACTTTCGACTTCATCCCTCCTTAAACTCATTGGTCAAAAGTTAGATAAGCACAGCGAGATGATTGAAGCGCGTCTTCTTAAACAAAGTGAGCAGATCACCTCGCAAATTAAAGCGGAACTTACCATTGCGATACAGGAGAGTGAGCAGAGAGTCCTTGCTGTAATATGTCAAAATGTTGCTGATATGCGCAGTGGTCTTGAAACTTTACGTGATAGAGTCACCCAACTGGAATATGCTGTTGCTGATGTTGATAAGCTTAAGGAGAACGTTAACTTATTTAAAGGGGTGACAGAGGAGTTGAAGGCGCGGCTTGATGAACAAGAGAGTACAAAGGTTGCTGGGGGGATTCAGTACGCGGGAATGTGGGACGCTGAAGCCTATAAGAAAGAGGTTGATGAATTGAAGTCTCAACTAGCAAGGCAAGACAATGCAGCAGTGGCATGTGATCTTCGGCTCAATGGGATTCCATATCATGAAGGTGAAAACCTGCGGGATATACTGAGTCAAATTTGTGCCACAGTAAACATTCAGTTGCCCAACATCAAGAACATATTCCGGCTCAAACACTACAAAAACTTGCGCAATAATTACAACGATTCCACGATTATTGCAAAATTCGAAACACCATTTGATAGAAACTTTGTTCTTAGCTCCGTAGCCAAGTTTCGGCGTGATAGTAAGGACTTGCTACGCCTACATCATGCGGGCTTCGATTCAACTAAACCCGTTTATGTCAATGAAGGCCTGACGAAAACGAACTCGGTTATCCTTCAACAGGCACTACGCTATAAAAAGCAACAGCTGATAACAGCTGCTTTTACTCGTCGTGGTATTGTGCATGTTAAGTCCAAAATAAATGAAAATGCTATACAAGTTAGCACGTTGGCAAAACTAGGCGAAGTAATTGGAACTCTCCATACTGAACACACCACCAGCTATGATATGAGCAACCAGGATACTTCTCAGTTTTTTCGTGGCTACCCTAACCAATAGCTCTATTAATGTTGTTCTTTGCACTAATTTTGGAAGATCATTTAGTTCCTCTGTAAACGTAACAAAATATTATTCTCTTTTATTATATTATTTCAGTTTAATCTCTTTTTTTATAGACTTGTATATTATTGCAACGAAGAAAATTTTTCAAATTATGCACGCGTTATTTTATACTAATTTGCCACTCTTTAAATATGTTAGGTTCATTTAATTCAGAAATTCCTTGTTCCAAAGACAATATCTATAATTTAATTCGAATTCTTTCTAAACAAAAAACAGGGTTTAAAATTTGCCACTTAAATGCTCAGAGCTTAGTAAATAAGATTGATGAGTTAAGATACGTTATTGAAGGTTCTAGTATGGATGCAATTTGCGTAAGTGAAACTTGGCTCAACAACGAAATGCCGGATGGTTTGTTTTCAATAAATGGTTTTAAAATATATCGTGCGGACAGGGTTGGTCATGCAGGCGGAGTGGCGATATATGTGAAGGAAAGTCTCGCTTGTAGGATACTTTGCAAGTCATTACCGGACAGTCTTATTGAGTACATATTTGTTGTGGTTACCAATGGTGATGAAAACTTGCTTGTTGGGTGCGTCTATCGGCCAAATTGTCATGTAACTTTTTCACCTTTCTTAAGCATTTTGGAGAATATTGCCTTACCTTTTTCTCAAATAATCATAGGCGGTGATTTTAACAGTAATCTGCTAGCTGAAAGCAGTTTTATGCAAGATATGCAAAGCTTAGGACTTGTCCCAGTAAATAAAACTATGCCTACTCATTTCACCAAAAGCAATAATTCTTTGCTGGACCTTTTCTTTGTGAACACTGAAATAAAAATTCTTCTTTATGATTAAATTTCTGTTCCTAACTTCTCAAAGCATGATCTGATTTTCCTTACCTATGATTTCCAGTTCACTGATAAGGACCATTGCTTTAGCTTCCGCGACTTTAAAAACATTAATTATGAACGCCTTAAAACTGCTGTACCTAATGTGAACTGGGAACTGATTTACGAAATGGTCGCAGTCCATGACCAAGTGGAATTTTTCAAAAGTAACGTCAACAAGCTCTTTAGCGATTTTGTTCCTCTTAAGTGTAAAAAAACTAGACATAATCAACGACCTTGGTTTTGCAAGACAATTGAGAATCTCATTTTGCAGCGCAATAGTGCATACAATCGGTGGAAACGGTTCAAAACCTCAACCTTATATAATGAATTCAAAATCCTGCGATCGAAAGTTACAAGGGAAGTAAAAGCTGCAAAAAGCAATCATTATGTTCGTAAATTTGAATCTGCAGTGGGTAGTAAGCAAAAGTGGCGAGAGATACGCAATATTGGTCTTTGTAAAAAAAACACTAGTTCTTGTGATATTGTAGATGCTGAGGATTTAAATAAAAAATTTGTCAATATTCCAATGTCTGTAGTCACTCACAACGTCTATCTAAACATTATTAGCTCATTTGACCCCAGTTGTAGCTTCAGTTTTTCCTGTATCAGTCAATATGATGTTTTAAAAAGTTTCCTATCAATCAGATCGAATGCTGTTGGATATGATGAAATTAATCCAGTTTTCTTAAAAATCCTGCTTCCGAAAATACTCCCTTTTCTAACTCATGTATTTAATACCGTGCTCACCAAATCAGTCTACCCGGAGGAATGGAAAAAATCAAAAATCATCCCTGTGCCAAAATCGCAGAATGAGTATCGTCCAATTGCAATCCTATCGTTCATATCCAAAGCATTGGAGTCGTTATTAAGTCAGCAAATTAACAGACACCTTCTCAAATATGACCTTATAACTAACAGACAATCAGGATTTAGGGCCAAGCATAGCTGTATAACTGCTCTCCTTGATGTGACTGAAGACTTGCGTGTGGGCTTGGACAATAATGAGTTGGGTATTTTAGTTCTACTGGATCATTCAAAAGCCTTCGACACTGTCGACCATGACATTTTACTGACAAAGCTTTCCAAAATGTTCAATTTTTCATCAACTGCTGTGAACCTCATTGCGTCATATCTCTCGAATAGGTTGCAAGCAGTTTCTGCAAACAATGTCTCATCAGTTTTTCTCCCTATTAAAAGAGGTGTACCTCAAGGGTCAGTATTGGGACCTCTATTTTTTTCCATGTACATCAATGACCTTCCGAGTGTTCTTAAAGATTGTAAGGTCCACATGTACGCAGACGATGTCCAAGTATATGTGAGTTGTAAACATGAAAAATTACTAGACTGCATCACTAACCTAAATACTGTTCTTGAAAATATCTTTGATTGGGCACAAAAAAACGGTTTAAGCCTTAATCCTCAAAAGTCGAAATGTCTAGTGATCTCAAAAAAAATCATTGATATCTCAAATGTTCCTCGCCTTGTGTTAAACGGTTGCAGTATAGATTTCGTCGACTCTGCAAAAAACCTAGGGGTAACCTTTAATAGAACGCTGACTTGGCACAATCATGTTAATATTACTGTCGGGAATCTCTACAGCATGTTACGTGTATTATGGACAACCCAATATTTTACACCTTTACATATAAGAATGCTACTGGCAAAAACCTATATTATACCAACAATGCTCTATGGCTGTGAAGTGTTTGCTAACTATGACAGCTCAAGTAAACGTAAATTAAACGTCCTTTTCAATAATATTGCTCGGTACGTATATGGGTTAAAAAGAAGAGATCATGTCTCTCAATATGCTAAGAAAATCTATGGCATGACCTGGGATAATTTGCTGGATTTCCGTACCCTCGTGTTGCTATATACGATAATCAGCACTACTGAACCGAAATATTTGTTCACCAGGTTAAACTTTTCCCGGTCTAGTCGCACGAATAAGATTAACTCATCACGTCATGCTTGCTTAACCTCTGAAAGGCAATTCTTTGTTTACTCTGTTCGTCTTTGGAACGCTCTTCCTAATAGTCTAAGATTTAGCAATAACGCTGTGCAATTTAAAAATAATTTAGCTTTGCATTTCTCTTCGTTGTAATAAGAGTAGTTATAAATAGTTAAGGATCCCTTTATCAATTCAATGTTAACTTGAAAATTTATGTTGTTCGAACAATTCTTCTCTTCTAAGATATTACTATTTTAAAGATGTCTTAAATTCACTAGTTTTAAATTTTATTATTATGTATGTAAGTTTAATCTATAAATGTTTTAAATGCTTTGTACTTCTATGCTGTCAGTACTGTCATAAAAGGTTAATTAACTTTGTTGTGCTGGTTATTCAAAAGAAATAAATAAATGAAAATGAAAAAATGAAATGCATCTGCAGCTGCTGTGGTTGTTGTTTTTTTTCACTTCAACGCAGTGTTGCCAGGGAAACGAACTGAAATTTACCACTATTTGGGGAAAAATTTACCACTTTCGGAGAAAATTTACCTTTTCTCAAAATAAAAATTAAAAAATTTTTAAATGATTAACCTTTATAATTTTTTTGTTAGTATACATATATTTATCTCTCATCAACAAGCAAACCGTTAACTCTTGACGTGTATAAACCATTTCATAAGCGTTTTTGTTTCGCTACTTTTGTTCTCTTTTGAACCCAAAAAGTTGACGATACAACACAAGCGCACCGTCAATTTTGTTCCCCCTTTCTTCTCAGTCAATTCGCCGCAATTAGCCAACAAACTCGAAAAATTGCTTTCAATTATTGACCAATGTAAAAGGGGTCTTTGTTCAGCAACTAAAGATGGATAATTCAGATTGTTTTTTTTTTGTTACACAGTATGATTCACAAGAATATTAAACTACTTGTGAGTATGTTAAGTGAGGTAACAGTACTGCCAACAACTCGAAAAATTAACAAGTCTAAAAAAACTATTATTTCCGCTAAATTTACCACTTTTGAGCAAAAATCACCTTTTTTACCTCTGCCCAAAAAATGAGTCAACATTTACCTGTATTAGGGAAATTTACCTCAATCTGGCAACACTGCTTCAACGTTTTCAACATTGTTTTTGTTTTCAATGGCGGATTGTAAGCGCTCTTTTTTTGAGTAAATTTTTTGACAGAAGATGTTTTCCCAAGCAACTGTCAATGCTACCTTGTATTATTATACCATGGGGTGGAGTGACAACTTGATATTTTCTCTGAAATATCTTGCACCGGTTGTCATTTACTTACATATTTTGCTTCTACCTACATATATTTTGCATATTACTTTTTCTTCCTCTAGTTTATACTATTTTCAAAAATAGTATAAATTAGAGAACGAAAAAGTGAAGCGAGAATAAATAATACAGGCAAATGGCATTTGATGGACGCAATTTGAAGAAAATAATACCATAAAACCATTAATGACATATTCAATTTAAATATTCTGTTTTTTAAATTCAATATTTTTATACAAATTTTCTTTAAATTCGATAGTTTATTTTCAAATAGTAAATATTTTAAAGATATTTTAAAAAAATTCGTGCATAATTTTAATAAATTTTTTATTAATTCTGTTTAAATATTTAAATATATAATTTAATTAAAAAAGTATTCAAATAAATTTTAAATATTTCCGTAGTCGATTTATTCAAATGCGTTATTGGTGCAAAAATGACTCGCTTTTTGGATAAATTTAAAAATTTTTTGGATAAATTTAATATTTTTTTCCCTTAGTGTACATACTACTAATTTTCCTTTTTTTAACTCCTTTTCAAAGTTTATTTATATGACAGCGCTGTTGCTATTATTGTTGCTGTCATTGTTTCTGTTCTTTTGTCTCGGTTTCCCTTCGTCGAGTCTTGGCGGTACATTTTTGGCATTCCTTTTTAAACTTAACATTGGTCAAGACTTGAAATTAAGTCTGTGAGTTTGTTGATGAAAGATGCGGACATCAACGTGAGAGAGGGTAAGTTTAAAAGGGAATAGCAAAGAATTGATTTCAAGTCTTGACCAATGTAAAAGGGGTCATACATTCAGAGTTGACGATCAAGACTTCCGTATTTTCTTGAGAAATAAAGTGGCCAAAATAACGGGACAACGAGAGAACAAAGCGAATTGCCAAAAATTTTGAAGCTCACATTTCAAAAATACATGCTTTAGTTTATTTTTAATATCAAGTTTTTTCACCAAAAAACAAGTTTTTTTTCTGGAAATTAAAGTTTTTTTTAAAAAAAATATGGCAACACTGTGTACATGTGAAAAGCTACGCTCACAGAGAGCTCAGTGAGCTATGGAGCGCCCTGCGATGCCTTAAATCCAAAAGAGGCAAATATCCAATATGCTCTCTCCGCAATAGATTCCATATTAAATATTGAAAACAACAGCTTTTACCCAAAAACGATTAGAAACATCTTAATGCAACTCTTCCCTAAATTCATTCTTATCTGGATTCCGGGACATGTTCAGATACCTGGTAACGAATTTGCAGACCAAGTAGCTAAACTAGCAACGAGTTCTCCTCTAATATATTCTTCCAACCATAACTTTAAGGACATACAAAAACATTTGAAAACTGTTTCTATTGAAAAACAAATGCAACTATGGCGTCTGAATTTAATTAGTACCAAGGCATAAATACTTCAAAAATAAATATTAATACATTCCTCAAACTCAACCACAAGGAACACTTATGCAGACTCGATATATGTAGTAAAATTTGAGCGCCTTCGATTAGGACACACAAAACTCACTCACTCCTATCTTTTTGAAAATAACCCTCCCCCCAACTGTCCTTTCTGCAACTCAACCCATTTTTCAATTAAACATATTATGTCTGATTGTAATCATTTACTTTTATCAGAAACCAATTATTCCCTACTAGTAATCCTCTTTTCTATTTATCAAACCCATCTTTAGAAAGCATAAAAAAATAGTCAACTTATTAAAATCAGGTGATATATATCATTTAATATAATTGCCTTTTTTCACTACTTTAAATTAAATTCTAAATTTATTATAAACAGTTATAATTATCAATTTTTTAATGATTTATAACTGAATTTCCTAATTAAAAATAAATAAATAACTGGCCATTTCAGTCCTTGAAAGGACTTTGACCTAGCTTCTTATGATCAATTGTGTTGTGCGTGTTATTAAGTTTGTACACAATTGACCGAGAAATGGACCTACAGGCTTAACGCCGACTCCGAACGGCGATGAACGGAATGTTCTTATTCTCAAGAAGCTTTACATGGCATTTTTATTACTCTCTGAGGTTTGCCATTGTCTGCAGAGAGGTGGCGGCCGTACAGAAAAATTATTTTAATTCAAATAATTTTCTATCGCTGCTGGGGTTCGAACCTGGGTCTCCAGGTTCTTTGACATAGCGGCCACGCACTTTAACCAACGACGCCACGGACGCCACGAATTTCCTAATTATTTTAATTTTTTTTATATTATAATTATAATTAAATAATCTTAATAATTCCATATCCATACGTTCTGACCTTGTTAATATACATATATATATTATCTATTTAATTTTATTCTAAGAAAATTATAGCTGAAGGCCATTGTCGCTATTGCTTTTCTTCTATTGTTAGCTTATAATTTATAATTATGTGTTAATAAATAAATAATAATAATAATGAAATTTATAATTCAAACAGGTTAATTTTTAACTCATTTCTGAACAAAAAAAAATCGTTTTTTAAAGGCAATTCAGTTTGGAGATTGATTCAACTAAGGTGTATTTCCGAGTGCCGAAAAATAAATTTTCTATGGTTTTTTTTTAAGTAATTTCCGAACAAAAAAGTACAATTTATGGTTCTTTTTGAACTCATTTCCGAACAAAAAAAGGTTAATTTTTGAGAAGCATTTTAGTCCAATGAATGATACAAAAAAGGTTCATTTATGAGTGCCGAAATTTAACGTTTCTACCCCAAATGGATCCAAAATGAATTCGAAAACGGTAGTTTTGATTCACTGTGTAAAATTATGTTTCGAGTCTTTCTTTCAGTCTTTTTAACATATGTTTTATGTCTTTTAATGATTTTCTCTATATTTGTTCTTAATGCTTTCAGATTTTTTTGGGCATTTTGTGCAAGAAGCCTTGTTGAATTTCCTCTTTTTTTAAATACTTCCAGAGTTCGGAGTTCATATCAAGCTGTTGAGAACTTAATATATTTTGTAAAAAATAATGCATTATTAAATAAAACTCATGTTTACCTCACATTCAATACGCCAGCCGCTTGTAAATACTGTTTTAACAAAAGAAAGCAAAAAGAAATGACCAAAGCATATGTTTAAACGAGCTCAAATAAAGCAAAATGAAATAGAAACCAGAGATGAGAAATGTTAGAAACATTAGTGAAATGTGAAAACGTAAGTAGAAAAAAACAGAGTCGCTCAAAAGAAATACAAGTAGTGTTTTAAAGAATTTTTCAATTTAAAATTGAAGATTTATTTCTTAACTATTCGAGCAGTCGAATAATTCGAGCCAAAAAAACGGTTTTTGAATTATTCGAAAATTGCGATTTTTAAAAAAACCGGTTCGAATAATAAAAAAAAACCGAAACGCCGAATAATTCGAACCGGTTTTGCATACCCTACCTAGATGCGACAGTTTTGCTTATTCACGTGCCCAGACAGATGGAAATAAGTCTCATCACTCAGAATAATTTTGTTTAAGAAATCATGCTCTTGTTCATGCATTTCCAGCACCCAATCAGCGAATGTGGCGCTTTCCGTGGTCTAATAGCCTATCCACAAGCGACGAACGGCATGTCTCCACACTGTCGTTGTAGAGAAATGTTGAGCGACTTGTTTATAATAAACGCGACAGCAGCAACTGCAGCAGCAAGCATAGTATACAAAAAACAATGGCTGCTTTCAGCCGACTCAACAGTTGCCGTTTAGAATAACAACCACCGTTGCCAGATTGGGCGATTTATCGCCAATTGGGCGCTTTTTTCCTTGTTTTTGCGCTTAAATTTTTAGGAAATCGCCTGGCGATTTTTTGGGCGATTTTTGTAAAAACAATCTTTTTTCATAAACTCATCTAATGTGTTTAAAATTGCAATTAAAGAAAATAACAATTGTTTTAAGTGTTTGGAACACTCTGTTAACAATGCGACTGAACACAGCTCACAAGCCCTTACCGATATTTTATTTATATCGTAATACTTATTTTTTTGAGACCGTTTCTTCAAAACATCAACTCACTTAATTTATATTTTCAATGAGAAAAAGTTGACTTTTTTCAAGCTCACGTTGAAATCACAACATTTATTCAAAGACTTGTTTTTAAAATTATAAAAGAAGACATTGTCAAAAATTTCAATTTTGATAATTCAGCTTAAATAAAATTTCAGCGGATAAAAGCAATTATAAAAGAATTAATGACCTTACATTTCATTATCAGTTCCAAGAAGAAATTCACAAATTAAGTGATGATATTTTTATGATAGACGTACTGTCAAAATGCCAGAATTTCATTATAGTTTTAATCAAGGAAATGTTAAAACGATTACCTAGGCTGTTAGAATTTTTGAAAATGCTTTAATTTTATGTCCTGAAAGATGTTTAAACTATATAAGAACTTCTTTCCGTGAACTCCCTCTTCATTATCTATCTCTTGAAGAGCGACGTGCAGAAGAAATGGAATACGAATCTTTGTTGACATTTCCATGGAGCAATTTTTTCAAAAACAAAGTGCCATCAGAAAGTGAACAATTTTGGTAATCGGCATACAAAATGAAGACAGCCGTAGGCGGAAAAATGTTTGACAATATTTGTAAGTTGGCATTCATCTTGTATAAACTAAATCAATGTATGAACTAAACAATACTTCGAGAATTGACGAAACGGAGGAAGAGTCTAATATGGCTGAAGGAACTACGTTTTTTGCAAAAAGTTTTTTTTTTAAAGTTGCATATTGAAAAATTCTAAAAAGTTATAGTCTCTAAAAAAATGTTCTTTAACGATCAAAATTCTCGTATAAAATGAAGTAGCTTTTTTATTATTTTTTATAGGTCTCAAAAATATGAAAAAAAGAATATCTAATACTATTAACAGATCTCAATATTATTTGAAAAAAAATGTATATAATTTGTTTTGTTTTTTTCTAATATAATAAATTTGTTAGAAAAAATGGCGATTTTTGGCGATTTTTTTTCATTGGGCGATTTTGGGCGATATTTTTTTTAAATCTCGCGCTTTTCTCAAAAAAGTTCTGGCAACACTGATAACAACACAGTCAGAGCTGTAAAAGAAATCCATTCAATTTGATTTTACTTTCAAGAAGGTGAATGAGTGAATAACGAAATAAGAATCCATTCAATGAATGCAAAACTCATTCAAAAATAAAAATGTTATTCCACATTCAAATTTAAAAAATTTATTAATTATTCGTTTCATTTATATCAATTAATGATTAAATCAATATTAAATAAGAAATTAGTAATGAATAACAAATGAATAATAAATAAAAAAATGAATAATGAAAAAAATATGAATAATGGGTAAAAAAACATAATTGAAAATTCCTTGTGAATTGCATACCTTGTGTAAAGTTGTCATATGAATAAAAAGACTATTTTAAAAAATATAATATAGAACTCAGTGTTTACTTTATTCAGTAAATTCTTATTTATTTGCCCATCTATTTTTTTCGGTGCGTAACTATCAAGTTCAAAGTATCATCCAGCGTAAACCTTATAGCATGAAGTCTCAGCGTTCACTGATTGAAATAACTTCTTGTCGGTGTTTATATATGTGAGCAGTGCTGCCAGGTTTCACCGAAAAAAATCCCTATTTTTGCATACAAATGAATTTTTTTCAACGTTTTTAAGTTCGAGTTTCCACGTTTTTTTCCCAGGTTTTTAAATTGTTTAATGAATAGCAATTTAAAGAAATAATAAGTTCATTAACTCACTTTACTAAAACTAAAATAAATACAAACAGGAAAAACGTTTGTATCTATAAGAAAAATAAAAATTTCAAGCGATATTGTATTTTGACTCGAACGTTACGTTTTTGAGATTATAAAAAATTGTTAGAAATTATTTTAAATATACACTGAAAAAAAAATGTTTTAAAATTGACGACAATTGTTATTAATTTGACGATATTTGTGTTTAAAAAGTAGCTTGCAACAAATTTCGTCAAAGTAAGAGCAAATGTATTTAAAAATTTTGAAAAACATATGAAAAAAAAGTCAAATTAACAACACATTTTGTGAACACATTGTGTTTAATTTTAAGCTAACTTTTTTTTTTCAGTGTACATATTGTTATACATACCCAGCAGAAAAGTGGACCAAATTTGAAATAGTTCTGAACTAGTTCCAAAAAGGAGGTTGAACATTGAAGGACATTGAACGAACTGACGCTTTTTGCGAGTTGATGTCATAGGAAAAGAGAATTGTCCCCATAAACACTCCTTTTTCCCCATATTTGAACTAGTTGCATTAGGAACATTTTTAAACTGGTTGCTTTCGCAGTAGCCTGAAAGTACTCCTTTTTTTAACTAGTTTTAAGGTGAACATTATAAAAATATAAGAATTGAATGCAATTATTTTTAAATCGCACTTTTCTTCTTTAATTGTTATATATACATTTCTTCTTTAATATTTTAATATATTAGCAACAACCGATTCCGTCTTGTGCGCAGAAAATTTAAAAAATAGCCAGAACGTGTTTATTTTTTTCGGCAATACTTTTTAAAACAAAAGTAAAGTGAATGAACTGTTCTACACTGAACGCCTTTTGAACTTTTTCAGAATAACTGCTGGGTATTATCAAAGCAAGTAAACAATAGTATGTGTATTATTTCTATTATAAAAAGTTAAAAATTTTGAATTTATTTCAATTGCAAAGCAATTTTTATATTTCATTAAAGATTTACTGCGGAGAGTTCTGCATTGAGAGGTATTGTCAAGAAAATTCCTTATTTTTGTTTTATTTAAATTAATAGCTGAAAAAGCACTTTCTGCACTTGCCCCGCTATAAGGAAAGCAAAAAATAAACGACCAATTTTTTTTATTTTTTTTTAAATATTTGAATCAATGAAAAATATAACTTCTTTCCAGAATTCCTGGATAATTTCTGATGATATATTTGAAAAATTTATATTTCTTAAAGATCTAAATTCTTGGTCGAAATCATTCCACTGGGATTGATCCGAAATAACGTGTGAAAATATTTTTAAGCTTAAAGTTTTATTTTTCATTTTTACTATCTATGAGTGGCCCTTTATATAGCTCCTTAAAAAAGTATCGAAATCGTTTAAGTCTACATCAAAAATACTATTATGACTACATTAATGTATTCCTTTCGCATGAAGCAATCAACAAAAGCCTTCAAAGTTAGTTCTATTATATCCATATATGACACATTCAGCTTTGTAAAAAATGCCAAACAAAAACTGGATGTAATTAAAATAAAAAATTGTAGTTGGTTTTTCTAATAACCGATATATTTTTCACTCGCTATTTTATTTTTAATTTTCCCCGTTTTTATCAATGTTTTCCCCGCCTCCCCGTTTTGTACGAAAAATTCAAAAAAAGGGGAAAAATCCCGTCACCTGGCAGCTCTGTATGTCAGACACAAGAGAGACTTCGTAAACGAGTCTATGAGTCTCTAGCACGCGAGCCACTACGCGCCCTACCAGTGATGTGATTTGGTGGGATTTCGGGCTCATTTTGGGATATTTGGCCTATTTGAGAACGTGTGGGATTTCGGATGCTTAGGTGGGATTTTTTACTGAATCATAATTTTTTAAAGTGTAAATTAGCAAAACTGGTTGGTATCACCTTTTTGTAATCTTTCAAAATTGTTCGTTTAATTGCTGTTTCATTGATTCTAAATATGTAAGAAAGGGATATGAATATTCAAGAGACTTAAAATTAAAGGAAATAAGATCCTCATTTAAAAACAAAAATATAAGCTCAGTTTCATTTTGTTTTAACGAAAGAAATTTACAATTACTTCATACCCTTAAGAGATTTTTTATAAAAAACGCGGTGTTTAACTTTTCATATTTTTTTTTTTTTTTTTGCTGTGGAAAATTTGTTATATTTATTGAAAAACTTTATTATGTACATTATTAAACTATAAAATTATTATAATGTTAAAAAAATGTAGGGGAGGATGCGCGCCTACTAAACACGTTTTGCTTGGAGGCTATACCTTTGGTTTAAAACATGATTTTTTTTTGGTTTAATTTGGAAGCTAAGTTCAATAACTAACAAGAATTTTAATCAGAATTTAAAATTTCCAAACATTGTAATTTTGGCAGTCGATCTAAGAAAAGTCTTGAAATCAGCCGCTTAAAAAATCGGCCCAGCTACTGAACACCTAAAACAAATTGTTGAAAAAAATTAGAAAATGAAGTAAAAACACTAGTTTTTGAGAGTTTATAAAAAGTTTATTCTATCAATAGTTCACAATGACTCTCTGAACTTTAAACAATAGAGATTTGAATTTCTTTGATGGCTACAGCCAATTGCATCAAAATTTATATTCGTTCTTCTTTTCACTTTTTTTTAGGCGACGCCATTCTAAAATTTTATCTGAACGTGGATGAGAATCACGAAAACTATTTTAACTAATTTCAAACACTATTTTCAATCATATAAATGACAATTTTTCACTTGCACGATTTCTGAAAATTTGTTCGGTGAAATATTTTTTTCCCATTTCTCAATATTGTTCGATTGCTCGTCGAATTGTGAAAAATAAACATTAAATATAGAATTCTAATCATATTCACCTATTTTTATCGATAAGAAACACTCTGAAGTTAACTAAATAGAGATGAACTAATTTTGCTCAGCATCGTTTTATTCGAATATTTTATTTCTCAACGGCCGTGGGGCTTAAGCAGCATGCGCATTCATCTCAATGATTTATCAAAAGTGAACATTCAATGAAATGTTACTGCGACACTTTACACATTAGCGCATCATACAGACGTCAGAACTCACAGTGCTCAGTAGTAGGTGGGCCTGTTCGGCAGGTGGGCATCCTTATTTCTTTTCAAAAATTGCATAAAAAATCGTTATTGGTATAAATATTTGGGTGGGATTTTTTGTGGGTTTTTCGTGTAATTTTGGTGGGATAAACAGGTCTAAATTGGGATGTGATCGGGATTTTTTACTAAATCAGAATCTCATCACTGCGCCCTACACTGGTCTAAAGGCTTCAAATCTTGCGCCAACTGCACTTTATAAGCATGTAGGCCAAGATCTTTATGCAAAATACAGTGCAAAGTGACTATGTATAGGCCCAATACTTGCGATCGTCTCGAAAGGGACAAACCTGGGATTTCAGCTACACTCTCAGCTACAGCTGCGATATTTTCAGTTGACCTAGCCGTACGAGAAGGCGCTTAATGATGGCCAAAAACAGTACGAGCTTTACGAATCGTGTTCGCAATATTTTCACCATTTTTTTAATCAATTTTCAATATTTCAATGCGTTGTGAGAGTGCGTATCGATCCATATCTGAAAATCTCTATCTAGACAAATCTAGTTTTTCTTTGTCAAACATCATCGAATGACAGTTGTATGTTGCCACCTGACAAAATAGTGGAAATTTTAAATTACACCTATTGTTGAAAGACCCTATATATACATATATATAAATTTGGGTGTATCGAAATGTATGGACCTAAATTAACACCTAATTCCACCCCTAAATAATGAAATAGGACGGAAATATAGTGCAGAAAATATATTTTTTTTTAAATAAATTCCTGGTTCCCCAAATAGTTCCCCTACTTTTGCACTGCAGTGCATCTTAAGGTAGACTTTTTACCAAAACCACCATGAAAATCGAATTACCATTGAAAACAACTTAAACATCCAGATTTACCAAGAGATCAGACACATACAGTAGTGGCAGGAGACCATTTTTTTTTTCTATTAATGAGAGTTTAGTTTAGCTCATGATTCAATAATTATAAGGTTATCCAGATATTTGACACATCCTTATTTTATGTAAACAAAAATATTTTTACGCTCTTAGAAAAATGGCAGTCAGGGTTGTGTGGTCTTTCCGAAAAAAAGTTATGTTTCAGGGTTTTGTTGTACCTTTTTTATATGTAGGAGCTTCTGTTAAAAAGAAAAAAAAAAACAATTGTGCAACTTTAATAAAATTTATTGACGTTAGATAATTCGTGGAAGTTTGTTTCAATTTTTGAAGCGTCATTTATTTATCAATCTCAATTTCTTACAGTCGTATTAACGAAAATATTTTAATATAGCTTTGAAACGTTGGTTAAAAAGCTTTTTAATTTTAAAGACTTTTAAAATTTAGTTATTCATAAACATGCAGCTGATGTGTAGTTAAATAAGAACACTTCGATTTGAAGTGGGAAGAGTGTAAATAATGGTTTGAGTATTATATAAACTCAATGACTTTTTACTTATTTGTCACAATTTCAACATTTTTATTTTCAAGTATCAAAAGTTTTTTTTTTAAAGTAACCCTCTGTACTGATTTTTTATATTTTTTTTTTTTTAAATACTTTGAAATGTTTTGACAAATTTTTTGATATGTTCTTTTTTTTTGGAAATTATTATTTATAATTTAAATTATTGTTGACAATATTTGTCCACAAATGAGATCAAATAATCATCATCATGCTTTATCAATGGTTTATTGAAGGTTTCAACCATATTTAAAATACTCTCACTTTCCCAAATACAAATATAAAAATCACTATATTCATACCTTCGGTTAAACAAAAGATTTCAAAGCTATGTATCACAGATTTAACAAAATTTCAATAAATTTTACCTCTAATACTATGTTGACACTAAGGCCGAAAAGCCGCTTTTTGGACAATAACGGCTTTTCAGCTGAAAAGCTACATGATATTAAGTTTTTCGCCATAGAAAAACTGTCAAATCAAGAGCATCTTTTTGTGTGCTTTTCAGCAAAAAACTCTGAATAGCAAAAAAACAACCCTGGTTTGAAGTCTGTTTTTTTGAAGTAAAGTCAAAATCGATTAATAAAATCCAGATTGTCACTGATATTTGACATTTCGTCTGTCTGTTTTTTTTTATGTGTTTACTTGAAGCCAATAGGAGCACCTTATTTTCTGAGAACAATGAAACAAAACGCAATTATAACGAACATATGACTACTGTGTGTCAAATGAAAAGCTGCTTTTCAAGTGTGAACACCTTTTTTGAAAAGAGGGTTTTCAGCTGAAAAGCGGCTTTTCAGCCTATGTGTGAACATAGTATAAACTAACTATAGTCAGTTCATTAATTACTTATTTGAACTCAAAGTTCAGATATATGATAAATATATGTATTCAAACAAATTCTTTGTGACTTGTGTATTGCATGCACAAATGTTATATTTTCAATATTATTTTATGTCAAAAATGATACCATTATATTTTTAAAAGCTCATAATGTAATTTTAGTTATTGTTGTTGTCGGCCTTTTTGAGTGATTTTGTAAATTTAATATTGTAGGCTTTGGCCGTATAAAAATTAAAAAGTAAATTAAAAATTAAAATTAAAAATTAAAAGTAATTTTAGTTCAAAACAAACAAGTAGTAGAAAACGTCGTAGTCAAATGTATCTTTAGCTTTTTGTACTACGAAAAAGTATTATATTCAGGCAACTGCGTGATTTTTATTTTATTGAAAAATTGCTCTTTTGCTCTCCTCTTCAAATAAGGGTTCACATTCTTATTCTTGTGAGTAGACGTCAAATATCTGGACAACCTTATAATAATTGAATCATGGTTAAGCTTAAGTTCCTGATCTGCCTGTTATTAAATTTTACAAGTACCTGATCTGTCTATGTTTTATTCTCACAAGAGACAGCTCCAATATACTAATAATAAGAATACCAAAACAAAACTAAAAAGCTTTGATTTAACAGATACCTTAAAGCTTTGTTTAACCTTCGTATACTCGCGTTAAATAGTGTAACACGTATAATCGTGCACGGTCTGTGACACCGAGATTCCTAGGTCGATTTTAGCATGTTCTTAGTAACATTTCATAATTAGCTAATTACATAATAGCTAATACCAGTCTTTTAACAAGTTTTTTAAAAAAATAGTAAGCCAAACGTAAATCGTCGGTCTGAGAGACCAATGTGCGAGTATATGACGGTTAAAAAAACAAACCTTATAGGCAACTCAGATCAGGTGAAAAACTAAACCTTCATTAAAAGAAAAAAAAAATGTTAACAATGATCTCTTGGTAAATCTGCATGTTTAAGTTGTTTTCAATAGTAAATCGTTTTCCATAGTGGTTTTTGTAAAAAACTCTACCGTAGGATGCGCTCCAGTGCGAAAGTAGTCGAAAATATTGTAAATAATGGTTTTTTAATTTTTATGCTGACACTCCTATACGTGCTTGATTTCTTCAAAAATTGGCATGCATAAGTTATTTTAAATAGTTGATTGAGATCTATGGTGGTTTTTGTAAAAAAGTGTACCTTAAGATGGGCTCCAGTACAAAAGTAATCGAGAATGTGGTAAATAATGGTTTTTTATTTCTATGCTGACATTTCTGAATGAAGTTCGATCTCTGAAAATCTGCATGTATAAGTTGTTTTCAATGGTTAATCGATATCTATGGTGGTTCTTGTAAAAAACAGTACTGTAAGATGGGATATGGGGTAAATAAAACAGTAAAATTTGTTGAATATGGGGAATATAATGGGTTTTTATTTTTATGCTGACACTTTTGTACGTAGTCCGATCTCTCTCTTTTTTTTAATAGTGAATGGAGATCTAAGGTGTCTTTTATAAAAAATGTACCGTTAGATTGGCTCCAGTACAAAAACACACGATTTTCATAGAAAACCGCTATTTGGGGAACCAGGAATTTGTTTAAAAATTTTTTCTGCATTGTCTTTCCGTCCTATTTCATTATTTAGAGGTGGAATTGAGTGCTAATTTTTCGATACACACTAATATACTATATATATAAAACTCTATTGGTAAATAGGACTCTCAGTTCGAATTGCAAAATTCAACTAATGTTTTTTGTCAAGTATAGGGTGTGCTTAGGCAATTTTTCTTCTGTCTGTGAAACCTTTAAACATTCCACTGGCTGTACATTTCTGAAAATTAATCAATTATTTGCAGTTCCTCATGTGGAAATTCTCGACGAACGAGGATCAGCCACACCCGAAAAGTACTATAAGGCTGGAAGTACCATCGAACTACAATGCGTCATCTCAAAAATTCCACAGCCCTCATCTTACATAACATGGCGTCACGGAACTCGCATCCTTAACTATGATACAAGCCGCGGAGGTATCAGGTATGTTTTATTATTTTAAGTTAATTCGTAAATTTTTTATAGCCGGTCTTCGCGAATGTGTGAATATATTTATTTATGAATACAGCCGAACATCGTGAAAAATATTTTATTCACAAAGACTCGTTTCATAACCATTTTCCATTTGTTTTTATTGAGAAATATGCAACTAAAAGACATTAAAATAATATTGTAAATCACATGAGTTATTTTTACAAATTTGTAGTAGGATATAAAAATTTTAGAACAAAAAATTTAGTAGATGGTAACGAATGGTAACTTTTACCGAAGCACCGAACTCTATCTTAAATGGTTTTATCACGATTTTGAATTACACGGTTCAGAAATAAGAACAAATACACCATTTTACACGAATGTTTTGTTCTTGTTTGCACGAAACCCCAAAAGAAAATTTTTTAATTCTAATTTTTACAGTGTCTTTCAGTAAGTTATGTACACAATAAGCCGGATCGAAATTTAGATTCCTCCGGTAACCGGCTCAAAAGTTAGTGGGACTCTTAAACTGTATTTCTACATAATATTTTTTTTTATCTGAGAAATCCCAATGGAGTGGTTTTGGGTCTTTTAAACCCTTTTTCGGTTCTATCTTTATTATATATAAAAACGAAAGAAGAGCTCAATACATTTTCAACAAACTAAAAATTATATAAATCCCATGAAAAAATCATAAATTTTTAAAAAACCAAAATATGTTTGTCAAAATTAACTCCTTTTTAATTTTTTAGTGTTAGAAAAGAGTTTGTAACAAAGAAAAAATTCAAAATTTTTAATCTAAAACTTTTGTGGGATCTTAATGTTTACTTTTTGTTATACTTGGTATACATTCTGAAGTTGGGTATGCATTTCATTATTCAGTATTTACCTTATCTTGAAGTGTTCAGTTCCTAGGAAGCTTTGAATTAATTTCGTTATTTAAAATCTATCTATATATATATATATATATATCTATATATATAATAATAAGTTGCATTGTGTATGAAATTGATGTTCTCGGTATTGCGTGAACCGATTTTGTTTCTGGAAATTTCCCATTAAAGGTGATGTCAATACAAAGGATTTTTTGTATAAATGGTCTTTGTATGTGTATTGGTTCATGAATTATAGGCATTTTAGTGAACTTATCAACAATACAGGTGTGAAAAAATACAGGTGCGCACATATGGTGTATAAGGGAAATATTTGCAAGGGTAATTGGAAATAAATGGAATATTGGAATAATTTGGCAAGTCTTACTTAAGTTTGCATTTGCGCGAAAAATATAGGCATAGTTAAAATTTTCCATACCCCTTTTTTTTCATACCCCCTTTACTACCTACAAATCAATAAAAATGCTATATTTAAGACTTCTTTGGTCGTATTGGACTAAAATTTAGTAAATAAGTTCGTATGGTTACTGTCGGCAACTATAATAAAACTGGGCGTGGTCTAACTATATATACGCCCACTTTTTATAAATCATTACCATTCCTGAGTTGTACATGCTTTGATAGTGGAACTTGATATGTAGACGTTATGGGCCCAAGAGGTAGTTACTATATATTTGAGCGAATATTAGACAAATGGGAATTTGGCCACACAGGCCAAATTTATGATATCGAATTGCTTTGGAACTAAATGTCGTATGTAACTATGCAATAGACTCCTAAACTTCTCATCCGATTAGCATGAAAATTTGTGTATAGAAGTTTTTTGGTATGGTGCGTGTTTGTAAGCTATCAATTTTTATCCACCTTGAACACCAGAGGGCGCTGTCGTACAAATTTTTTACAAAACTGCCTAAAACTCACAAACCGCTTATGCGATTAGAATGAAAGGTGGTATACAGTGGTTTTAATGTACGTTAAGTATTTTTCTGCAATATTTTTTTGACCTATCTTGAACACCAGAGGGCGCTGTAGTACAAATTTTTTGCAAAACCACCTAAAACTCCCAAACCGCTCATGCGATTAGAATAAAAATAGGTATATAGTAGTTCTCAGGTACGATAAGTTTTTTGACAGTATCTTCTTTGAACCATTTTGGACACCAGATGGTGCTGTAGTACAAATTGTTTACAAAGTCGCATATTTTTGGTTGTTACATATGCAAATATTTACAAAATATAAAATATTTCTTAAATTTAGTAAAATTGAAAAATTTCCATTATTTTAACATCAAACACATGAACATATCTTGAAAACTATGAAAAATTTTACTACAACGATATATTTAATGCAACATCGTGTTAAAAAATGAGAAAAACACAATCAAAAATTTAATTTTGTGACTTTCGATTCAAATATCTCCGCTACTTTTTTATACACTTTGTTAAATTTTTTTTGTCTTAAAGCTTCATCAAAGTACTATAAAAACCTTATTGCAAAAATACCGTTAGTTGAGTATATGTATTTTAAATATTTTTTTCAAAAAAGGAAATTTTGTAGTTTTCCTCAAAAAAAGGCTCAAAATTTGTTTTTGTTGTAAAACTAATTTAAATTCAAATTCGCAAATTTTCAACTCGATTTAAAAACTATAACATTTATAAGTAAAAGTTATTTCAATTTTACGCAAAAATTAAAAACCGTTTTCGTGATTCAAACAAACCCTTGATTTTTTCGAACAAAATTTTTTTCCAATATTATGTTTTTATATTTTTGAAAAAATAAACAAGCTAAAAAATTAATTTTGTAGAAAAAATTATCTTAGTATCTCTTACCAATCAAAAGTTATAGCCAATAATCTTTATCCAAAATATATATAAAAAACGCTGTCTGTGTGATGGCTATAAATTTTAAAATTACTGAGCCGATAGAGCTGAAATTTTGGCAGTACATTTCTTTCAAGTACGAGATGTTTAAATTCTTGCCACACCTCCTTTTACCGCCCACAAATCAATTAAAATGCTATATTTCCTACGGTTTTCGTCGATTTGGCTACATTTTGATAATTTAGTTTGTATGCTCACTGTCGGCAACTGTACTGAAACTGGGCAATGTCCATCTAATAGAAAACTGGGATGGGTATTATATAAGTGGATGTGGCTCCGCCCATACAATTTAAATTTGTATTATCGAATAGCTTTGAAAGTAAAAGTAGCAGTACTTACATACAAACTCAAAATGGAGTTACTATTTGGTGATCCTGCTACTGGGAAACTGTAACGGACAGTGGAGAATGACAGTGGTGTCAAACTATGAGTCTAAGAAAAGTTTTGAATATACTTTTTATGTTCCCATATAGTTGCTGGGTGCAACGCGCGCCGGGAAAAGGCAAGTTTTTTAATAAAAAAAGAAACAATTAATTATCAAATCTATGAAATTGCGAAAAAGGTTCCAACGATGCACCTGTGTTTTTTTCGAAAAGTGAAATCTCACAACTCGGATAACTTAATTTTTAGGAAAAATTAATATAAAGAACGAGGTGCAAATCATTTTTTGCAAATTAACGCCTTATTAAAAGGACTAAAAACAATTGAGGACCACCTTAACCCTTCGTTGCATGGTATTGCACGTATGCAATGTTGCCTCTAAGAGATATTGCATACACACCCTGTGAATATACCTAACGGAATTTTATTTAAAAATAAATTGAGACATTTTTTTATTAGTTGTTGTCTTCTTTTGTCAAATTGGGGATTTAATTTGTCCAAAATATTGATTTGAACAAGGTCTGTCTTATACGTAGAAAAAATAAGTGAATATTTTTAATAATTATACAAGAAATAACAAAAAAACGTTCAAATGTAAGTTATGTTCCAGAAAATAAGTTCATTTTCTTTAAGCTTACTAATTTTTTTGTTCATTATAACTTTAATTTAATAAAATCAATGACTTAATTGCAAATATGCAATATCATGCATTTGAGACATTTTGAAGTTACATTGCAGATACGAGGTTATATTGCAGATGTGAAATTCTATGCACTTAACTATACTTAAAGCTAAAATTAAAAATAAATTCAGTTTAAAATAAATAACTTGGGTCAAGAAAACAGCCCCTATCTTCGTCACCACGAAGAAAATGATCTTCGGCTTGTGTAAATATTGTTATAAAAGAGTATTACGGGAAGTACTTCTTATATGAATTACAAAGTTTTTTTATCATAATCATTATATGAACACTACCACTAATGATTGAACTAGCCAAAAGGGGTATTTATTGGGTACAACCCGTCGGAACAGAATTCCGAACTCAAAACTACCGAGTGTTCCCATATTAATGAAGACATCTCGAGTAGAGTCTGTGGAATATGTAGCTTACCATGATGATGTTAACGTACATTTGATTTTATGGAGAGATAATAAAGTTGTTAATTTGATTTCAAACCATTGTAGTAAAAGTCCTGAGACCATAGCTGGACGATTTGATAAGAAGTTGTATAAAAAAATATCCGTTGAGTGTCCGAATATTGTTTCACAATACAATACATTTATTGGGGAAGTCAATTTGTTCCACTCATTTATTGGAAGCTGTAAGATAAAAATACGCTATACGATAATATTAGTAAATGCATTGCTACTGCATAAGCGTGCGTAGCAATAAAGCGGTAATCATGAAAACATAATAATTGTCAATTTTCGTTTGTAAGTGGTAGAAAGTCTTTACAAAGTAGGAAAACTATCCACAGAAAGTGTATATCCACCTTCCGAATAATCAAAAAAACGTTGCAAAAAATGACGAAACATTCGAGAAGTTTCCCACTATCTCAAACAGAAGTTCGGTTGGACCATTTTAATCTCTGGCCACAATGGGACAACAAGCGTTTACCATGTAAATTACCAGGGTGCAATGAATACACTCATGTTAGCTGCTCAATAGTTTAGACAAGAGTATGTTTTAATAATATATCAAAATAGAATCAAAATAGAAATTGTTTTACACAATTTCGTATTGAAAAATGTTTTATGTACTTATTTAATGAATTCTTATACAATGAGCTTCAAATTAAGAAACAAAATCCTTGTGACCTTGCAAATCAGTGTTTTATATTTTCCTTTGTTTAAAATTGTCCATTTAAATTGACTATATAAAAAACTGGGAAATATATCTTAGTTTAAGTTATTAAAAGCATATAATTCCATTTCAAAAATGTAAAATACAAATTAATAAAAAATAATATATAAACCATCGTATTTCCGCCCCGGGTACCACCATTTTAGGGGTGACACCATTTGGATATTTTTTTTTAATTTCTCAAACAGAAAGAAAAAGGTACAAATACATTACGTTAAAAAATGTGTGTCCCATTTTGTTTTGTATCAGTAGCAATTTGTGTATCATGCGAAAGGAGTTTTTCAAAGATAAAATTAATTGAGACTTATTTAAGGTCTTCCATGGAACAGGCAAGGCTTTCCGATCTTGCGATTTTTTCCATTCAAAACGAGCTTGCAAGTAATATTGATTTCGATGAGGTTATTTCAAATTTTTCTGCTCTTAAAGCTTTTTTAAGACAACGCCATTAATAAGATTTCTTTGTTTAACCTTATACTTACATATACAAATATTTATTTATTTATTTAATTCATTAGTCTTTGAACAATATTTCTTACAGACTAGAACAGAAAAAAGTTAATTAGAAAGAATTTAATTACAAAATGATATTAAGAAAAATTCTCATTTGATCCTTAGACATAAGAAAATCCAAATTATGATTGCTATAATATTGAACAAATTTAGTACCCTATAAATAGGTGCATTTGCAGCATAATTAGTGCGACACATTTCCAAGTAGAACGGATCAACGGCACATTAAAATTTATCATTTCCAGCAATTCTGGACTATCAACTACACCAGAAATAATGTCATGGACAAAAAGAAGTGACAAAATATTTCTCCTAATCTCTAAAGATATCAGCCCAATTAACAGACATCGGGCACCATAAGAAGGCATCGAACCTTCAAAATTAAAAGAGCGTAATGCAACCCTGGTGAACGATTTTTGTACGCGTTCAAGTCTTAACTCATACATCGCATATTGTGGGTTCCAAACCACGGCCGCATACTCAAGTCTAGATCGAACCAAACTAGTATACAACGATTTCCAAGTATAAGGATCCGTAAAGGATGAACCATTTCGACGAACAAAAGCCAGCATAGCATAAGCTTTCGGAATAATATGGTCCAAATGTGGGACGAACGAAAATTTAACATCAAAGACACCTCCAAGGTCCTTGAACTGATTAACAGATGACAGCATAGAGGTGACAATATGATACGGTGACAGACAAACATTGGCAGACCTCGAGTAGGACATGAAAACACATTTCTCTATATTAAAAAAAAAAACAATTCTTAGAACACCAATCATACAATTTATCAATTTTACTTTGAAGAAATTCACAATCTGACGCGTTTTTGACTTTAAGGAAAATCTTAAGGTCATCTGCATATAACAAACAATTACTGTGAGGAAAAACATAAGTTATATCGTTAATGAACAGAATAAAGAGGAGAGGGCCCAAAATGCTACCTTGAGGAACTCCAGACGTAGCCACATATGAGAAGGATTTTACGTTATCAAAGGCAACAATGCACTGCCTATTGGATAAGTATGAACTTATCCAGCTAAGGAAACTTGAATGAAACCCCATCCTCTGCAGTTTTGTCACTAAGAGGAAGTGGGAGACCTTGTCAAAGGCTTTCGAAAAGTCCGTGTAAACGACATCAACCTGATAACCTTTCTGAAATGAAGATAAGCAATATTCAGAGAAAATTACCAAATTTGAAACCGTTGACCGACCGGGCATAAAACCATGCTGATAAGGAGAAATAATATTCTTTACAGCAAAAAACAATTTAACCTTAACAATCGATTCAAACAATTTCGAAATAGTAGAAAGCTTTGAAATCGGTCTATAATTTAAATATTATTCTTCGAAACCGATTTATGTATAGGTGTTACATAAGCAGTTTTCCAGCCATCTATAAAAATTCCCGAGCTAAGCGACTTATTAAAAATAAGCATTAAGGCATACGCCACAGTATGCATGCATTTTTTTAGAAGGAAAGAACAAATGCCTTTTAAATCTAATTTGTGTGACGATTTAAGACTTATAATGCCATCAACAACATCCGCTTCTGTCAGAGAGAGAAATCCAAAATCTATCTGAGATACCACAGTATCTTGCATCTCAAAATCTACAGAACTGACAGGCTCATAGTTTGAGAGAAAAAAAATTTTGCAAAAAGATTAGCTGTAGAACTAACATTATTTGAAGTGTGGTTATTTAAAAACATCGATGCAGGGATATTAGAAGATCCTTTTTTTAATTTTACGAAACGCCAAAAAGACTTTGGGTTTGATTTTATATCACTCTCAAATTTCAAGATGTATTGTCTATTAAGGTATTTGTCTAGAAAGTTGAATTCCCTCTTATAGTGCCAATATTTTAGAAAATCAAAATTTAAATTTGTTTTTAAAAATCTTTTATAAAATTTAGTACGCAGATTTTTTAAGACCACGCGTGTACCAAGGCAACTTGTAGGCTTTTTGTTTTATTAATGGAATATGGTCATTACAAATTAAGGAGATTCGGTATTTGAACTTATTAAAACAAGCGACCGTATCAAGATTATTAAATTCATCAATCCAATTAATTCTGTCTATTACTGAGTTGATTTAAATAAAATTATACGCACTGAAATTAAAATTTGTTGTCTTATCAATACTTAACTCAAAATATTTATAAAATGAAATATTGATCTCTAAAGGAACATGGTGAAATTTATATTTCCAGTAACAAAAACTAAGTCTAATAATCTACATAGCAAGTTAAAACATGAGTTAATTTGTTGCAATCCAAGTCCTAAAAAGCTATCAATTAAATACATTTCAAAATTGCTCGACACATTTAACGGAGATTAAGTATGAGATTAATATGTACCTGAACATGTAATGTTTTTGTTCCGTCAGTTTTTAAGACTGCGAAGTTAATAAGTTTTCTTTTTTACCTTATGCCTACATATCTAAATATGTAGACACCTGAAAATGTAATATTTTTGTTCTGTTTTTTACAAATTCTTATTGTCTTTCACATGTTGGTTGTTTTTTTTTTTTTTGAAAACATAAAGATAATAATAAAAACACTTAATCTCATCAATTGGTTTCTTTTTGCATTTAGAATTTTTTTATAGGGGTGACACCATGAGTATCCGCCCCGGGTGTCACCAAGCCTAGGAACGCCACTGAGACGCACAAGTGGAAGAAGTATCGGTCGATACTATAATTTAACCTTAAAAAATTATACAATTATCTCGAAAACAAAACAAGATAGGCCAAAAAAAACGGTTACAGTTACAACAGTTTACATTTTTTTGTATAAAACAATAAATTACTTTGGTGAATAACCATAAGTTTTTAATTTCCATACAAATTCTTTTCACCTAAGCCCGACTTAGGTGATTTTACTATTGTTTTATTTTTTCTCGGTGTATGTACTAACCAACTTTGCTTACAGCGAGAATACCTACTTAATGAAAATATCTGTCGTTTGAAGGATTTCACCAAACATGGATAAAATTTTCATTAGTTTAAACCCTTTTAAGCAAGTTTTTAAAAAAATTCATAACTTTTTACCTAGTGTACTGGAAATAAGTTTGGACGATCAAAATTAAGATTTTTAAATGCAAATTGCAAACAAACTCAAAACTTTACTTGCTAAATTTTTTTAACTTACTCATTATTACTTACTTAGTATCAGTTGATTTGACATTTATTAGTCATCTTCTTCAGATAACAAAATATTCTTATAATATATAAATACAATTAATTTTGCTTAAAATTTCAGTGTCAAGACGGATATGCTACCTGGTCGAGTCTTAAGTAGGCTCTACATAGCTAATGCTAACCGGCACGATACCGGAAACTACACTTGCATACTTGGTAATGACATCAAAGAAACAGTCATGGTCCATGTCTTAAATGGTACGAACATGTGTAGAACTCATGCATTATTTAAACTATTCTATGTTCTCTATTTTGTGCATTTGCAGGTGAGGAACCTGCTGCAATGCAGCATGCATCTTTTGCGCCCCTTCGTCCCATATATGAAGTGGTGGTGTCTGCATTCCTATGTGTGATATTATGGCAACGATGACAACATGGCCACACCGAGTGAGCTCGTGAGAATTGCTTGCCGTCAGTCCAAATTAAGTTTTAATCGTATGAACAAGATTTTTTGATTTAAGAATTTAAGCAAAACTAGGAAGAAACATTTTATATGATATTTTTTAATTAAGTATACACTCTGTTTCATATATGTGACCCGGTCTATGAAAAGGTGGCTTCTGACTCAAAAACAAAATTTCGAGAAATCTGCTGTTAAAGTTGCATTTCGTCAGTTTCTCGGTGCTCTTCTTTTTCTACATTTTTAGTACACTTCTAAGCAAGTTAGAACTTTCTGCTTTTCATGATGTGAAAGACCGTCTCAAAAACTATCCGAACCAAAATAAAAGTAAAAAATAAGTTCTTGAGTCATAAGCCACCTTGTTTTTCATAGACCGGGTCACATCTATATATATATATATATATATATTACATATACATATATATTATATATGTAAAAATTAACTTGAAAAATTGACCTATTTCCATCTTTCAACGCAATTTTAAAAAACATTTTAGAAAAATTGCATTAAAGCGGGCTTCGTTGATACACGTTGGTATAAATCGAGAGAACCAATCAATCAATCAAAAAAGCCTATTTTATAATTATAAATCCATTTCTTTGTAGTAGATTTTAGCAATATTTGTGAAAATTACAGTTATTTGGAGAAGTTTTTATTGAGGATAAGAAATAATTTTTTTAAAAAACCTTTTACCACTAAAAATACCGAGAAAATAGGGTTATAGCTTTTGCCCGAAGATAGGACTTTTGTTGAGATCTTTAAATAATAATAATAATAATTTGGTTGAGATCTTTATTAACTCTAAAACTACAGGAAAAATTTTATTGAACATCATCTGCATAGATCCATATCTGCAAATAGAAAAAAATTTATAAATTAGTAGAAAAGCAATGAACCTGATTTTTTGACAAAATAGGAAGTGGTTTATTATTTCAAAAGTTTTAAGTAACCATAAGAGCATGTATTGAGAGCATGTAGAGAAGAGTCACCAGGCCTTCATCGTACGATTTTCGTACATAAACTATAGCTTCCATAATATCAGGAAAGCAGCTGTGGCCAGCTCGGAAACCAGATTGTGAGAGAAAACAATCTTCACCTTAAAGAAGAACACATCTTTAGGACGTAAAGAACAAAAACGCCCAATTCAGTCTGATTTCATATCCCTTGTTGTGATAGCACTGAGAGTTGCGCAAAGGTCTTTGAATTATAAAGAATGAAAAACATAACTTTTTCAATGAACATTCAAATCTTAAATTCGAACTAGACTTCAAATTAAAATCTTTACAAATCAAAACCAACTTATACGAAAATTGTCTCAAATGGTCTTTTAAGTGTAAAAAACTTTTTATTTAGAAAAATAATTTTTGTCTATTAAATAAAAGTTTAATTTAATTAGTAAAAGGTTGAATTTGAAGCGTGGAATATGGATTTTGTTTTTGCATTTTGTTTTAAAGAGATTTATAAAACTTGAATTATAATTGATTCGATCTCATCTAAATTAGTTTCTAAAATATATATATATTTTTTTTTAATAAAAAATGTTCAACTTTTTTTTAATTTATATTAAACTTTTATATCGATGGAAATATGCTAAGGGCCCATTTGCCTCAAATAAATTTATTAAATTTTTCACATCTCACTGGAATAATGTTACATGTTCAGAAATATTTTTGTTTGGAAAAGTGTGCATTCCCCAGCTTTGTTACTTTCGTAGACCAAAAGTTAATTTTAAAAAATTTAGAAAAAAAATTATAACTCTAGTTTTAGTTTGTAACTTAATTGTAACGATAATTTAAAAAATTAATTTTAATATAAAAATAATTTCGATACTTTAAAATCATTAAAAAATGGCAAAATTTGCATCTACAAATAAAAATTTTACTTCAATGTTTGATTCATAAGTTTGAAGTTTTAAAAAAAGATGCCTGTGTGCCAAAAATCTTAATCCATACTTTGAATTTGGTTTAAAAAAATGTCGGTTTTTCGGTACCTCATAATTAAATTTTTCATAGTTGGATGCACATGTTAATATCCAATCGTGCAGGAAAGCATTGCCAGATACTTTATTTCTACTGGCGACCATTACGTTTTCTATTGCTAAACTAAAAGGTGTTTTTTAATACGCTGTAGTTTTTCTTGCTCTGTGTAGCCAGATCGGCGCCATTTTTTTATATTTATTTTATTCAGAAAACATTTAAATTCCATTATGCAAAGATATAAGATTGACGAACGTCTCCAAATTTTGGAATTTTTCATTAAAAATAACCGGTCGGTTAACCAAACTTTTCGCGATTTTTAGGACGATGCTTATTTCTGGCTTAATGGATATGTAGACAAACAAAATTGAAGAATTTGGTGCGATGATTAGCCGCACGAGATACAGTAGATTGCGTTACATCAAAAACGGGTCACAGTTTGGTGCGGTTTGCACTCAGAAGGCATCATCGGTTCTTATTATTTAAAAAATGAGGTCGAAGCCAATATAAGGGTAAATGAATTACGATATCGTAAATCCCCAACTCACACGGTGATTTCCAATCAAACAATCTAGTCGTTTTGTTGTTGCTTTCTATGTGAAACTGTCAAAAGCTCTGAGAGCCAGAGCGGATGAACACAGATTGCAGCAATCTAAATTTGTTCATTTTGAGATTGCTGTACATGTCGGCAATCAGCAATTTGAACAGTGTTGCTAGGTTATGAAATACAATTTTCAAAGAAATGTCAAATTATGATTGGTGTGTCGTGTGAGCTACCAACAATCAGAATGTGAAAGAGAGTAAGAAAAGTTAATCGATTGCCAATCAAGCAATCTCGTGTGAGTTGGCCAAAACTGATTGAATGCTGGTTGCTGCCAAACGTTGCCATACATAACCTCAATGCGCACTGGTTCCAGCAAGACGGCACAACGAGTCATACAGCAGTGTAGGGCGCGTAGTGGCTCGCGTGCTAGAGACTCGTGGAGACTCGTTTACGAACTCTCTCTCGTGTCTCACATATATCAACACCCAAGAATGATAGAAAAAAGATTACGCGTTCCGCAATCCCGTTATCTAATGCTCTCTTTCTCAACTGAATGCATGACGTCACACATCACTTCTGCTTGACAAAAACGTATGTAAATGTGTAATCGTTTAGGCAAATTGACGAAATTGAAAATAAATTCTTTCGGAAAAGTTAAGTAAAAATATCTACTCTTCTGTATAAAAATATAAATATTTTCGTATACGAAAAATATGCATTTTTTAAACTTTCAAGATCTCCTAAACCATTCGAGACCGACAAAATTTATTTGCACCAATAGATTTAAGAGGTCCATATACATATTATAAAAATTAGAAAAAAATATTTAGGCTTAGGCCCCAAAGTAAAATTAATCCAAATTCTGACAATATTGCTTATGACGTCATGCTCTCTCTCTCTCTCATTTGCGAAACTCGTAATCTAGTTTCTATTAGAGCCCGAACAGAATCAAAGCGATCGGCGATCCTATCTTTTCGCCCTTCGCTAGGAACACGTCCAGAATGAAAGCGATTAGCGATTGGCGAACTATTCACACTGAATTGTCAGAATGTTTGGTTTTGTGTATGCATAATTGACATGAAGAAAACAGAAACACAGACAACAAATGTCAGAAGATAATAAAACTTAAGAAAATAGCACTGAACGTACCCCACCATTAGGATAAGGCAACACTTATCATGTTTGACAGCACTCAAAGAGAGGTTCGCCAGGTCGCCAGAGAAAAAATAGAAAAGATTCTAATCTGGCGAATGTTCGTCGCGATCGAAGACCAGCGATTTGATTTCGGACGTGTTCATACGTGTTTATGCATTCTATTGCTTGAAAATGTCGCCAATCGCTAATCGCTTTCATTCTGTTCGGGCTCTTATTCTTGATAAACACCAATAAGAAGTCATTTCAATCAGTTGGCGCTGAGACTTCATGTTGTAGGGTTAACGTTGCATAATGCTCTGAACTTGATTATTATGCACCGAAGAAAATAGATGGGCAAATAAATAAGAACTTACCGAATAAAGTAAACACTGAGTTCTATATTATATTTTTAGATCGAAGACTTGTTTTATTTATGTTTTTTTTTTGTTGTTTGTTTTTGTTAGATTTAAATTTAAAATTAATTTGGTTTTTTACTAAAAAAATCGTTTTTTAATAATTTAAGTTGATTTATTTTGATTTAAGTTTTAAAATCAAAATAAAAACATGAAAGTAAAATTAAATCTAAACTCAAAATAAAATATTATACAAACGAGCAATTTTTCAGTGCTGAGAGCGAGATTCCACTACCACAAGCTCAAAATTATAGAAAATATAATAGTATTGGTGTTCCCATCACTGTCATACAGCCACTGAAACCATGATACAATTACAAAGTAAGCTCATTTTAAGATGGCTGCTCAAATGAGAAATTTTACAACAACAAAGCTGTTGGAGCTTCAAATGGCAAACGTTAGAAAAAATAAAAATTTCCAGGTGATTTTAACAACTAGCTCACCCTGCTCTCTAATGTGAGGCTACCTTGTAATTGTATCCTGAAACTGAAAAAGACGTTGTGTGAGCGAATTATAATCATTATTATTATTATTATTATTATTATTATTATTATCATCATCATCATCATCATCATCATCATCATCATCATCATCATCATCATCATCATCATCATCATCATCATCATCATCATCATCATCATCATCATCATCATCATCATCATCATCATCATCATCATCATCATCATCATCATCATCATCATCATCATCATCATCATCATCATCATCATCATCATCATCATCATCATCATCATCATCATCATCATCATCATCATCATCATCATCATCATCATCATCATCATCATCATCATCATCATCATCATCATCATCATCATCATCATCATCATCATCATCATCATCATCATCATCATCATCATCATCATCATCATCATCATCATCATCATCATCATCATCATTATTATTATTATTATTATTATTATTATTATTATTATTATTATTATTATTATTGTTATTATTATTAGTATTATTATTATTATTATTATTATTATTATTATTATTATTATTATTATCATTATTATTATTATTATTATTATTATTATTATTATTATTATTATTATTATTATTATTATTATTATTATTATTATTATTATTATTATTATTATTATTATTATTATTATTATTATTATCATTATTATTATTATTATTATTATTATTATCATTATTATTATTATTATTATTATTATTATTATTCTGCTTTCATAACTGCCCAAGAACTCAACTTTTGTGCAGTGCAGAACACCTGACCAAGTCTCACCACGCGTTGTACTATGTGAACATCACTGGTCTATGCGAACAAGGCAGTAAGTATTGAGCAGCTTGAAGGCAACATTATCAGCGAGTTATCAGCGAAATTTTTTCAGAAATGCTTGCAAAAGTAATGAAAAAATATGTCGATCGAATGTCGTATGTTCAGAGCAGCCAAGTTGTACATCAGGAAATTATTTCCAAACAATAATTTTATGTCGCAAACTTCAAAGTAAAACCTAAACAAGGGTTAATTTTTATGTTTTATTTCAAAAAGAAATCCTTAACCGAATTTAAAAACTCCCTTGACATGCTTTGTAAAAAGAAGCATAGTTGTAAGGCCCAAAATAAAGAAACGACTGAACTTTTCGATTCATTTATATTACATTTTGCCTAACTCAGAAATGTTCTATAGAACTCTTATTGGAGTTAAAACAAATGTCTAAATTTTTTCACCCAAAAAGATTGTGCTACTGTTATCAACAAAAGTAAAAAAAATGATTAAGTTTTTTTATTTGCAAAGTGTAACAATTAAATAAGGCAACCTGTAAGAAAAATCGAAACTAGCATTACTTCCTACCTGACAATGACCTTACTACCGGATGTACATTACGTTTGTGTCGTTATGTAGTTTTCTATATAATGTAGAAATGATATATCATATTAGAAGGTCCTTACAAATGGTACCACAGGGATATATAGTGGATAGTGTTACCAAAAACTTTTAAAATTTACTCTTGTTTAAAACATGAAATAAAGGATCAGTCTTATGAGCATATTATTCTAGTTGTGTACGAGCATAATTTATGCATTTAGTGAAAGTTAAATCAATAACCATTAGTGCAAAGTTGAAACATGTGCCCGTAAGGAAATATTTTAGTTAACGCAGCGATTCATAAAGACTATTTAAGTAAAAAAAGCCCTGTTTTCGTGTGAATTTGAACCCCTTTAGACTAGTCGAATTACATCCCTGGTAGAGTAACTTCAACTTGTGTAGTAAGAAACATTAACAAGAGACAATTTGAAGAGCTAGTTCCCACAAAAATTCCCGTGGGTATTAGTACGATATTAAAATAATAAAAGATAGGTCAATTTCAAGATTAATTCGACTCCACAATGGCGATCGCAAAAAATTTTCAGAAAAGAACAAGTGCACTATACAAGTCAGAGTCATTACAATAATTCATATTTTACGATATATTCGCCATAAAAATACATAGGTATATTTTCCATGGTCAATATGAAAAAATATTGAGTTTCTATTTGATTTAGGAACAGTTCGTTACTTCTCAAAGAGATGTTAAATATTTTCGTTGTTACATTAATAATTTGGAAACACATTGGTCAATTTAACAATGAAATATATCGAAAAGCTGGAGAAATAAGCCAAGCTAGAAATTGGATGAAGTCTTACTGAAAACATTTGCTTAAGAAGTGGATAAGTAATTATAAAACGTGCCGACATGTAAAGTCCACTCCAATCTTGCAAGCGTTTGGCAAACAACATCTGCTTCTATGAAAAGAATCCCTAAAAGAATGTCAAAATAATTTTTACCAAGGAGTAAAGTGAAGTGCATTTAAAATTGTGGAACAGAGTGTATTAAAGTTTTTTTTTTTAAATGAGCCAACATCGGTTAAAAGAGACCAATTCTCTATTCAGACTTATTTATGTTGTGAAGGCATCTACCAAGCCAAATCCATGGTTGAATAAATAATGTTGTAGCATGGGTGAGAGCGAGTTCCCATAAATATCAAATCGAAGTTGACAGCTCATACAAAATCTGAAAGCGAAAATTGATAACATGTAAAGCCGATGAAGTTGTTGTTGTTGCTTTTCATTGATTTTGACAATTGTGGGTACTAAGAAGAGAGTACGATCAGCCCCGAGATAACCTTATTAATTCAACCATGGCCAAACCGATTTCAATTTATTTCGCTTTTTTCATTGAATATCTATACCTATTGTAAGCTACACTTTACACTTTTTTTTTTTGCAAACATCAGTTGCACATCTAAGTAAGCTCGTAGGTTTAAAAAATAACTATTCAACTGCGCTGAGCTCCGTCCGTCCGATGGTCCAGTGCTTGTGAATTGTTCGTAGCCACAGATTCTAAGAAACAACTGCTTAACAATTTAAGAAACAATTTAAACACAAAGGCAATTCCTTCGCATATTGAAAATATGGTTGAAACATTCAGTTGCTAAGTGAGAGCAAATGCAAATTTGTAATTTTTCATCATTTTTCTATCACAAATTTCTCTCTTGCAAAGTATCGAACGAAGCACATTCTTTCGAATTTTAATTATCAGTTAACAAAATTTTGGTTAAGTGCACACTATCCACTACTCCGCCTACAACTTTATCTTAAGTATATAAGTTTTTAGCACATGAAAAATTCAGTTCCTAGTGGGTTTTTGATAGCGGGTTTTTGATTTTAAAGTATCTTTATTGTCAGAAGAAGTATAGAGATAATTTACTTTTCGATAAATTTATCATAACAAATTATCGTTTTCGAAAATCTTAAATCTTAAACCCAATACTTAGCAGATATATGCTTCTAACTTCATTAAATATTAGATAATCTCTTCTGGAACCCGCGAAGGAGAAATATTGACAACAGTGAACTTTTTTTAGAGCCATGTTAACTCCTAGAGCCACTAGTTTTTTAATTTTCGTTTAATTGAAATCTAATTAGAAAATCTAGCCTTGTTAAAATATTAAATACATATATTGGTTGTGGAATATTTGTTAATTACTACCAGTAACGAAAGTAAATTCTTTTTACTTCCTCTCGATTTCAAAGTAACAAATATGATTTTTAAAAGGCACGTTGACTAAAAAGATACAGTAGTTTCGACTATGTCGTAACACAAGACGTAGAATTATTCAATTCGCTTTTGATGAAATCTTTTTTAAAAATATTTATTCCATACACCTGAGGATATGACCTTTAAGAGAGTGCCGGAGAGGGTTAATATGTATCACCAACCCCCATTACTTTTGCAAAAGGAACATTTTTGCCTTTGACACCTATTCCCTCCGACCACTCCTTAGGGGCGCTCCCATACAAATTTTATGCTTTTGTCGATAAAACCGGAAACTGTCCATAAATAGGTAGAAAACTTAAACAAGCAAACAAAATTTGTTCAATGCTATCAAGTTCAACAACCCATGTGTCAAAATTTCACTGTCGATAATATGTCCGGATATTTAATTGGCTGCGTTTGACATTTCAATAACAGATTCTGTTAAAAAAGCATGCCCCTCAAAATTACTCAGTATTACTGGGCTACGCGAGTCTGTTAAAAACAACATGCCCCAAAAGTATGCTTTTTTTTAATTATAAGATTTATGTCTTCACGCTAGATGGCGCTGTCTTCGCCGTCGAAAAAACCGGAAGCCGTCGATAAATAGGTAGCAAGTTTAAGCAAACAAAAACATCAAATGTTGGCTTTATATTTCATGTAATTGTGTACAATTGATATAAGTTAGACAGTTCAAACATGCATTTTTGTCGCATTGAGGATCAAGCAGACCAACAAGTGCTAAGATCAACATTGTACGATTAGTACTTTAGGCCCACCAAAGGCTCAAAAAGTAATGTAAATACCGACACCTGATCACTATCAACCACCCTACTTACCTCCGAGAACGATGTTTTCTACGTCAAAAAACTAAAAAAGCTTCGCTTCAAAGAAAAAGTAGAGTACTTTATTAATTTAAATGAGAGCTGCCTTTTAAGTCTTGCGCCTCGGCAACATTAAACATTGCCCAATGAAGATTGACAATTCCATTCGAAAATTCAACGTTTTGGTGCATGTGGGCTTATGTGTTGTTTACAATGGTTTAAAAATTTTATTTCAGCAAAAAAATTTAATTAACACGTGAACGTGATAACATTTTACGATTTTCGACGTGGATTAAAAAGAAAGGAAGGCATCGATCAACTTAGTTCGACTTTTGGTGATTAAACACCACAACCAATGATTTCGAGCATGGTCGTCTTTCTCTCCAAGACGAATTTCGTGAAGGTCGTCCAAGAACGGCTGTTGTAGCAGAAAACATGAATGCTGTACGTGAACTGTTGGAAGCAGACTTGCATGTGAATCGTGAGATAGTCATCCTTGGGTATAAGTGTAACTAGCATACATTCAATTAAACATGAGCATTTAGACGTCAGGAAGATTTGATCCCGTTGGGTACCCCATAATTTGCCGGTTACTCAAAAAAGGATCGTTTCAATTAGTGCAAGGAAATGCTGAAAAATACAGCGGGGTTGGTTCGAAACACGTCTTTGACACCACCACAGGTGAAGAATCATAGATATACGCTTATGAGTCCGAAATAAAGCAGCAATCCACTGTTTGGTTCCTTCAAAGTGAGCAAAAACCGCCAAAAGTTGTCTGCGGGCAAAGCACATCCAAGCAAATGGCAAGTTTTTTTAGAAAACCGGTCATATCGTTACTGTACCACATGAGGAACGGAGAACTGTTAATGTTGAATAGTACACAATTATTTATTTTCCGGAAGTCTTCCGAGAATCGAGGAAAACGGAAGGAAGATCATCCTCCATCACGACAATGCAAGTTTCCTCACATAAGCTCAAATTGATGATTCATCTGCCTTACAGTCCCGACTTGTCACCCAGAGACTTCTTCTTGTTCCCTCACATTAAGAATAAATGCGTGGCGAGCGTTTTTCTACTCCCGAACAGGCGTTGAGTCCTTCAAAATCCTGGTTTCGGAGGTATTAAGTTCAGATTGGTTCAAACCAAATGGTTCAAACAAATACAGAAGTTCTTGATACTATGAAAACCAAAAAAGATTTTCACTGATTAACCATTGTGTTTTCATTGTTAGGCGCAAGAGTTAAAAGGCAACCCTCGAATAAGTCTAAATAGATTTAATTGAGTAAAAAAATAATTACTTATTCTTTAATTTTCGGATCAGTCAGTTTGCATTTGTTTCGACAATTAAACAGAACTCATAACTAAGCGCTTTTTTATTTTCCAACATTTCTTTAAACTCTTATATTTATGACACCAAAAAAATTATATTTTAATAGGCTCATAAAGAATTATATTGACATATATAGACAATGAATGCGCTCATAATTAAAACCGATCAAATGTTTAATTTATGGTGAAACAGGTGCGATCATAATAAAAGGTTATTCATTGAGTTTGAGGTACTTTTTTCAAGAAGAAAAAATAGCAAAAAAATTTTATATTTTATCTGGTAATCTTAATTAATATAAAAAAGAAACAGATTTTAAATTTATTTTATAAAGATTATTTCTTTATAAAATAATGTAAGGTGACTTCGGCTTGTCCGTACCGGATTATCCATGTAGACTTTGTACTTGTGCGTAGCTCTAAAGCAGTGGTGCTCACTACATGGTTTCCCATCAGTGTTGCCAGATTTTTTTTTAAAAAAACTGCTAAATCTGAAGAAAAACTGAAGAAAACTGCATTTTGAACACAAAAACTGCCATTCTAGAAAACGATTTATTCAGCATTTTCTATAATTTTTTATTAAAAACAGATATAAAACAAATTCATTTGCATATAAAATTGTTGTTGTATATAACATATAAAAAAATTCTGGTATTTTATTCACATTTTAGATCATTTTAAGAAAAGTAATGCAGGTATTTTAATGTTTGTTTTTTCCATATATTATTATTTCCATTAATTATACATATCACTATTAAATTCTTGTATCATAGTTTTTGAAACGTCAAATCTTGAACAACCATTTTTTTTTTTAAGAGGGTTGGAATTTCTAGTTGTCGCACTAATCTTGTCACTTTTGCCAACCCAACCTTTCAAGTACTTATTCTCCTTCCAGGATCAACAAGGCTTGCAGCCTTGTGGCTTGAAAAGAAAACACGCAAATTGGCGCAAATAGAGAAGTGAGGTTGGTTCATGTTCTATGTTCAATGCGTGAAGTTGGCTGAAGCTGCTGCTGAAGTTTAAAGCAGGTCTGCTTTAAAAAAGTAATTCAACCGTAATGATTTTTTGGTAAAGAGAATTTTTGAAAACTACATAAGATTTTATATTTTCATAAAAAGTGCATTTTCCCCTGAAAAACTGCATTAATAATGGAAAAACTGTATTTTTCTTAAAAAAACTGCCAACCTGCTCAGAGTTAAAAAAACTGCCATTTGCAGGCACAACTGCCATTCTGGCAACAATGTTTCCCATAGCCCGCGGGCATCGTGTGTTGTTAGCTTTTGCACACGAAGTAGCAATCGGCTCGCTGTGCTTGTACACTGCGTAAAAGTTTGTTTTTTCTGCTTTGCTTTAAATTTCAAGTCGGTATGCTTTGAGCGTTTATGCGTTTATGCGAAGAGGCTCTCGCTGGCTGTTTTATTTATGAATATACGTAAATATATTGCAATGTTTCAGGAAAAACATTAATACATTTTTGCTCGTTGTTTTCTATGTTGAAATAGCAAAAAACAAACGGAAAAATAAAAAAGAAATGATTATATTGAAAATCCAACACTCGACAAGAGTTTCTTGCACCAAATGTTGTGAGAGCTTTTATCAACTTCTTGTTTCAGTGTAAAGCTGTGCACTCGGAAAGCTCTCTTTGTTGTTGTTTGAACCTTGCGTTGATCACTACTGCTCTAAAGGATCCAAAGAAATGATCTCACATAATTTAGGCGGCTAATTTACCGGTCCAAAGCTTGAAATTAACTATTTATCGAATGAATCGAATGATCGCTGAATAAAGCTATGGTTTCATGGGCTGTGTGGCAAGTAGCATTGTCTTGTTGGAACCATATGTTGTCGATATCGCGGGCTTTAATTTCAGGTTGCAAATAATCAATTATCATAGCACGATAACGGCTGCTTCTCACAGTTACGTTCCGAACGGCCTCATTTTTGAGGATATATGAATTTATGCTTCAACCAGCCAATAAACCACATCACACTGTTGTTTTGTTTGAATGTATCGAATTTCAGCTCTTGAACTTTAGGTTGCTCTTCAGCCCGAACTCAGCAATTTAACTGATTACGTAGCCATTAAGCCAGCATTGGGCCTCATCGCTGAACTAAATTTATAATCTTAAACAGTCGATGTTCTTCAAATTTTTAAAAAAAAAATAGTAAACTAACTATTAACTATAGTAATAGTTACTCCCGAAACAGTTTTCAAGATGAAAAGAGGATAACTCATAATTACGCCTTGAAAGAGCTAAGTCTTCTTTGACGTAATAAGAAATCAAAAGTAGCAAATATTAAGGAAAATTTAGGAGTCGAGAAGTGTTCATATAGGTTCCCTTCTAAAGCTTCATCTATGACCATTCAACAAAGAAATAACAGCAAAGCGTTCCTAAGCTACATTCTTGAATATTACAACCAGGGTGCCAAAAAATGGCTAAATATACCTCACAATTCCATGTGTACTTCTCCAGTGGTTAATAAGTATATGACGTATCCGGCTATTTCCTTAACATCATGAAAATAAAGCTCCAAGTCCACAAAACCCTTGATTAAGTGAAAATTATACCAACAACATAAACATCTTAAAAAATTAAATAATCAAAAGCGGTTTCCATAAACATACCATTGGTAACATGAGACCAAAAGACCCTTTTCTTCAACGGAAATAGGTATTTCAAGGTTGGAAAAGATGAGTAAAATTACCTCTAGCTAATTTTGAGAATGATAAAGAGGTGTTCGTTACTTAAAATACTTATTTTTGGTACACATTTTTGTTTTAACCCTACTTTGGAGCATATTCTCAGTTCAAAATTATGGCTATACACCATCAAGTCCCTTTGACTTAAAAGCAATTGAGAAGTAATGGGGTCGACTTAGGAATTGGATAAAAGCAAAGATGAACGGAAAACGACTCTCTTGATATCTTGTAAAAAAAATTTCAACTGCCATGTTATAAAAGCTCATTTAATACATGAAAAATATTTTCAAACAATTAAACGATAAAGCTGGCAATAAATAAGGGGTATTCACGATCCGGAGCTCCTTACTGTGCTCTTGTGCAATAGATTAAAAAAGTCCAACAAACTACAAACACACCACATGTATAGATCTAGAAGTTGAAGTTGAGTGCAGTCAGATGTGTTTTGTTTATTCAATTTTTATTTGTTCGAAAGGATTAAGTTAAAATCCGAAACTGTTAAATATTTAATTAAAGTTGCTTCCTCTAAACTTTTCACGTTTTCTTTCTGTTTTGATTGTTGATGTCATTTTTTGTGTGGGCTTTTAAGATCAAAATAATAAAATTAAAGTGCTTTGACAGTAAATGATGTGGAATTGAGTTCTTAACCAACAGTTTTTACCAAAGACGAGTATTTGGTTAAAAAATCTACAAAGGGTTTTGATATTTAATTACTTGTTTGTTACATTTCTGCTGTTATAAGCTGATGGTTCAATAATATCGATGAAATTATGGAAGTTCAGTGTGGCGGGATATGTTAATTCTATTGCGTTATATATTAAAAAGAAGTTGGTACTTAAAAGTGTACACAATTGACTATCACTTTTTACTTTCTATCAAAAATTCACAAAATTACCTCAAGAGCTCAAGCGCACAACAAAAATACTACAGGGTATCGCCAGTGCGCTTGTGTTATAGATTATAATTTTGACAGGACGGGTATTTTGTTATTGTAGAGCTCCTTTTTGTTACACTTTTGCACAAGAGCACAACCAAGAACTCCGGATCGTGAATAAAAAAGGGGTCTCAACATGGTTGGTGGCCAGTAATGGAACTATATGAACACTACCTCTAATGATCTGTGGCCGCGGCATTTTCTTTGTACAAAAGGTTTTGATTTCCATTCCATACCATTTTTCCCAAAATACGACTGATCTTGAGTTTCAGCAAATAATTCCAAATGCTCATCACTTTCAGACATTAGTTGTTTGTCCCGGCTTCTTTATAAATTTACACCGGTATTCATTTAAACAATTTTCAAATAAAACACAACATATAAATAATCGGTATTCACAATTAAGTGCACTTGCCAGTGCAGTTGAGAACTTGTGCAGTTATGTTTTCGTGAACACACAACACGAAAATTTGTGAAAATTTCTCTCTTTCGATTGAGAAATTTATTGAAGTATGTCTTGTTTGTCACAATCAGCTGTTTGTTATTGTTATCGGGAAGCAAAAAAAAAAGATTTCATGAACTAAATATAAACTAAATATAAAAAAATAAAAAATTAATTTGGGAGAGATTTCATTTATTTTTGTCATCCATCTCTAAATGAATATAAATAACAAATTACAACTTGACAATTAGTGATGTAGAATATATTTTGTGCAAAATACCTAGTACCCAATAACGGGGCATCCATTAATTACGTGAGGTCATTGGTCATTTTTTCACACCTCCCTCCCCCTAGTGAGATATTCTGAGATTTGGTTCGACCCCCTCCCCCTCCACTAATATCACGTGAGATTGTTCAAAATTCGTGTTTTTAGTGTAAACATGTTAATTAATGATTCATTGTATTGGATTTATTAAAAAAAAACGTCGAATCGCTTGTTCGGCCAGAGGCAAAGACAATATACAAGGTGGCGCAAAAATAACCTTCCGATGTTTTTTGGCTGTAATTTAAAAAAAAAATGAAAAACTTTGATTCTTCTTGTGGATTATTTTTATTTGGTCTTTTTATTTTTTTTACATCAAGTGGAGAATATGATGTCATGTAAACGGCCGCCGCCACAGTTGATTGTCATTTGAGCCCTTTTTATGGCATTTTCCATCACTTCGACCAAAACTTCCGGCGATAGGTCCTCACATTCTTGACGGATATTGTCTTTAAGAGCTGCAAGAGTCTGAGGCTTGTTGACATAAACCCGCGACTTCAAAAAGCCCCACAAAAAGAAGTCTGGAGCGGTCAAATCAGGCGATCTTGCTGGCCAGTGCAAATCGCCAAATCGGTAGATTAGGCGCCCGGGAAATGCATCCTTCAGCATATCGGTTGTGGCACGTGCAGTATGTGCCGTTGCACCGTCCTGTTGGAACCACATGTTTTCCAATCCCAATCCATCAAGTTGCGGCAAAAAGAACTCGTTGATCATTGCTCTGTAGCGCTCACCATTCACAGTAACCTTTTGGCCCGCGACGTCTTCGAAGAAAAAAGGTCCAATGACTCCTCCAGCGAAAACAGCACACCATACAGTGACTTTGAGCGGGTGTAATGGCTCTTCGTGGGTTACACGCGGATTTTCAGTGCCCCAAAAGCGTAAATTTTGCTTATTTACGTACCCGCTAAGATGGAAATGGGCCTCATCACTCATGATTATTTTTGATGATAATATTGGTCAAATAAATAGTCAGCAATATTCCGCGTTCTGGAGGAGTATAGCGTAACATTGTTTATTAACGTGTATTTCGCGTGTGTTTACTACACAAATGTCAAAACAGAACTGACATTAGGGGCCAATCGTAAAATTTATAGCATTTTCTGATAGGAGGATTACTTTTGCGCCACCTTGTATTATGAAGACATTGCATCTGAGCGGCTGTTTCAATATTGAACAGACATTAGGATGTACAGATTGGTCTGGAGAAAATCTTGAGCACTTCGAAATAAAAAGCAGGGCTGACGATGAACTTACGTTTTTCGAATGGAGAGTAAACGCAAGAGCCGACTTATTAATGAACAGACGCCGAAAACATATTAGAGCAAAAATAACGGAAGTCACGCATCTCTTTTGCACTAATTCGTTTTTGTTTGATTATATTTTTTTCATTAGAATCTTCAGGAGACGGCTTTGTTTACATTTTTTTTGCATGCTTTTTGTTGTTGCGACAGAAAATTATTTGAATTAAAATAATTTTTCTGTACGGCCGCCACCTCTCTGCAGACAATGGCAAATCTCAGAGAGTAATCAAAATGCCATGTAAAGATTCTTGAAACCAAGAACATTCCGTTCATCGCCGTTCGGAGTCGGCGTTAAACATGTTGGTCCGGTTCTCGGTCAATTGTGTACAAACTTAATAACACGCACAACACAATTGATCATAAGAAGCTAGGTCAAAGTCCTTTCAAGGGCTGAAATGGCTAATTATTTATTTTTTTTTTTTTTTTTTTTTTTTGTTGCTCAATTTTCTCATTTTTGCAGGATTTTATTTGCTGTTTGGCTGTATTTTATTGATCGTCAGAAAAGTTATATTTTTTCGATTTTGTCTATCTTAATGGATCTATAGATAAATCGCTGTAACTTTTTTAATTCTGATTGGATTGAAATGCATCCAAGTACAAAATTATAGGTAAATTTATCACCTTTAAAATTACATCAAAAATTATTTTTTTAACAAATTCATTTATTTATTTTACATTTAAAACTATCTATCTACCTAAATCCACCTCTTATCTATCTTATAATAAATATAATTCATTCCATAATGAAATTTAATGTCATCAAAAATTATTTTTTATTTAATGTAATATATTCTTATTATATATATATTAAATATCTATATTCTACATCTATTTCCTTATTATATTATTTCTATGTACTTATGTATATCCATCTCTTATGTACCTATATAAAAAAATCTATATATATAATAATAAGTTGCATTGTGTATGAAATTGATGTTCTCGGTATTGCGTGAACCGATTTTGTTTCTTTCATTTCCCATGAAAAGTGACGTCAATACAAAGGATTTTTTGTATAAATGGTCTTTGTATGTGTATTGGTTCATGAATTATAGGCATTTTAGTGAACTTATCAACAATACAGGTGTGAAAAAATACAGGTGCGCACATATGGTGTATAAGGGAAATATTTGCGAGGGCAATTGGAAATAAATGGAATATTGGAATAATTTGGCAAGTTTTACTTAAGTTTGCATTTGCGCGAAAAATATAGGCATAGTAAAAATTTTCCATACCCCTTTTTTTCATACCCCCTTTACCGCCTACAAATCAATAAAAATGCTATATTTATTTTTATATTTAATATAAAATACGCTATATTTTTTGGTCGTATTGGACTAAAATTTTGTATTTTATTCGTATGGTTACTGTCGGCAACTATACTAAAACTGGGCGTGGTCTAACTATATATATGCCCACTTTTTAGAAATCATTATTATTCCTGAGTTGTACATGTTTTGATAGTGAAACTTGTTATGTAGACGTTATGGGCCAAAGAGGTAGTTACTATATATTTGAGCGAATATTAGACAAGGGGGAATTTGGCCACACAGGCCAAATTTATGATATCGAATTGCTTTGGAACTAAATGTCGTATGTAACTATGCAATAGACTCCTAAACTACTCATCCGATTAGGATGAAAATTTGTGTATAGAAGTTTTTTGGTACAGTGCGTGTTTGTAAGCTATCAATTTGTATCCACTTTGAACACCAGAGGGCGCTGTGGTACAAATTTTTTACAAAACTGCCTAAAACTCACAAACCGTAGTTCTCACGTACGATGAGTTTTTTGACAGTATCTTCTTTGAACCATTTTGGACACCAGATGGTGCTGTAGTACAAATTGTTTACAAAGTCGCATATTTTTGGTTGTTACATATGCAAATATTTACAAAATATAAAATATTTCTTAAATTTAGTAAAATTGAAAAATTTCCATTATTTTAACATCAAACACATGAACATATCTTGAAAACTATGAAAAATTTTACTACAACGATATATTTAATGCAACATCGTGCTCAAAAATGAGAAAAACACAATCAAAAATTTAATTTTGTGACTTTCGATTCAAATATCTCCGCTACTTTTTTATACACTTTGTTAAATTTTTTTTGTCTTAAAGCTTCATCAAAGTACTATAAAAACCTTATTGCAAAAATACCGTTAGTTGAGTATATGTATTTTAAACATTTTTTTCAAAAAAGGTCTGAAATTTTGTAGTTTTCCTCAAAAAAAGGCTCAAAATTTGTTTTTGTTGTGAAACTAATTTAAATTCAAACTCGCAAATTTTCAACTCGATTTAAAAACTATAACATTTATAAGTAAAAGTTATTTCAATTTTACGCAAAAATTAAAAACCGTTTTTGTGATTCAAAAAACAAGGCCTACCCCTTGATTTTTTCGAACAATATTTTCCAATATTGTGTTTTTATATTTTTGAAAAAATAAACAATCTAAAAAATTAATTTTTTAGAAAAAATTATCTTAGTATCTCTTACCAATCAAAAGTTATAGCCAATAATCTTTATCCAAAATATATATACAAAAAGCAAAACGCTGTCTGTGTGTTGGCTGGAAACTTCAAAATTACTGAGCCGATAGAGCTGAAATTTTGGCAGTACATTTTTTTCAAGTACGAGATGGTTTAAATTTCTGTCACACCTCCTTTTACCGCCCACAAATCAATTAAAATGCTATACTTCCTACGGTTTTCGTCGATTTGGCTACATTTTGATAATTTAGTTTGTATGCTCACTGTCGGCAACTGTACTAAAACTGGGTAGTGTCCATCTACTAGAAAACTGGGATATAAGTGGGTGTGGCTCCGCCCATACAATTTAAATTTGTATTATCGAATAGCTTTGAAAGTAAAAGTAGCAGTACTTACATACAAACTCAAAATGGAGTTACTATTTGGTGATCCTGCTACTGGGAAACTGTAAAGGACAGTGGAAAATGACAGTGGTGTCAAACTATGAGTCTGAGGAAAGTTTTGAATATACCTATTATGTTCCAATATAGTTGCAGGGTGCAGAAACGCGCGCCGGGAAAAGGCTAGTTATTTAATAAAAACAAATCATATTGGTCTAGTTGCCACGCAGGACAACAGCCCTGTATTAACTTTCTTTTCATTAAAATATGCAATAAAAATATTTTAATAGTTAATATACCTTTTTTGTTATTGTAAATAAACTCTTAATCAATAAATTATAAGATCCTTAAGATCCGTTTAGCTTGATATAAATTATCAGATTGAATTTTATTTAATTAATTTTATAATTAATAAAAGTCAAAATGGATCTTATTTAAAATATTAAAAAAAAATGTTAAAGTTAAAGTGAGAAAAAATTTAAAATTATCAAAATAAAATAAGAAAAAAGGAAAAAACTAAAAGTCAATTTATAAAATAAGCAACATTTAAAATAAGTTTTAAATAAAACAAAATAATTTAATATTTGTTAAGAAATAAAAGAGTTTAAATATAATATAAATAACAAATAAAAAATGAATTTTATAAAATTATGAGAAAATGAAATGAAAATGAAAGTCCTAAATAAATCAATTAAAATAAAATATAAAAATAAAAAATTGTCATAAGTCAAAATAAAAAATATAAATTATATATAAAATAAAATATATATATATATGTACATATTAATAAAATTATATATAAACTTAAAAAATTATTATTTTATTTTATTTGATTTTATTGATTGATTATTATTTTACGATTTATAGTCTCACCATTGATAGTTTTAAAAAAAACTACCAATAGTCACGATAGTCTCAAAACAAAAAGAAGCCATCGATAGCGCTATTGATGGCACTATCGGATTTTTATTCGCTGGTAACAGTATAAAAAAAGGAAACAATAACAAAATGCAAAAACCAACTAAACTAACAACACAGCATATGTTTTTTTAAAGGGTAATACTTCCAATAATTTATTAACAAAACAAAAATTATGTATTTTAGCCTAAATGTATGAATACATTATCGGTCATGTAAAAGCATCACATAAAAAACTTCATAAAAACTTGAAAAAATCAAATATCATGTAAATGATGAATTATCTGGTATAGATATCAGAGATTAATTAACCATCCAGTGATTTTAAGTCACATGTTTGCATGCTTCTCTTTAAGTCGTGTAAGCCTTGTCTTGTAAGCCGATACCACCTGCCCTGCTTTGTTTAGTTCGATAGTCCTTCTAAACTATCGATAGTTTTGATATTTAAAAAAAAAAACATCAATGAGCATTGATAGTCTAAAAATATAACGATAATATAGAGACTATCGATAGTGCCTACGATACTTTGACACCCTTAATTGTCATATTTTTAGTCATATAATCTTTATTTAAAAATAAAGAATAAAATAGTAAATTTTAATTTTTTTTAACTACCCAATGAAGCAAAATGATCAGAAGTAAAACCCAATGTCAAAAAATAAATACCTAATGTTTAATATAATAATGTAATAACTACTTCAATCTATTTAAGGCAAGTTCTCATTGAGCAACTTTTTTTTTTCGACTTTTGTTTTTTACATTTGATAAAAATGTAAATGCATATTACGTTGTGAATATGCCCCTAAAAGGATTTTTAGAAATTCGAAATACTTTAGAAGATACAGCCTTTTTTGTGAAGCAAGGTCTTCGTCAAAATGAGCTATTTTTTCGACTCATTTTCGAACGAAGCGGCATAAAGTAACCACCGAATTCCGTTGAAAATGTTTATTGTTAGGTAAAAACGTGTTTGCACACATATTTTGATGATACAAAGTGAATTCGACGGAGAATTGTCAGCTCTTTAAAACTGCATTTAAACATTTTTGATTTTTTTGTTTTTTTTCCCCAAAAAAATTACTTCAAACTTTAAACGCGTTTATCTCGAACCCACGTTTTTCGAACTGGCGGCCATGATATCTCCAGTTCAACTGAACCGATTTTCATGAAACAAAGTAAAATCGACGCAGAATTGTCACCATTCTCGGGTGAACCTCGACCATAATTTTAAAAAATTTTTTACTATTTTTTTTTACACTAAACTACAAAAAAAAAACCCGAAATTGAAATTTTTTTTTTGAATGGCCGCCATTTTGTCAAAAAAAAATCACAAAATTAAGATTGAGGTTCACCCGAGAATTACATCTATACTGATTATAACCCCGTTTTTTTTTTCATTTCAATCGCTCCGGAGACCCGGAATCGTGGCCGCCGTGACGACACCTTTTTTTTCACCACCAACTTTGAAGTCTCATTACTTTTTGAACAGCCCACGTATCGAGGCAAAAAAAAATTTTTTATTTACTTTGAACCTTTTGTAATACAATAAATAAAAAAAGTTTTCAATTATTCTTTGCGTTTTCAAATAAGAATTTTTTTAAAAAGGGTCCAAAAAACGGGTTTTGAATGAGAAGACCGCCTTAATATTTTAAATTTTAAAAATCATGAAAGTATGAAAACTCAAAAAAAAACTCAAAAAATTATATCTGTATTTTTATTATTATTGTATTTATATGTATTTAAACATTTTATTTTTTATATAATTTATATTTTTTATTTTGACTTTTAACACTTTTTAATTTTTATATTTTATTTTAATTGATTTATTTTACCATTTTCATTTTGATTTAATTTTCTCATAATTTAATAAAATTTATTTATTTAATTTTTGTTATTTATATTATAATAAAACCTTTTTATTTTTTAACAAATATTTCGTTATTGTGTTTATATTTAAAACTTATTTTTAATGTTGTTTATATTAACTTTTAGTGTTTTCTTACATTATTGTTTTATTTTGTAATAACCTTTTAGTTTTTCCACAATTTAACTTTAATTTTTGTTAAGTATTTTTTTTTTATTTGAAATATTTAAAATAAAGTCCATTTTGAATTTTATTACTTATAAAATATATTAAATAAAATTCAATCTGAAAATTTATATCAAACTAAACGGATCTTAAGGATCTTATAATTAAATAAATATGTTTTTCTTGCACGAAATAGTGCAATTGGTTTATAGTTTATTTACAATAACAAATAAGGTATATTTACATATATATATTTTGATTGCATATTTTAGTCGAAACAAAGTAAATACAGCAGCAACAATACAAACAAGTTTGTCTAGCAGGCTATTGTCCTGCGTTGCAACTAGACCAATATGATTTGTTTTTATTAAATAATTTTTTTATATAGGTACATAAGCGATGGATATACATAAGTAGATAGAAATAATATAAGGAAATAGATATAGAATATAGATATAATATATTTAATTGTATTTATTATATAGATAGATAAGAGGTGCATTTAGGTAGATAGATAGTTTTAACAGTTAAATAAATAAATAAATTTGTTAAAAAAATAATTTTTGATGTAATTTTAAAGGTGAAAAATTTACCTATAATTTTGTACTTGGATGCATTTCTATCCAATCAGAATTAAAAAAGTTACAGCAATTTATCTATAGATCCATTGAAATAGACAAAATCGCAAAAATATAACTTTTCTGACGATCAATGAAATGCAGCCAAACAGCAAATAAAATCCTGCAAAAGTGAGACAATTGAGCAACAACAAAAAGCATGCAAAAAAAAATGTAAACAAAGCTGCCGTTTCCTGAGGATTCTAATAGGCCGAACACAGTGTGCGCGACGAGCGGCGAGCAGCACGTCTCCAATCTGTCGTTGTAGAGAAATGTTGAGCGACTTGATAATATTAAACGCGACAGCAGAAAACTTCCGCAGCAAGCATAGTACACAAAAAACAATGGCTGCTTTCAGCCGACTCAACAGTTGCCGATTAGAAGAACAACACAATCACAGCTAAAAAATTAATCCATTGAATTTAATTTTATTTTCAAAAAGGTGAATGAGTGAATAACGAAATAAGAATCTATTAAATGAATGCAAAACTCATTCATAAATAAAAATGTTATTTCACATTCAAATTTATAAAATTTATTAATTATTCGTTACATTTATATCAATTAATGAATAAAAAATCAATAATATATAAGAAATTAGCAATGAATAACAAATGAATAATGAATAACAAATGAATAATAAAAAAATGAATAAAATGTAATCATATTAAAATATAATTGAAAATTCTAAAATTCTTTGTGTATAGTTTACATACGAATAAAAAATTGAAAAATTGACAACAAAAATGATTAATTGAAATGAATAATTAATCAGGTTTTTAAAATTAAATGTGGATTTAAATTTTATTTATAAATCAATTTTGCATAAATTTCACAACAGTTCAGTTTTCTGAATGTAACCAGTAATAACCAATGTAAGCAATGGCAGAACCTTGCTCTTGCTGCCTGTCAAATTAGAATTAAATTGAAGCCAACGGCAACGTCCAGCGACAACGTTGAGCTACAAGTCTCCAAAATACGTACCATAAAAAATACATGTAAATGAAAAGTGACAATTGGCGCTTGCCGCTCGTCGCGCATATTGTGTTCGGGCTATAATGAAAAAAAAATATAATCAAACAAAAACGAATTGGGGCAAAAGAAATGCGTGACTTCCGTTCTTTTTGCTCTAATATGTTTTAGGCGTCTGTCCATTAGTAAGTCGGCTCTCGCGTTTACTCTCCGAAAAACGTAAGTTCATTTTCAGCCATGGTTTTTATTTCGAAGTGCTCATATTTTTCTCCAGGCCAATCTTTACATCCTAATGTCTGTTTAATATTGAAACAGCCGTTCAGATGCAATGTCTTCATAATATTGGTTGAGTTCCTAAATGCATTTTTACAAAGTATCAGTGTGTTTTTCCTTGAACAGTGGCTTACCAGATTCACCAAAACTGCGCAACTAGATTGTTATTTTTATAGCCCGAACACAATACGCGCGACGAACGGCAAGCGCCAATTGTCACTTTTTTTATATGTATTTCTTATGGTACGTATTTTGGAGACTTGTCGCTCAACATTGTCGCTCGACGTTGCCGTCGGCTTCAATTTAATTTTAATTTGACAGGCAACAAAAGCAAGTTTCCGCCATTGCTTACATTGGTTATTACTGGTCGCATTCAGCAAACTGAACTCTTGTGAAATTTATGATAGCTATCCCTTAGTGAGGGATGTTTTGCTTGAACTGTATTCAGAGCTATAAAATCTGCATTCAGAATTTTAAGTAGAACTGAATAACGACATAAGAATCTATAAAAAATGCAAAATTGATTTGTAAATAAAATTTTAATTCACATTTAATTTTAAAAACTTGATTAATTGTTCATTTCAATTGAATATTTCTAACAATTTTTTGTTAGGAATAATGAATAAATTTTTTATTCATATGAATGCTATACACAAATAATGCAATTTACAAAAATTTCAGAATTTTCAATTATATTTTTTTTAACCATTATTCATATTTAATTCATTATTCATATTTTATTTATTATTATTTTGTTATTCATTATTCATTTGTTATTTATTACTAATTTCTTATTTATTATTGAGTTTTTATTAATTAATTGATATAAATGAAACATATTATTAACCAATTTCTTAAAATTGAATGTGAAATAATATTTTTATATATGAATGAGTTTTGCATTCATCGAATGGATTCTTATTTCGTTATTCACTTATTAACCTTTTTGAAAATAAAATCGAATTGAATGGATTTCTTTTTCAGCTCTGTGATGTTATTCCAAACGGCAACTGTTGAGTCGGCTGAAAGCAGCCATTGTTTTTTGTGTACTATGCTTGCTGCTGACGTTGCTGCCGTCGCGTGAATTATAATCAAGTTGCTCAACATTTCTCTACAACGACAGATTGCAGACGTGCTGCTCTCCGCTCGTCGCGCATATTGTGTTCGGGCTATTAAGCACGCTTTGGTTGCGCAGTTTTGGTGAATCTGGTAAGCAGCAGTTCAAGGAAAAACACACTGATGCTTTGTACAAATGCATTTAGGAACTCACCCATATTATCTTTGAAACCTCTTTACAATATATACTCTTTGCTAACATCTCATTGAATGTTAACTTTTAATATATCATTGAGTTGCACGCGCGTGCTGCTTTAGCCCCACGGCCGTTAAGAAATAAAATATTCAAATAAAATAAAGCTGAAAAAAAATAGTTCATCTCTATTTAGTGAATTTTTAAGTGTTTTTTATCGATAAAGAAATGTGATTATGAGTGGAATTCATAGTTTAATATTTAATTTTCACAATTCGACGAGCACTTGAACAATATTGTGAAATGAAAAAAAAAATATTTTGCATCATGTCATAAAGGTGTCGCTGCCAACCTACAGAACAAAATGGCGGCCCACCTACTGAATAGATTTTCAGACATAAAGTTGTCATTTGTAGGACTGTTTCCGTAGGTACTCGTTTCAAGTAAAGTTCGAATAATAGAGAATAATTTGATTATCTATCAAAATGAGAAAAATTGCCAAAAAGTACGGAAACGACAGCTCAACAGCTGTTCTTTGACAATTGAAATTATATATAAATTGAATTCGCTGGTTGGTTTTGAATGGAAAATTCAAAGAAGTTGCACGTGAATTGTCCTCTAGGAATCTTTGGCTTTCATTTGCGTTAATTTTTCATATGCTAGCTTTATTTTTATTCATTTTCTAACCAATTTCATAAATTTTTTTCACAACAATTTCATTTTGACACTTTGACAATCAGCTGTTCGAATCTCGAGATTTGTGCTTGAAGAAATTTTTCAAGTAAAGTTCAAGTAAAGTTCGAATAAAAGAGAGTGACATTTCACTTGTTCTTCTTCTCTCTCGTGCTGGAAAAATGTGTACGGAAACACTTTCAAGTAACTTCAAGTTACTTGAAACGAGTACGGAAACAGACCTCATATGATTACATATAGTGTTTGGAATCATTTTAAAGTTTTTCTTTTGCATTTAATTGATATTTTAGTGATTTTCATCCACGTTCAGATGCAATTTCAGATAAAGTTTCAGAATACCGTCGCCGAAAACTTCATTGTCGCTCAAAAACTAGTGTCTTTACTTCATTTTCTAATTTTTAAAGCAGTTTATTTTAGGTGTTTAGTAGCTGGGCCCATTTTTTCGGGGATCGATTTTCGAGACTTTTGCTCGATCGGCTGCCAAAATTGTATTTTTCATAAATTTTAAATTCCGTTTAGAATTGTTGTTAACTATTGCACTCAGCTTTCAAACGAAACCAAGAACTCTGAAAAATTATGGTTTAAACTAGTGTTGCCATATGTCCCGTAATTCACGGGACGTCCCGTATTTTGCATGATTTTTTAAGTGTCCCGCCGGGACAAAATTCAAAATCAAGCAACACTGAGTGCAAAATATACATATGTAAAGCGCAACATTTAACATTATTATTTATTCTGCGTACCTAAATAAATTGTTTTTTTCTGAAATACATTTTTTAAAAAAAATCTTTCTGTTTAATAATTGTCCCGTAAAATTTTCCAAAATCCCGTTTTTTTACATACTTTGCATTTGTCCCGTATTGTTGGAAAACAAATCTGACAACACTAGTTTAAACCAAAGTTATGGCCTCCAAACAAAACGCGTTCAGTAGGTGGGCATCATCCCCTATATTTTTATTTATGATTACAAATAAATAGGCGAATTACACGTTCAAGAAAATTTATTTATCAAGTAATTGGCTATTCATGATTCAGTGCACTTGACTGTGCACTTGAACACTTGAGGACTTATGCACTTTACAAAAACAAAATACACATACGTAAAAAATCTGCAAATCTGCATTTCTACAATAGCCTTCAATTTGAGGATTTCAGCAGTTGTGCACTTGTGCACATTGAAAAGTTTGACAGCTTTTAAATTGTGATGCAGCATTTGAGAGTTTATAACCCAATTACTTGATAAATAAATTTTCTTGAACGTATAATCGACTATTATTTTGAACTCATGAATAAAAATATATAAATATTTTGTTTAAAGCGTACAAAATTTTCTTTATTTATGCTTAAAAATGATGGGTACTAGGAATTTCATACATCACTAATTGTCAAGTTGCAAATTCTTATTTGTATTCAATTAGAGATGAATGGCAAAAAGAAAGTCAAGCTCTCTTAAAATTAATTTAAAAAAAAATTAATAAATTAAAATTTTAACACTTTTTCGGCATGTTTATATAAGGGGTATTCACGGTCATGTGCACTTAGCTGTACACAAATGCAGCATTGCAGTTTACAACAAAATGCACGTACGTCAATAAACTGCAAATCTGCAATTCTACTATAGCTTTTCCTTGTGCACTTGAGGACTTTAGCAGTTGTGCTTTTGTGTACTTCATATCATTTGACAGATTTTTATTAGTGACATAATATTCGATACTTAATATACCAATTAGTTTGTAATATATTTACAGAATTTATTATTTTAGTTGTGCTACTTGTTTAAGGTATCTTTACTTCTTAATTTATGGCGGGTGGATAACAAATAAACAGCTTGTGACATTTAAGTTTTGTTTAAAGAAACTGCGCAAACTAGAATGGTGTGGGTTCACGATCATTGAACTGCAATTCTACAAATCTACAAATCCGCATATGTGCACAGCAAAGTGCACTGGATCGTGTATAACCCCATTGAGTTTATGAATACTTCTCTATTGCTATCTATTGCTATCCGATAAAAATAACATACCGCTGATTTTAAAAAACAAGACATATTGCAATAAAATTTTCAATCAAAAGTTTGGGGTGTTCACGAAAACCTAACTGCACAACTGCACAAGACCTCAACTGCACTGGCAATTGCACTAAATCGTGAATACCCCTAATGTACACAACTGCACAAATGCTTAAGTCCTCAAGTTTAGGGTTATAGTAGAAATGCAGATGTGCAGATTTTTGACATACGTGTATTTTGTTTTTGTAAAGAGGATTTGTGTCTCAGGTCCTCAACTGCACTGGCAAGTGAATACCTCTATAAGAAAACTCGCAATCCGCTAACCCGATGATCGAAAAACTCTCCAGCCAATATTAATTTTAAATTATGTGCAAAATTGTTAATATATAAACAATTTATATGAAATATGAAAACTAAAAGTATTTTACACAAATATTTTTCACTTCTGGCTCTTATTAGAGCTCTCGATTTTCGAGCACGTGGGCTACCCGGGTAGCTCGAACTACACGGGTAATGCGCGGGAACCTGAGTATTTTCGGGTATTTTCGAGTATTTTGCGCTACCCGTCTTATACCCGGGTACCCGGTCATTTTCGGGTAGTTCGAGCTACCCAGGTAATTTCGAGCTTTTCGGATATTTCGAAAATTTTTAATGAAATTTAAGTATTATATCAGCGAGATTTTTATGGTATTGGAACATATATAATCTTATTTGTTTTGATAATTTTTTGAGCGTCGATTTCTTTTGGTTATTTAATTTGATGTTGTGATAATTTTGTTATTATACTCCTCGCCATTATTATGTTGCAAATAATTAAAGGCGTATTAGATCCACGGTACGAAATTTCAACGCTGCGTAGGTCACAAGTTTTCTCCAATTCTTGTGGCGTAATGCCAAATATAAATCTATATCTATACTATTATTTAAAAGGGTTCTCTCTGATTTTTATCGTTCAATCACGGGGTAACCGCTGAACCGATTTTAATAATTCTTTAATTATTCAATTGCTACATCAAGCGACCCTGCTACTGGGTATTACGTTTTTGGTAAAACTTTTTATTTAATTATTTAAGAATTTATGCATTTTAATCCATGCTGTCGTTGTATGTATAATGGCCAACTCACACGGGATTGCTTGATTTGCAATCAATGAACTTGTCTTACTCTCTTTCACATGCTGATTGTTGGTAGCTCACACGACACGCCAATCATAATTTTGCATTTCTTTGAACATTTTATTTCGTAACCTAGCAACACTATTCAGATTGCTGATTGCCGACATGTACAGCAATCTCAAAATGAACAAATTTAGATTGATGCAACCAGTGTTGCCAGAACCTGGGATTTCGCCCATATTTCGGGTTTTTTAAACCTCAAAAGGGCGCACGGGATTTTGAGCCCAAAAATGGGATTTTCCCTCAAGTCGGGTTTCTTAACTTTTTTTTTTTAATTTAAAAAATTTATGAGAGAGGGCTGGGTTGTGAACCATTACTTTTTTGTTTCCCTAATTATCGAGGGAATTTCGTTTCTTTTTTTCTTATATTTTCGTAGATTTCTTATACGAGGCCAAAACCGACCTACGGTTGCAAGCGCAAGATAAGTTAGTAAGTAAGTAATTGACATATCGCCAATCTTTCAACTGCTAAATTTGTCTTTTGTTATGACGCAATTTGTGCAGTTACACCGAAGTGTACAGATATATTGCTTGTGCCAGTGGCAGACATCGTGTTTGAAACTGTGAAAACTTTTGCGAAAGGCAATGGAGAGCTGCGAGCTTACTACTCCAGAAAAAATTGATGATCTGAAGCAGGAAAAAACAGCAGAAAAGTCAAAATCCCTAGCAAAAGCATCACTGAAGAAGGCACAACCAACACCATCCAAGCGTCCTAAGGCAAAAGAACCATCAAAACCATCTGATGAGGATATTGATTTTTGCACCATTTGTTTGAGATTTTTGCCTAAAGAACTGACACCCAAAAACTCCATCGAATGCAACACATGTGGCCGGCCTATTTACTTGAAGTGCGTCAATATGGGAAGGCGTTCGTATTTCAAATGCAATCATTGCGACACCGATTTGGATGAAGATGAAGAAAATTATGATTAAACACTTCCATTCATTACGATTTTTTAGCCTAATTGGCGTCATTATAACTTGTTTTGCCTCTAACTTATAATATTACTGGCGACAACCCAGCCACATTTTTGGAAGAGCCAAAAATCACGTCTTTAGAAAATTGGCAGTAGAGAGTTAAATTTTAATCAAAACGCTTATCTGTCTGCATAAAAAAGTTGCGTTGTATATTCACCTTTCCAACAGTATCTTGGACTATTCGATATCTTTATTCTGAGGAAAAGTTTGAGCCCAAAAACGAAACCCGGTTCACAACCCAGCCATCTCCCCTACATTAAAAGCAATACACTTGCTGTTTAAAGCAAGACCCTTGCAAAGCTGTTTAAGAATTGAACTGGAACACAATGACACTGAATATTTTAAAGAGAAAGAAGAAGAATTCAATTTTGGATGGTCGGATTCGTTTTCTTTTTGACTTGACTTTACCAGGTAAAAAAGAGAAACACAAAAAAAATTAACGAGTAATTAAACATGAATCTATGTGCAACATGAATCTTTGTGAACGGGATTTTTTATTTTTAAAACGGGATAAACAGGGCGTTTTAAAGAAGAGAACGGGATATTTGATGCTCTGACGACGCCATTTGTTACTTTTCTGCTACCTACTATTTTGTAAATTTGTATCTTGCTGTAAACAGAAAGTAAACACAACACAATAAACGAAGTCCGATTTTAAATTTTTTAATAGAAAAGTTGTGTTGCATTTAATTTTGTTCGAAAGGGTTACAGATTACATAATTTTCTCTTCAAAAAACTACATTTGTACCCAAAAAACTACTAATTAACTACTTTTCTTGACATAGTTTCCTACTAAACAACAAACAATTAAAATAATGCAACCATTTGACTGATTGATCCAGTTCTAGAGCTCAATCAAAATTTTGATTGACGAGATTTCATTTCATTTTCGCTCTGAGATAAAGTTTATTTTTTTTTTACATAGGAAAGCAACAACAAATTTTGACTGATTCAATCATTTGACTGACGTGTGAACATAGCCATTGAAAGCAACAACAAAACGATTAGATTGTTTGATTGCCAATCACCGTGTGAGTTGGGGGATAAGCATGATACAATTATAAGGTAGGCCCAGGAAAAACACACTCTCTATGACTACAAATCAACAACAAAACAATAACAAAGGCGTAGGTATAATGTCAAAATACAATACAAAGCGATGCAAATAAATTGGTTACTGAACAATCGAACTAAGAACTCGAATAAAAATTATATAAAAAGTTCACTTTTATTTGCTTCGTTGAAAGCTAAAATACAATTAATTTTGTATTATATCTTAAAACATAACTCATTTTGTTAAATTTTTAGGGTTTTTGCTTACTTTTCGTGTATTATTCCACAAAAAATCTGGGTACTCAATACCCAATACCCAGATTCATACTGTTATAAGTAAATTATACATCCCTATCGCTGAACGAATAAACGTCAGTTGTTAAAAATGACATTATACCTACGCCAATGTTTTGATTTTCTTTGCTTTGCTTTGCTTTTTCGTTTTTTTTTTGTCTCCGAATTGGGCCTACCTTATAATTGTATCATGGGGATAAGCAGCACAAAATAACGGCAAACAATAGTTTAAGCTCTTTGTTGAGAGAGAGGGGTGAAAGTCTACAACTCACCGCGCTGCCATCTTGTTTGAATAGTTGCACTCAGTTAATTTCTGCTGCAGTGTTGCCATTAGTCCAATATATGGTATTTATTTTGATTTTATAAAAACTCTTTTCAATTTCAATAAGAAGCCACTCATTTTATTTCAATAAGAAATATTCTCAAATAAAATGAAAAGAATTAAACATATTTGATTCTTGCATCTTTATTTGAAATATGTTTTTATATCATATTTATATGTACTCCCAAGCAACGCTGGGAACGGGTATGCTAGTTTTAATTTGTTGCCAGCTTAGCATCCACCGACACTTTTCGAAAAAAACCCGAGCATTGAGTATCAAATTATCCGGGTACCCGAGCTACCCGGGCTTTTTTCGGGTTTCGAGTGCCTGGGTACCGGAATACTCGAATAAAGCTCGAAAAAAATCGAGAGCTCTAGTTCCTATGCTGTCGGAAGCACAAAATTTTGAACTTCTTCACGACTCACGAGCTCACAAACCCTTGGGGCTATATGAATTTTTGACAATCATGTTCGCGTCACAAGTGCCAAATATTCTCATTCAGACTGTCAAAATTTCATCATCCGATTGCAAAATTTTCGAATAGCACTCAGCCGAATATAAGCATGCTTTGTATGAATTCAGATTCTGCTCTGATGCACTCGATTTATATGAGTCTCAGGGATTATTTCAAATCTTTGTATTAGTTGTATAAATCCTTTCAGTTAAAAAGAAGAAAGAAAAATATATATGAATTTTTTATCGTAATTCTTTTTTGAACTCCTGCAGTTTAATATACAAGAAACCTCAATTGTTTTAAAAAAACAATTTACGCCAGGAAAACAGCGCTAAATCAAAATGAGTCTCAAGGACTCAATGCACTACTAATAGGGTTAAAGTACAATTCTGAACAGAAAAACACAAAAGCTCAGCTAAGAACACTACATAGGGGAAACCTTCAGCTTCTGGATTAGAGTATTCTCAGAGATAGGAAGACTTTGTTGAGTCGCATAAAAAAGCGCTCCCCTTCGAACTTTGTATTACTTCTATAAGCGAAATTAGAATTTGCTTTATTGTTGGCCGAAAAGAAAATAATAATTCGTAAATAACTTTTTAATAAAATAATTTTTAATTCTCACTGCTGTATCGAAAAAATCCCCGTCACAAAGATGTAAAATGTGACTTATAGTTAGGCTTGCCATACGTCAGGATTTAGTCCAGATTGTCCGGACTTTTCAACCATGTGCGGACTTTGTCCGGACTTGTGATTTTGTCCGGACTTGAACCCAACAAATTGAAAAAATAATTATAATATTTCTTTCCTAGAAAAAAGTTCTCGTGTGAACTCAAAGTGATCTTTAAGAAAGTAGCTGAAACACCCTGTGTAAGAAACTAATAAAATAATTTAATGAACTGTTAATCATATCGTTGTTATATTTACGATTGTTGTTTGCATTTAGTATTAATTTGTTTTGACCCTTCTTGATTTGCGCAATGTTGCGATTTATTTTTGTAGGTGTTTTAGTACTACTTTGTACTAAGTAGCCCCACATTTGATACATATTTAGTGCAAAATGCATTTTAGTTTTTAAATTATTTTTATTTTTATGTAATTATTAATTATAAGTTTATTATTTTTTTAAGAACTTGTTTATTTTTAAATATTTCGTTAAATATAAATTAATTACATACTTCCTAATTGTTTTATATTCCTACTAATTTGAAAGCATCAAAGGTATCAAAGAAGATAAGAAAAAATCAACAGATTCTTACATAATTAAGTTAAGAATTCTTTCTGCAAGCTTTATCGTAAAAAACAATTATTGTACAAGTGAAGCAAAATTGTGGATTTCATTTACTCATACCCCCCCCCCCCCCCCCTCCACAACAAAAAAACTCAAAAAGTGTCCGGACTTGTTTTCAAAAAATTATGGCAAGCCTACTTATGGTGATATCATAGTTTTTTTTTTTTTTTTTTTTTTTTTTAACCTGAAACCTTATTTAGGATAATACATTTTAGGACTTTACCGAAGAACCGTTATTATTTGTTTCGATTTAAGATCAATATGGTGGCTTTTGGGATAGGTTGCTTTGACAAGAGCCCAAATTATTAAAACAAAACCACAACTGGAACAAATATATACTTAGTATAATTAAGAAAAATTATAATATTTTATACACAATGTTGAAAAGAAGAAAGTGATTTTTACTTATAGATGTGTGCATAGTATTTATTAAATTAAGCAAAAAGGTGCCGTAGGCGCTTTAAAGAATATCATCCAATGTAATCCAATAGGAAATTAAGTAAAATAATATAAAAACAGTAACAAAGTAAAGAAAATGTTCGAGTGAGATAACAAAACAATACCTAATATGACATAAATACTAAGCATTTGAAATCCAAAAATATTTATATATATACATACTTACATTATCAAAATACCTATTCAACATATATAATATGGAATCTTAAATATGCATATATCTCTGTATAAATATATATTTATAAAATATATTTATTTATATAAACGTATATGTGCTTATAAATACATTTAACATATACTTACATATATCAAAATGTATTCAGTTCATCAGATCAGAAAGAAGGCTTTTGACTATAAATTTATGTTTGTACCTTTTAAAATTTTTTAAATAAAATTTTAGGAATGTATTCCTCAAAGATAAAGGATATTCATGGAAAAATGTATGTTTTAATTTTTAAGTTTTATTGCTTTTTATAGCATTTTTTCAATTCGAGCTATGACAATACCATATATTGGATTAAGTTTGTCTTGTTGCTCCAATTTTTGTTAGACTTTCTTTCTTGTTTTTTTTTCGGTATTCTGCAAATATTCTTTTTTACGGAATATATTTTTTACTCCTCTTGTAATTTGTTTTTTTTTTTTAATCTTCGATCTTATAGAACAATGGATATATATCAAAAATATCAAACTTTTAAATATTTAAGAAAATGATACAGTCGATAGTTATGGCACTATTGAGAAATAATCTAGCGTACAAAAATAACTTCCAATACGTATGAACTAATCCCACTTCCTGTTACTTCCCAACTAACAATTTATAAATAATGATTGCATTAAGGGGAGGTCCTAGCAGAAACGTAACGTAAATATTTTTTGAAAAAATATTTTCTGAAATAAATGTATATTTTAAGAACATTATACAATTTTTTCATTATACAATTAAACAAACATTATACAAAAAAAAAATAATTGAAAATGGCGGCTGAATGTCTCGCTGATCAAAGCCGTGCGCGGCGATAGCCGATGTGCGCTGTACACTATACAGCCCTGCCAAGTGATCTGAAACAAAAAACCAAAAAAATTGTTAACCTAGATGAAATTTAGGGGGCCTTGTAGACTTCCGATTTTAATAAAACCATTTTTAAAAAAAAATGCCCTTTGAGAAAGCCCTGTTTTTCCTCCCTGGTGGCGCAAAGTTAATCATTCAAATTTGTTTTTGAATAACTTTTAGCTAAATATAAAATAAAATAAAAAAAATACTTTGAGTTATGGAAATCTTTATTTGGACCTTTTCAATTTATTCTGTAAAGTGGAAAAGATGATATCCGTCAAGTGGCTGCCGCCAGTGCTTTATCGCATTTTCCATGACTTTCCGCAAGATTTCCGGTGATAACTGTTCGCATTCCTGTCGAGTATTCTCCTTAACCCTCACTTTGCCACTATTTACATTTGTAAATATCCCAATTTTAAATTTGCCACAACTCCTTTCTTTTTTATTCGATTTGAATATGGCTTGGACTCTGTGGCTATTTTTTTGTTTTCTTTCTAAAAATGTCAAAAGTTGTTTTTAATTTTAGAATTTTCTGATACTTTTTACAAAATTTTTCATTTTTATTACGTAGTTTGGCACTATTTACATATGTAAATATTTTGTATTTTAAAGGCTTTTATGGTGTTTATGGTGTTTATGGTGTTTCGGGAGAAAAATAACGGTACGCAGAAACGAAACCGTGAAAAAACAGTTTTCAACGCAGTGTGCTTTTGAAATGCAAAAAATACGCAAAGTGCAAAAACCCCCTTACAGAATATATGAAAAAAGGAACAATTGAAGTTGTGTGGAAACAGCGCGATTTTTTATAACAATATGTCATGTTTTGATATTCTAGCTGGAAGTGCTAATAGTAGGAGAGCTGGTAGACATTTTAGGGTACGTGTTTGAGGCACTCTGAAAACTTGTATAATACTTCCTTTGTGATGTCTAAATATAAAAACCGAGACCTGGCTGAGGGGTAGTGGGTCTCAACCATACAATTTTTTTTTTTTAATAAGAAAAAAATGTCACGCAAAAAATATTTTTGAGGCATTTTAAAACTTTTATACTTTAAAAATATAGTATTTGAAGAGTGCAAAAATAAACAAGCCAGATTATTTAGTCGGGTATAAAACTTTGCCAGGTGTTGGTAAAGTTGTATTAAAAAGAAATCGAAAAAATATATTTGAGGCACGTTGAAATTTTAACTGCATATTATTTTTAACTAAAAATAAATATTTTCAAAATGACAGGTCATTTCGGTGGGAAATTCTATCTGCCAGGTGATCGAGAATGTTAGATACGCAGTGTTGGGAAAAGATATAAGAATGGATTTTTTTTTACTATTATCAATTATTCAAAAAAAAAAAAAAAATAGTAAGTGTAGTAGTAACAGCGCATCTAGAAGTTGTAGTAGATTTTGACCTTAGTTATATTGTACTTAAAAAATTTTAAGATAACTGGGAAAGCTTTCTCTCTACCATGTTCTTATTTTTTTGTCCAACCCTGTAAGTGAGAGTGAATAGCGCTAAATTCAAAAGTGATAGAGAGCGTATATCGGCTGATGTCTGCGTCAAAGAACACTACCGTGTGATTAGCTCTTGCAAGACCACGTGACTTACAGTCCCCAAGCTGTTGGCAGTAGAAACTTTGGAGTAACATATAATAATATTTGTCTAACACGTGTATTACAAAAGTTCGGCTTATAATGGCTAGTGAAAAGTTGGTGTGTGTTATTTGTGAAAAAGACAGCGTTAAAGTGATCGCTTTTAATGAAAATACTTTGAAAAAAAGTCATGAAGTGTTAGAAATTAGAAAAAAGCATGGTATTTCTTTTTGGTGTTTCTTCAAACTCTCGTAATTTATTGAAATATTGCTTTGTTCAGCAATATTGCTGAAGTTCTCCAAGCTTTGTATTTTTTTATAAATTTCAGTTTCCTGGGTAAATTTTTCGTACTTCGCTAAGGATTTTATCAGAACATCTTTATTTAATGCATTTAGTGGTTGTAGTTGTCCTTGGAGTTTTTAGATCTTTTGTTGCAAAAAATACAAATATTTCGATTTTTTATTTCCTTGGTCTCAGGAATAGCTTCTTTATCACCAACATCGACATTAACTTCAGATGCAGATATTAGAACAGTTAATAATAAAAATAAGAATAAAATAAAAAAATTATACAAACCAAATGAAAAACGAGGTACATCAGATTCCCTTGACGTATTATCATAATATTTTTTCATCAAGGCAAGAAAGTTTTTATAACACTGAGTGTGATACCCGTCTTTGAGGTTAGGATTCGTTGGTAAAGCAATGTCTTTGTATTTTAACCCATGCTTTTTTCTAATTTCTAACACTTCATGACTTTTTTTCAAAGTATTTTCATTAAAAGCGATCACTTCGACTCATAACCGCCAAAATATCTTAAGCGACATAATATCCGATTTATGTTTTTTGTTGAAAATCGATAATTTGCGATGGTTTACATCGTCTGTCAAAATTTCATAGGTGTACGAAATTAGATTATGAATTTAAACCAAAAGCAATTTTAGCTTAAGTACACACTACATGTTTGTTTACATTTTTCATGACAGCAAAGTGTCGCTTAAGATGAAATTCTCTAAAAGAAATTAATCAATATAAGAGATAAAATTATTAAAATAAAATTAATAGCAAAGAGATAAGAGATAAAAGATCAAATTAATAGCAAAAATTATTAACAAAAAACCTTCTCCTGTAAAATTTTCTTTTTGGCGCTTAAGATATTTTGGCGGTTATGAGTCGACTTTAACGCTGTCTTTTTCACAAATAACACACACCAACTTTTCACTAGCCATTATAAGCCGAACTTTTGTAATACACGTGTTAGACAAATATTATTATATGTTACTCCAAAGTTTCTACTGCCAACAGCTTGGGGACTGTAAGTCACGTGGTCTTGCAAGAGCCAATCACACGGTAGTGTTCTTTGACGCAGACATCAGCCGATATACGCTCTCTATCACTTTTGAATTTAGCGCTATTCACTCTCACTTACAGGGTTGGACAGAAAATAAGAACATGGTAGAGAGAAAGCTTTCCCAGTTATCGTAAAATTTTTAAAATTTTTCAAGTACAATATAACTAAGGTCAAAATCTATTACAACTTCTAGATGCGCTATTACTACTACACTTACTATTTTTTTTTTTTTTTGAATAATTGATAATAATAAAAAAAAATCCATTCTTATATCTTTTCCCAACACTGCGTATCTAACATTCTCGATCACCTGGCAGATAGAATTTCCCACCGAAATGACCTGTCATTTTGAAAATATTTATTTTTAGTTAAAAATAATATGCAGTTAAAATTTCAACGTGCCTCAAATATATTTTTTCGATTTCTTTTTAATACAACTTTACCAACACCTGGCAAAGTTTTATACCCGACTAAATAATCTGGTTTGTTTATTTTTGCACTCTTCAAATACTATATTTTTAAAGTATAAAAGTTTTAAAATGCCTCAAAAATATTTTTTGCGTGACATTTTTTTCTTATTAAAAAAAAAAAAATTGTATGGTTGAGACCCACTACCCCTCAGCCAGGTCTCGGTTTTTGTATTTAGACATCACAAAGGAAGTATTATACAAGTTTTCAGAGTGCCTCAAACACGTACTCAAAAATGTCTACCAGCTCTCGGACTATAATTTAAGGAAAAAAAGTATATTTTTCGTTAAAATTTGTTTTGTTTATTTATTGGAACTAATAAATTTTTTTAATTTGATCTTCATACTTACATTTTGGTTATTTCGTAAAGGGCTGGACCGTCAAGTGTGCATAATATGTAAAACGCTATATCGTAAGAAGTAGTGCATGGATTTCAATGGTTAATAACTTTTTGAATAGGTTACAGAATAACCTTTATTTTGATAACCATAATGCTAGATTTTGTTGGAAATTAAAAAAAAACACGACTTTTCCAGTCCCATTTTCCCAACTTGCGAACCCTACAACTTCCAAACCACTTGAGAGCGGCGTGAAATTTTTACGGAATTGGACTTAGAAAGTGTTAATACATATATTCCACCTAAAAAATAATGTAAATTTTGAGGTTCTGTTTATCTTTAATAATGCCAAAAAAAATATTTACAAATGTAAATAGTGCCAGATTACGTAGTAAAAGATTAGTGCCAAATTGAGGGTTAAAGTCTGCGATTGCCTGAGCCCCAAAGAAAGAAGCCTGGGATGGTTAAATCGGGAGATCTTTTTTGCCATGCCAAATCGCCAAAACGGGAGATTACGCGATCAGGAAACGCTTCCTTCCACGCTTCCACGCTCTTGCGGAGTATAGCTCTCCATTGCTTGTCTATTTGTATTCTGCAGCTGTCTAGTTCACAAATGTCAAATATGATTAACGTACATTATAATATCTTCCGATAGGGTGATTAATTTTGCGCCACCTTGTAGTTCAGAGGTACTTTTTGGAGAAATTTTTACTATATAATTAAATTGGTATTTTTGTTTTTTTTAGTTGCGGACGGAGATAAGAACAGAACTATGACCGAAATAGTTTACTTAAATACTTCCAATTGTAAAAAAACACTTGGAAAAACTTTTTTAAACAGTTATTTCTAATTGTAGAAAAGCACTTGCATTAAGCTTTTTTTAAACACAAATTCTCAATATTATTCCAAGGGATCGGTTTCGTTTATTCTAAAATTACTTATAAGCATTTCGCGATAGTAATCTCAAACTTTTTCTAAGCTTGATGCTTATGTTTCTAAGCTTGATTTAAGCTTATTGTAAACCTGTTTGGCTGGTTGGGTACCTATTCTCAATATTATTCCAAGGAATCGGTTTAATTTATTCTACAATTACTTACAAACATTTCTTAATAGTAGTTTAAAGCTTTTTTTCAAGCTTGTTTGGGTTGTTTTTACTAACTACTTTCACAATTCACAATCAAATTACAATTTAGGTTGATTAGACTAAGGGAACGCCCGTGTATAAATTATATTTGAATATTTACGTGGATAAATCAAATATTTTTCTTACAACTCGTTTTTTGCAGTATTTAAATTTTATCTTTACCACACAGTGAAGCTTCTGACTTATTCCAAATAGCTGAAATAGCCGACAAGCAGCAACAACATTGCACTCTGTTCCTGTAGTTTATCAATGAAGTTTTTAGAATTAAGATTCTTGCTTGTCGCTGAATACTCCAGGTTTGTTATAGTTCTCGTTTGGTTTTTGTAATGGAAATTATATAGCCTAGATGTTTAGCCAATATGCTTCGCGAGTGCGATGGGTGAGCGGAGCTCGGTTCCCCACAAAATCTCACCCATCGCATTAAAGTAGCATCTTGGCTAAACATCTAGGCTATACAATTTTCATTACAAAAACGAAACGAGAACTATAGCAAACCATTAATAACATATTTAATTTAAACGTGTTGTTTTTTAATTTCAATATTTTTATTTAAATTTTCTTTAAATGCGATAGTTTTATTTTCAAATAGTAAATATTTGAAAGAAATTTAAAGAAATTCGTGCATAATTTTAATATAGTTTTTATTAATTCTGTTTAAATACTTTAATATTAAATTTAAATATTAATTATTTAATTAAAAAAGTATTTGAATAAATTTTAAATATTTACGTACTCGATTTGTGCAAATGCGTTATTGGTTCAAAAATGACCCCGTTTTTGGATAAATTAAAAAGTTTTTGGATAAATTTAATATTTTTTCTCTAAGTGTAGTTCCGGTTAACTGGTTATTGTAGGTTTAGTTCCTACATATTGGAAGTTATTTTTGCTCACGGCTTCACACAGTTCAAGTATCGTGCTATTCGAAGGATACCTGTTCTAAAACTTATGAAATAATGAAGCTTTTATTATAATTTAAGCTGCAACGCTATTCGTTGCAGGCCTTTAAATGGAATTCATTAAATACTAGTAAGAAATGATCTTCGACTGGGTCGAAGTTAAAATACCCCCACGGCCGAACCAAAGTATATTCAGGGTCTTAAGTAGTTAAAAAAATGTTTATTTATAAAAACATTTTCGTCACAGTTTTAACAGAAAATATCCGCTTTTGTTCTTTAATAAAGTCATTTGTATGGGACGTAGGCGTGGTTTTCATCCGATTTGGTTGAATTTCAAACTCAGAATGTATATTAAATATTAAAACTCATACGCAAAATATTAATTCCATATCAAGTCCATATATTAATTTTTGTGAAATTCTAAGAGATTTCATCCGATTTGGCTCATTTACGAACTTGACCTTTATTTTTTAAATAAAAGCTTAAATATTAAAATTACGGCTGTAATCGTGATCACAGACGGACAGACGGAGAGGCAGACGGACACGACTAAATCGACTCGGGTGGTGTTGCTGATCAAGATAATATAAACCTACTTTTCTAAGCCTGACACCCCTCCTTATGGGCGTTAAAAACGAAGTGACGGAGTGAATCTACCTCTTTTACGATTTTCAAACGTGGGGGTATAAAATTCTGTTCATAATTAAAATTTTCCCTTAAATCCCGCCAGTCCTAATTTCTTTGATTAGCTCTTGTTCCTTTGATGTTATACAGAGTGTCCCAGACCCAGAGAAGACAATCCAGCAGGGGGTGATTCCTCGTGATGAGACAAGCAAAAAGTGTATGGTTGGGGGTGTTAGCATACGCCGCCCCTAGCGAGGTAGGAGGGGGGAAAAAAGGTATCATCACGTTTTAATCAATAACGTAAATATTTCCTTAACAGTTAACAAACTCAATAGCTTCTTGAAAAGAAAATTAAATGTGCTTCAAGTTATTTCCACAAAGTTTTGCCATAAAGTTACAACTAAAAAAGTTATGAGCACCTAAAGACAGAACAATATGTTTTTTTTTCATAAAAAATTCAACTTTTATGTATTTTTTCAAAAAAAAAACCAAATCTTCTATATTATTATTACGCAAGCGCTTTTTCTTGATGACCATCAAATCTATACCGTAAATGCGATTTTTATGAAAAGGGTATCAATAGAAAGGTTTTGCTCAGATTTGCAGATGTGCAATAAGGTCTTACTTTTTCTTCAATATTGTGTCTTTATACAAGAAAAACCAAAACAATCTTCTACGAGAAAGTCAGTTTTTTATTTGCTGCCAGTTTAAATTTTCCAATTTCATGCTATTATATATTTAAAGCAGTTGAGCAAAGCGAAAAACGAACAAATATATTTTATCTTAGTACACTAGCCGCAAGTTCATGCAAAATCGATATTCATAGCATTTTGTAGCATTTACTGGCATCGCCACCAGCTTGGTTAAATGATGGCGTACCTTGCACAGCCAATTCAAACTTCCTATACCTCTTCTTGAGACATCTGTTTAAGATGTTAACCCCAATTCTACGCACGGTAGACACTTTGATAGTTCTCATCTTTTCATTATTGATGAAGCAAGTATGATCCCTGTAGTAGCAACGAGAGTTATTGATCGTTTGTTTCGCGATATTACAAGATTTACCGTTTACTGTTTTTTGCCGGAAAAATTGTTGTATTTTCTGGTGATTTCAAGGAAACACTTCAAGTAATTCCACATTCTAGGCGTGATGTGACAGCTACTATGACAAGCAACTGAAGATGGTACCGGACAATTAATTCTTTATCAGCGTCTTTTAGATCACGGATTGCCAATTGATTTTAATTATGATGATCTACAAAACCACATAAAGAGTGATGACACACAAGAAAAAGCTATTCTTGCACCAACAAGAATAGGGTTCCAAAATTAATTATCTGGTAATTGATCTATTATCTTATCCAAAAGTTTTTGCATAAAAGCATTAATAAAATCATTTCTGAAGAATAATAATATTGTCAATTGCATTGTACTAACAGGTACATGCACTGGTAAGCGAATTATTATACCAAAGCTTAACCATTAAATGCACCGTGTATCTTTAAAGATACAACCATTCAAGAAATTCCTACGGCTATATTTTTAGTTTGATTTTTTTTTCAAATCGGTTCTATATTATTTAGAATATTATAAGTCTTAAATAAAAAATAGTTTCTGGAAATTTCTGGCTCCGCCCCTAGGGATGTTGAAGTTTAATAAAGAAAGAAGGTATTGTGAGTCTATATCACCACTGAGTAGTTTGTATAAAAAGGAGACATTGAGCATAATTCTTTTGCTTCTGAAGGAAGGCAGGGAAATAATTTTAAGGCGGGTTTCATAAGGGGGTAGAATAATGTTGGGGTTCCAGGTTCCAACGATAATGTAAAGCAAAAAGTAAGAATTGTTTTTGGACCGATTCTAATGCATCGATGTGGACATTGTATTGAGGGTTCCATATTACGGATGCATATTCAAGAATCGGTCTAAAAAGAGAGGTATAAAGTATCTTAGTAGTGAAAGGATCGTTGAATTCTTTAGCCCATCTTTTAATGAAACCAAGGACACCTCTAGCCTTATTTACCACCAAATTAACTTGAAGATTGAAACGAAGTTTAGGATCCATAATTACACCTAAATCAAGAAAACTGTGTACAATTTCTAAGTTAGTATTATTTATAGTGTAATTTATACTAGCTGCGTTCGATTCGCCAGTCTATACTCAACTCATGTAGCTTATTTCAAAATTTGTATGTGAAAACCATGGTGTAATTAACAAGGTGATAGTGAATTTTCAACCTCTCTCAAAAAAATGAACTCTCGATCTGTCAAAAACAGCTGATTGCATATTTTAAGCAAAGCCATAGCAAAACATAGTTTGTGATATTTGTGCTTATTGTGAAAGTTTTATTTGATTGATTATAAACGTGCAAAAAACATGAATAAGAATAAAAAATTGCTGAGACTCTGTGCGCTGCGATGGACTGCGCTGGCTCGCGCTGTAACGAAAGCAAAACTATTATCCAATAAAAAAACCAACAAATATCAAACTTAACCTCAAATTGATTAAACTACTTCTCCAGCAGCTCAAGATAAAAGGGTCGGATTCTTAAAGCATTATGTACCACCTCTTACGGATTGTGATACAGCTTTCGTAGATGTCCTCGAAGATTTTAAGTGGATCAGCTTATTGCTGCTATTGGTATTGTGTAGGGCTATGACTCTTATTCGAAGTTTCTGAACTTCGAAGTATTCGAAGCTTCGAAGTTCGAAGCTTCATTTCAAAACTTCGAAGAGTAAAAAAACTTCAGATTTACGAAGCTTCAAAGCTTGACTATTCGTTCAACATAATAGGCATTAAAAAAATTCGAAGCTTCGAAGTTTTTACTCAAAAATATTTCATACATTTTTGTGCCTGTGTGATACACTTTGATATAAGAAAAAAACATGAGTTTCGGGGTGTGGAGCTATTATACTAAAATTTCTGATGCTCAATCAGTGATATGCAATGTATGCGAGCGAGTATTGCAGTCGCATGGATCCACGAGTTCACTTCGTGCGCATCTAAAGATGCATTCAATTTTTCCAGAAGAACTACAAAAAAAAAAAAAAAAACGCCAGCATGAAGGAAGGTAAGTTCACAGTGGGATGCTAACTTAAGTAGTTAAAAAAATGTTTATTTATAAAAACATTTTCGTCACAGTTTTAACAGAAAATATCCGCTTTTGTTCTTTAATAAAGTCATTTGTATGGGACGTAGGCGTGGTTTTCATCCGATTTGGTTGAATTTCAAACTCAGAATGTATATTAAATATTAAAACTCATACGCAAAATATTAATTCCATATCAAGTCCATATATTAATTTTTGTGAAATTCTAAGAGATTTCATCCGATTTGGCTCATTTACGAACTTGACCTTTATTTTTTAAATAAAAGCTTAAATATTAAAATTACGGCTGTAATCGTGATCACAGACGGACAGACGGAGAGGCAGACGGACACGACTAAATCGACTCGGGTGGTGTTGCTGATCAAGATAATATAAACCTACTTTTCTAAGCCTGACACCCCTCCTTATGGGCGTTAAAAACGAAGTGACGGAGTGAATCTACCTCTTTTACGATTTTCAAACGTGGGGGTATAAAATTCTGTTCATAATTAAAATTTTCCCTTAAATCCCGCCAGTCCTAATTTCTTTGATTAGCTCTTGTTCCTTTGATGTTATACAGAGTGTCCCAGACCCAGAGAAGACAATCCAGCAGGGGGTGATTCCTCGTGATGAGACAAGCAAAAAGTGTATGGTTGGGGGTGTTAGCATACGCCGCCCCTAGCGAGGTAGGAGGGGGGAAAAAAGGTATCATCACGTTTTAATCAATAACGTAAATATTTCCTTAACAGTTAACAAACTCAATAGCTTCTTGAAAAGAAAATTAAATGTGCTTCAAGTTATTTCCACAAAGTTTTGCCATAAAGTTACAACTAAAAAAGTTATGAGCACCTAAAGACAGAACAATATGTTTTTTTTTCATAAAAAATTCAACTTTTATGTATTTTTTCAAAAAAAAAACCAAATCTTCTATATTATTATTACGCAAGCGCTTTTTCTTGATGACCATCAAATCTATACCGTAAATGCGATTTTTATGAAAAGGGTATCAATAGAAAGGTTTTGCTCAGATTTGCAGATGTGCAATAAGGTCTTACTTTTTCTTCAATATTGTGTCTTTATACAAGAAAAACCAAAACAATCTTCTACGAGAAAGTCAGTTTTTTATTTGCTGCCAGTTTAAATTTTCCAATTTCATGCTATTATATATTTAAAGCAGTTGAGCAAAGCGAAAAACGAACAAATATATTTTATCTTAGTACACTAGCCGCAAGTTCATGCAAAATCGATATTCATAGCATTTTGTAGCATTTACTGGCATCGCCACCAGCTTGGTTAAATGATGGCGTACCTTGCACAGCCAATTCAAACTTCCTATACCTCTTCTTGAGACATCTGTTTAAGATGTTAACCCCAATTCTACGCACGGTAGACACTTTGATAGTTCTCATCTTTTCATTATTGATGAAGCAAGTATGATCCCTGTAGTAGCAACGAGAGTTATTGATCGTTTGTTTCGCGATATTACAAGATTTACCGTTTACTGTTTTTTGCCGGAAAAATTGTTGTATTTTCTGGTGATTTCAAGGAAACACTTCAAGTAATTCCACATTCTAGGCGTGATGTGACAGCTACTATGACAAGCAACTGAAGATGGTACCGGACAATTAATTCTTTATCAGCGTCTTTTAGATCACGGATTGCCAATTGATTTTAATTATGATGATCTACAAAACCACATAAAGAGTGATGACACACAAGAAAAAGCTATTCTTGCACCAACAAGAATAGGGTTCCAAAATTAATTATCTGGTAATTGATCTATTATCTTATCCAAAAGTTTTTGCATAAAAGCATTAATAAAATCATTTCTGAAGAATAATAATATTGTCAATTGCATTGTACTAACAGGTACATGCACTGGTAAGCGAATTATTATACCAAAGCTTAACCATTAAATGCACCGTGTATCTTTAAAGATACAACCATTCAAGAAATTCCTACGGCTATATTTTTAGTTTGATTTTTTTTTCAAATCGGTTCTATATTATTTAGAATATTATAAGTCTTAAATAAAAAATAGTTTCTGGAAATTTCTGGCTCCGCCCCTAGGGATGTTGAAGTTTAATAAAGAAAGAAGGTATTGTGAGTCTATATCACCACTGAGTAGTTTGTATAAAAAGGAGACATTGAGCATAATTCTTTTGCTTCTGAAGGAAGGCAGGGAAATAATTTTAAGGCGGGTTTCATAAGGGGGTAGAATAATGTTGGGGTTCCAGGTTCCAACGATAATGTAAAGCAAAAAGTAAGAATTGTTTTTGGACCGATTCTAATGCATCGATGTGGACATTGTATTGAGGGTTCCATATTACGGATGCATATTCAAGAATCGGTCTAAAAAGAGAGGTATAAAGTATCTTAGTAGTGAAAGGATCGTTGAATTCTTTAGCCCATCTTTTAATGAAACCAAGGACACCTCTAGCCTTATTTACCACCAAATTAACTTGAAGATTGAAACGAAGTTTAGGATCCATAATTACACCTAAATCAAGAAAACTGTGTACAATTTCTAAGTTAGTATTATTTATAGTGTAATTTATACTAGCTGCGTTCGATTCGCCAGTCTATACTCAACTCATGTAGCTTATTTCAAAATTTGTATGTGAAAACCATGGTGTAATTAACAAGGTGATAGTGAATTTTCAACCTCTCTCAAAAAAATGAACTCTCGATCTGTCAAAAACAGCTGATTGCATATTTTAAGCAAAGCCATAGCAAAACATAGTTTGTGATATTTGTGCTTATTGTGAAAGTTTTATTTGATTGATTATAAACGTGCAAAAAACATGAATAAGAATAAAAAATTGCTGAGACTCTGTGCGCTGCGATGGACTGCGCTGGCTCGCGCTGTAACGAAAGCAAAACTATTATCCAATAAAAAAACCAACAAATATCAAACTTAACCTCAAATTGATTAAACTACTTCTCCAGCAGCTCAAGATAAAAGGGTCGGATTCTTAAAGCATTATGTACCACCTCTTACGGATTGTGATACAGCTTTCGTAGATGTCCTCGAAGATTTTAAGTGGATCAGCTTATTGCTGCTATTGGTATTGTGTAGGGCTATGACTCTTATTCGAAGTTTCTGAACTTCGAAGTATTCGAAGCTTCGAAGTTCGAAGCTTCATTTCAAAACTTCGAAGAGTAAAAAAACTTCAGATTTACGAAGCTTCAAAGCTTGACTATTCGTTCAACATAATAGGCATTAAAAAAATTCGAAGCTTCGAAGTTTTTACTCAAAAATATTTCATACATTTTTGTGCCTGTGTGATACACTTTGATATAAGAAAAAAACATGAGTTTCGGGGTGTGGAGCTATTATACTAAAATTTCTGATGCTCAATCAGTGATATGCAATGTATGCGAGCGAGTATTGCAGTCGCATGGATCCACGAGTTCACTTCGTGCGCATCTAAAGATGCATTCAATTTTTCCAGAAGAACTACAAAAAAAAAAAAAAAAACGCCAGCATGAAGGAAGGTAAGTTCACAGTGGGATGCTATAAGGTCAAAGGTTCAAGACCATATTGCCTTTATAACATTATTGTAGTGATAAGAAATCAAAAACAATGTTTTATTTGCAGAAAGTAATTTTTGGCTTTATAACCGTAGCTCTGATTATTTTTTTAATTTTTCAAGTGAAAGCCAAACTCGGCATTATTACAATATTACAAATGTCGCATAACAACGAAACTAAGATGGAATTACTATTAAGTGATGTTCTTCTACTAGAAAACTGGGACGGCATTTTAAGAGGCTCCGCTCATACAAGCTAAATTTTTTTTTAAACCGTATTTTAGTACAGGGGTAGAAAAATACCCTTCTGGGCCAAAATAGGTTAAGTACACTTCAGAGAGCTTACGTTTATAAAACGCGTTCAATGTCGCATTGAAAACTGACTAAAACAAGTAGCAGCATTTTTTCTGCATCTTTGAATTACCCATTCAGAAAGCAATCAATAAATTTTCAAAAATCAAAATAATTAAATATGTAGTAACACAATATGTATTTCAAACTGGGTATCATTCGAATACTCGAAGAATTGAATTCTTCGAAGTTTTTCCTATTCGAATAGTAACATTTGAAGCTTCGCCTCAAAAACTTCGAAGTTCCGAAGTTTGCTTCGAAGCTTCGAAAAAACCGAATATGAACAGCCCTAGTATTGTGGAACTACATGGCCAGATCATCCATACTTGCAGCCAACTACAGTGTGTTTCCATATTCGGCTCTAGTTTTTCACAGTTTTTTCAATGATTTTTATGAAAATCCAACAAAATTACATATAATTGCAGTTTAATTCTTTTTAGCTAGAAGCACCACTAGCAAGCAAACAAAAAAAAAACGATTTGACACTTACCAACAGGTCCTCTCTTTATGTCACAATTTTTTGACAGATTCAGCAAAATTGAGCGTGTGGTGAAAAATTCACTACCACCTTGTTAATTACATCATGGTGAAAACAACAACAAAGTCGACAGCTGTTGAGTATAGAGTAGGTCGATTATCAGTTAAGTTGAGTAAAGTTGCGTTGCCAAGTTGTTATTTTTTAGTTGGTTTGTGTACGGAATAAGTAAAATGTAATAGATTCTGTCAAAATGTGATGTGAGTACAAAAACAAAATTATTTTCCTTTAAGGGGGGAGATACCTCATAGTTTCGGAAAAATTTCAAATGTTTTTTCGAATTTTTCTTTAAAACAAGTTTTAAGTCATTTATATTGGTTTGAAATTGCATAGTGACCCAAAGACACAGCGTGACTATATTCGCACAAATCCTTTGCATGTCTACAGCATTATTGAAATCTTCGAAGTTTTTACTGCACTATCAGAATTTTTAATTTCTTCTGTATGCAAGCACAAAATAAGTTTTGGTGAGTCAGGATCGAGAGGCCTGGGTTTCAAAATTTCAGCTAACTTTGCTGCTGGAATAGTTAGTGAAGGCTACACCATTCTAAAGCTTTTGAACGAACTGGGTATAATTATTGGCACCTATTGCAAAGATTTCGCCGAAAATACCGATAAGGCACGAGTAGCGAAGCAGAACCGAAAGAGTCTCTCCAAGACAAAAGCAGCTCGTACAGCTCGGATGTACCTTCCGGAAGGAAGTACCCACAAGTGTATCGTTGTCAGTTTTTCGTTTGCGATAGTCATCATCAGATTTGGGGATCATTCTTATCATTTTTCTTTTGCGTTTCATTGAAATGTGTTTTTACGTGGTGGGCTTTAAACCCAACGCACAACTCTTTAAAGGCAGGGAGCCCGCCGCTCAGATTAGCCGTCAAACTAACGGTTGCCAGTTTACCGTTTCTAGAGGACACCACGCAGAAGTTTGAGTCGACTTGAGACGAGTTCGACATGGATAATGCTGGCCTCACCAGGTTGAGGCAGTCAGACACGTTGCCATGTGAAGATCGCCCCCTTGACCCTCACGCGTTGCCTTGTGAGGATCGTCCTCCAAAACAAAAATGATTTAAATATAATTACAAAAATTAATTTAATTTTAACTTATTTAAATTAATTTAAACTAATTTTCATTAATTTAAACTAATTTAAATTTAAAATTATTTATAAAAATTAATATAAGATTTTGAATTTTTGTAAATTAGCTTTGCTTTCAAATTTTTCAAAATTGAGTCCCTCACAGACACTGATATCATACAAACTACTAAGCCCTTATAACTTCCGATATTAACTAATTAAAACGAGTGTGGGGGTATTTTAACTTCAGCCAAGCCGAATATATTCTTTACTAGTTTCAACATAAATTAATTTTTCTGATCCTAGCTCTCCGCAGACACTGGCAAACCACTGAGAATAAATTATATCATGTACAACTTCTGGCGTCCGTGGCGTAGTTGGTTAAAGTGCGTGGCCGCTATGTCAAAGAACTTTGGAGACCCAGGTTCGAACCCCAGCCACACAAAAAATTATTTGAATTAAAATAATTTTTCTGTACGGCCGCCACCTCTCTGCAGACAATGGCAAACCTCAGAGAGTAATCAAAATGCCATGTAAAGCTTCTTGAGAATAAGAACATTCCGTTCATCGCCGTTCGGAGTCGGCGTTAAGCATGTAGGTCCATTTCTCGGTCAATTGTGTACAAACTTAATAACACGCACAACACAATTGATCATAAGAAGCTAGGTCAAAGTCCTTTCAAGGGCTGAAATGGCCAGTTATTTATTTATTTTTTTTTTTTTTTTTTTTTTATGTACAACTTCTGGAGGATGGACTATCCAGATTTTATAAACTAAGTTTAAAAAAATTATATAATTGACTCTTTAGAGATCATTTAAGAGCGTCATTATAAAATTCTGTTTTTATACCCCCACGTTTAAAAAACACAAAAGGGGTATATTAATTTTGTCACTCCGTTTGTAATGCCCATAAGAAGGCGTAGTAGGTATAAAAAGAAATATATGTTCTTGATCAGCATTACCCGAGTCATGTCCGTTTGTCTGTGATCACGATTACAGCCGTAATTTTTAAGCTATCATTACGAAATTCGATACTTAAGCTTTTATCTAAAAAATAAAGATCAAGTTGAGTCAAATCGGATGAAACCACGGAAAACCACGCCTAACTCCCATACAAAGTGACTTTATCAAAGCGGTAAAATCTCTTAGAATTCCACAAAAATCAATATATGGACTTGAAATTTTGCATATGAGCTTTGATGTTTAATATGCACTTTGAATATGAAATTCAGCCAACAATCAGATGAAATACAAAGTGACTTTATCATACAGGTAAAATCTCTTTATATTCTACAAAAATTAATATCCGAGGAGGTATTTTAACTTCAGCCCAGTCGAAACGACAAAAGCAATAACAATTAGTAAAATTCAAAGTCAACAGCTGACTTCGACATTTAAAATTATTTTTAATGCATATGTATACTTTCATCCAAGTCGTTTTGTACGTAGGCGCGTGTGTGTGATTTAGTAAACTTCGCATTAATAAACTCCGAATTTTATAACGGAAAAATGCATATGATTTTAGTTTTAATCTCGGAACCCACCTTGTTAGCTACAGCCTTTCGCAGCAAACATTGAGGTTTGAGAATGATTTGATATCAAATGTATTTCTCAAATGTCAAACGTTTGATATCGATTTGAGATTGATTTTAGAATGATAGCAATCTCAATAAAAAGGGGACTTTATCCTCAAATTGAGATATAGGTTTATTCTCAAATTGATATCAAACGTTAATCTCAAACCTGTTTCAAATGTGATTTTCAAAATCTTGAGAAAAATATTAATTCTCAAATCAACCTAAAATCGAACTCAAATGTTAATATCAAAAATTAATTCTCGATTTGAAAACGATTTGAGAACCACATTTGAAATCAAATTTGAAAAAAAAAATTCTCAATCCTTTGATTTGTGTTTGCTGGGTTATTATATAGTTGATTTGTTTCGTTTTGTGTTGATTTTGGCTATTATATAATTTCTCAATTAAAAGAATGACTAAAAAATTGTTCAACTTGTTTTATTATCTTTTATTGGTTTATTTGATGTTTACAATTTTTTGTTTATTTTATTTTTTAACTGTCAAATCACAAGTTAAAGTTTTATATTAAAAAGCAATAAAACTACAAGAAACTTGTTTATTTTAGCAACAATACCTAATTTTAAACATGTATTCAATGAATTATTTATATAATTTTTTTAAGGGACTTTTATATGCATATATATTATCTTCACTATTGGAGTTTGTAAAATGCCTAAGTATTTTCTAAATCTTTTTCTTAGTGACTTTATTGACGTTTAAGAAGCGCTATTTTTTTGTTCTCAATAAAGAAGTTGGCCAAATTTTAAAATACACTTCTAGATGTTTTATTACGGAACACAATATTGAACTATACATTGTACCATACACCTTACTCCACTCTTTAAAGATAATTTTTTATTTTTGTATAAACTCGAATAAAAGTTATAGCTTTAGGGTTATTAAAAAGACTTTAAATAAGTCTCTTTGTTATAAGAAATGGAAGTCTCAGGCTCTGCTTCAAAATTGTGCAATTATAATTTAATTAAGAGCGCAAAAAAAGTGAATGTTTGTTAATATATAACATGTTTATAAATCCTTATTATGAATTGTTATTTCATTAGGAATTTATAATTCTATGACACAAAAATGTTGGAATACATATTAATTTTATGTCTTTACTAATTTTTATAAGAATAAAATTTATAATGTTTTATATTTAATCAACAAACACATTTTTCAACAAGTTTTGTGATAAATGCTTTTTATATCCAAATACTCATATCATCGAATATATGATATTTACTATACGATAAACGATAAAATATTACTTAAATAAATACAATGTCCAAATACAGAATGCATTTTTTCATTTATTTTCTTTTTTTAACTTTTTTGGGCTTACTTGAATAGATTTTTCAAGGGCAAGTAACGGCATGTAACGCGTTTTTTTAACTTTATGGGGTATAAATACACCCCTTAATATTCATCGAAGAAAAATAAACTATATGCCAAAATATCAGTTAAGGGTCTACTAAAGTTTTTCGGCGACCAAAAATCAACTTTTTATACTTTTTTCGAATGTATAACATCTTAAAAATATTCTCACAAAGTTTTAAGTAATTGAATACAAGTTATAAGCTCAATTGTCCAAAGAGAAGACAATAAGAAATATATGTACTTGCCGTACTCATACCAGCTGCTACAAAAACTCTTCTCTTTAATATGCCTTTTATTTTTTCAATGCACTCTTTTAAGTATCTATTATTTTTTTTCTTTATATAAAAATGCATAAGCATAGGTATCCACAGGGGGGGAAGGGAAAAGAGGGGAAAGGCCCCTGGTTTTCAGAAAAATTAAAAACCTTATATAATTGTAAAAAAATAAAAATAAAAGTAATAATAAGAACTTCTCCCCCTGGCATAAAATTCTGTGGACGCAATGTGGAAATTGGCATCAGTTGTGACAAAAACTGTCATACATTTATAAAAAACGTTGATTCCACGCGTATTATTCTCGCAAACAAAAATGCACAAGGAAGCCACGCGCGAGGGAAGAATCCTGAGAAGACAGAGGCAAGTTGAAATTTTTGACTCAACAATTGATGATAAGGGTATCGTATATGGTCCTGGAATAGATAATACTATGTAAGTTGAAAAAAATTAACGCATTCCTTAATAAACTACTTTTAAAACTTTAAACGCGTTTTTCTCAAAAAGACCGTTTAAAACCGGTGAAGAGCATTACTCGAAAACTATGTTAAGGATGGCTACCAAATTTATTTCACTTATTAAATAAATATGGCCGGTACTTTTGATCGTTCGATTTTTATTTTAGAAAAATTCTCTTTTTTATTACTTAAAAAAATTACTTTTTTAGTCAAAAATCAGTTTTTACCTGCCATTTTGGTAAAAATCAACATTTTTATAAATCTTCGATTAAAAGCTCAAAAAGCTTCAGCAGAACCTTAATCATTTGTATTTTTTGTTTTTAGATAAACAAGTTTTGAAAAATCGGTCCACCGCATATTTAAGGTACTTTACTAAACTATGGGTTCCTGCTATATGATGAATATTTGTTATCGAAATATTCGAAAACTTTTCTTCAAAACATATATAATTATAATGTAAAAAAAAATTACCTAAAATAAACAGTAGCTTAACAATAAAACTTTTAATACGAGGTTTTTTGCGTTAAAAAACTTAAGTAGGCCCTTAAGGGACGAATGAATTGAATGAGTTTGAATTTTGTCACTTCTTTAATAAAGTCACAAAATGTAAAAATCTAAGTCATTTCGATATTTCGATAAGTCGTTTAGATATTTTTGTATGAAAAGATAAATGCATAAAATGCTTCAGTTGCTGCTTATGTTGTTGTTGTTGTTGTTGTTGTTGTTGTTGTTGTGGAGCTGAAGTTGCGAATGCAACATCGTGTCGATTATGGAATCTAATCGTTTTACGAATATATATTTCTGTGTTGTGAGTACTTGTGTTGTTATTGCTATTAATATGTATGCATATAAAATTTATATTTATAAATCAGTGTAGGGCAGCGCAGGGCACTCCATAGCTCACTGAGCTCTCTGTGGGCGTAACTTTTCACATGCACACAAAGCCATGATACAACAAGGAAGGTAGTGTTAATATAGCTGAAACAGCTGTTTAACGTAGGCATATATTGTCAAAATGAGGTGATGACAATTGACTTAGCATAAAAAGGGAATTTTTCTTAGAGGGGGAAAATGTTTTTTTGAATTGGCACAATTTAAATATATTTAATTAGTTAATTTTGCATAGTTTAAAAAACACAAAAAAGTTGTAGGAGTTTGAAAAAAGGGCGTGGCCTTATAATTAACAATAGAGTTATGAATTTGGTAGAGGAATGCGTAGAATATTTCTAATGTGGTTGGGATTTGATAAAGAGCCGTGGAATTTATGAAAAATTGACACTAGATCAATTTAATTCACCAGCGATGGGAAGAAAGATCTTTAAAAAATTGTATAAACGATATGGTTCGTTGTAAAAAAAAAAAAATAAATAACGGGCCATTTCAGCCCTTGAAAGGACTTTGGCCTAGCTTCTTATGATCAATTGTGTTGTGCGTGTTATTAAGTTTGTACACAATTGACCCAGAACCGGACCTACAGGTTTAACGCCGACTCCGAACGGCGATGAACGGAATGTTCTTGTTCTCAAGAAGCTTGTAAAACGCTTTCTAAAACAGCTGTTCGAAAATAATTAAAATTTTGACATTTAAAAAATTTGTTTGTTGCACGCCACACAATTAGAAAGTATTTGTGTGTTTAACTTTGTATATTGTTCAGAACATGCTTTTCTATTCATTCTTCAAATTGCTGGTGGGCAAGGACGTTGTTGTGGAACTTAAAAATGATCTAAGTATTTGCGGCACATTGCATTCCGTCGATCAGTATCTCAACATTAAATTGACAGACATCAGTGTCACAGATCCATACAAATATCCACATATGCTGTCCGTCAAGAACTGCTTTATACGCGGCTCTGTGGTGCGCTATGTTCAGCTGCCTGGGGAGGAAGTGGACACACAACTGCTACAGGATGCAGCGCGTAAGGAAGCTGTGGTTAGCACGCGGTAGAATAAGAAAACTAAAAGCAGAGTGTTAAAAATAAGATTTTCCTTTTGTAACTTAACATAATTTAATGCTATGATAAAAAGTAAAATGTGTCTTCTTGTGTGGACTATGCTTTACATGGCATTTTTATTACTCTCTGAGGTTTGCCATTGTCTGCAGAGAGGTGGCGGCCGTACAGAAAAATTATTTTGATTCAAATAATTTTCTGCAGCTGCTGGGATTCGAAACCGGGTCTCCAGGTTCGTTGACATAGAGGCCACACACTTTAACCAACTACGCCACGGACGCCATATCGTTCGTTGTACGTAAAATTATAATAAATAAGACTCCTTTGAAGAAGTTATCAATATATGAATTTATTTCAAATTTTTTAAAAGTACTAAGTATCTCGTGTTATTTTAGCCTCATTTTTAAATGAAAATTAAAACAATCACTTTAAAGGCGGGATTTTAAAGCCAACATTTTTGCTTTGCTGGAAACTGTTGGAAATATTTGCCTTAAGGAGGACTATATAGCCAGAGGCCGAAAAAAGGCCATGTTTGTGAATTTTTTTAAGGAAACCTAAGGGATATTTTTAAATGAGGGTTTTTATACCTAAAAATATACACATTCAAGACATGATACAATTCTGCATCTGTCAAAAACAGTTGTTCGTGCAACAAAAGTGAAACGAATGTAAAAATAAATAAATTCTACAAAATATGTGCTTTAAATATCTATTTATAACAATGAAAGTCGAGAAAAAATCATGTTTGATATGTGCTTAAAGTTTTCCAGCCGGTAGTGTTTTAATTTTAATTGAAAACTTATTTCATTTCTCCTATATGCATCTGCAACAGCTGAGGTTGCTGCACATAAACGTTTTCAACATTTTTTTTTTTATGTTTGCACTTTACAACATTACGTTTTCAAATTATCTTCGTTCTAGTAATAATTACTCACTATAAATGAAATAAAATATGCAATATTTTGTTAGCAAATGTTTGGTTATTTGCAAGCTCTGAAACATAAACAATGGCGAAAACATAAGCAATAATTGAACGCTCTCTTTCTTGACATATTTTTTGACAGATGCTGGTTTCCCAAGCAACTGCGGCGACCAAGATTGCTCCTCATAAATTCATCTGAAACAAAAAATGAAAAATTTTATTAAACTATATACTTAAAACTCGTACTTGTCATGGCCGATTTTGAAAATATTGATTTTACACAAAATGGCGGACTTCTGAACGTAAAGTTACGATTTTCGACCAAAAAGTAGTCATTATTTTGCCTATAACTAATAAACAAAACTACGAAAAAAGTCCTATGACAAGTACGAGATTATTATGAATAAAATACACCTGCAAAAAAATCAAAACGATCGGTTCACTGAGTTTCGAGAAATCTTGGTCACCGACTTTGAAAACATGGTTTCGAGAAAAACGCATTTGAAAATAAGAGCCAGCACTGCGCGCCCTCGAAGGTGATTCACTCAATAGGCTATAACTTTGTTATTTTTTGAGATATCGACTTGAAATTTCAACCATATATTTTTGAGACTTGTAGTTTTAAGAAAATTCAAAAAATTGTTTGAAAAATAAAAAAGTTCTGGGTATATAACTTCCCTTAAGAAAAAAATTCCCATTTTGTATTTGTTTCGGTGTACATTAGGGCGTATCGAATTACAATTTTTTTTTCGAATTTCACATTCTAAGAGGTCTCAAAAGTTGCATGGGGTTGTCAAGAAGAACCAAAAAAAATTTTAAGGAAAAAAAAGGATGACTTCCTACCCCGCAAGGACAAAGTTGTTTTTTGAGGAAAACAGTAAAAAATAACGACCTTAAAATGCTTTGACTTTTATAAAAAAACTACGTATGTCTTAAAGCAAAAGTAAGTATAGGCTTAAACTAACAATATATTGGTTAACACGATGGCACTCACGATTCTTATCCACAGTGTCCTGTGTGAAGGATATTCGAAGCAAAAGTTGAAATCGAGATAGCACCAATGATGTTTTGATTGTTACCCAATAGTCTAAATTTTGGTGGTATTGATTATACTGCTAACGTATTCCTTAAAGTTGTCGAATTAATAATTAGCATAATTTTTGCATATGCATTTTCCTATTTTTGAGAAATGTATACTTGAATGCAATTTTTTAACTTTTTCAAAAAAATGAAAATAAGATTTTATATCTCGGGTACCAGAAATGGTACCGAAGAAACTTTGCTCAGTTTGGATTCTTTAAATATTCCTGAACAACACCCTGTCTTAAAGTTTTAACTTTATATACCAGCTTAAGGCCACGATTTTTTTTTTCTATTTTGATAATTAAAAAAAAGAAATACTTCCCTACATGAAATTTAACAATTTCATCAAAAAATATCAAAGTTGAAAATAAAATCGTGGCGTTAAGCTGGTAGGTCTGTTTCCGTATGCACACTGTGTAACTTGTGGGACGCTATTTTCTGTTTCCGTACTTTCTGTGCTTAAAATGGGAGAAGAAGAACAAGCATAAAATCGCTCTCTCGAGCACACAAAGTGCACAGAGAGTGCTAGAACTCGAGACTTCGAGTAAAGTAAGAACAAGCATCAAGAAGAATAAGCATCAATAAGAAGAAGCAAATGTCAAATTACATTTCATAATTGTTTATGTTTTGCTATAAATAAACTCACAAATTGTGTGCCTAAAAAGAAATTTACGTACAATAAATAAATAGTAATAAATAAAAATTAAGTAATTGTTCAGTTTTGCATTAAAAATGGCTTTTAATAATTTGAGTGAAAGTGTTTTAAATTTTGTGCTGCCGTCTGCAGTCAAAATCAGCTGTTTTGTGCTCGAAACTTACTAGAAGCTGTTTCCGTACTTTTGCAACTATTCTCACATTTCGTTTTTACTCTCTAGCACACGTTTTACACAAATCTTACACAGTGTAAAGTACGGAAACAGACCTGGTATTTTAAATTAAAACTTTTAGACAGGGTGTTGTTAAGAATAATTTGAAGAATACAAATTGAGCAAAGTTTCTTCGGTACCATTTCTGGTACCCGAGTTATAAAATCTTATATTAATTTTTTTTAAAAAGTTAAAAATTGCATTCAAGTATACATTTCTTCAAAATAGGAAAATGCATGTGCAAAAATTATGATGATTATGAATTCGCCAAATTTAGGGAATACGTTAACACTATAATTAATACCACCAAAATTTAGAATATAGGGTAAAAATCAAAAATGGTCTGCCATTCCGATTACAACTTTCACAATGTTGGTGGTATTCGTACTAAAACCAATCAATTATTTTCTGCCGCAGCAGCTCACGATTTCGACGTAATAACTCTTGTGGAAACTTGGTTAACGTCACATTTTTGTTCTGAAGAACTATTTGACGCGGATTATGAATTATACCGTAGAGACCGCATACTTTGCCCAGGTATGTCGAGAGGAGGCGGTGTATTAATAGCAGTTTCAGCAAAATATGCCAGCAGAGTAATTCGCTTACATCGCGAGCGTGATAATATTGAACAAACTTGTTTTGCAGTTAAATTTGCCAATGATCCTTCAACCAGCATCAATGAAATTGTTTTTATTGTAAGTTATATTCCACCAAATAGCGATTATAATTTATATAATGACCATATTTTTAATATTTCTAATATTGTATCGTCTTTAAGCCCTCAGCAAACTCCTTGTGTTTTAGGAGATTTCAATTTAAGTAACATTGAATGGAAATATAGTAGTGATGACAAAAACCAAAAACCAAACCAAATAATATTTTTGATAATTCTTCCAATTCATCTTATGATTTCAAGAACGCTAACTATCCTGCGCTTAATAATTATTTTGATTCTATTTATTGGATAATAGTTTTCAATTCTATGGATTTATATGCGATGTATTTCACATTCAAAAAAGTTCTCGAAGAAGGTTTATATTTATTTGTACCAATCAAAAAATTTTATCGGCAATTTAACCTACCCTGGTATAATTCTCGATTACTACATCTAAAAAATTTAAGAAATAGAGCATGATGTTGATAAAGCAAATTTTATTTTACGTCGTAAGGAATTTGACTTTCTTTCTAACTTCTTATATAAAAAGTATTTGAATTCTATCGAATCTGGAATAAAATCAAATCCTAAATCTTTCTGGGTATTTATTGATTCCAAACGTAAATCTCATGGACTTCCGAAATCTATGGAGTACAAAAACAAATCTTCGAATAGTTCACAAGAATCTTGCGAACTGTTTGCAGACTTCTTTGGGTCTGTTTTCAATAATGCTGCATTGCCAAATAACCATGATGACTTCTCAAACATTACCCAAATTGTAAATGTGTCAAGTATGACAATTTCATACTAAGAAGTCTTTGAAGTTTTGCGAGGTTTGGACACGAACAAAGGTGCTGGTTTTGATTTGCTTCCTCCGGTGTTTTTTAAGAAATGCGCTTCGACACTTTATGTTGCTTTAGCGCTTATATTTAATAAATCACTCTCTTCTGATATATTCTTAGATGAATGGAAAACTGCATTTATATCTCCAATTTTTAAATCTGGTCAAAAATTTTTATTAGAAAACTATAGACCGATTGTTAAGCTATCTGTTATTCCTAAGATTTTAGACAAGATTGTTAATATGAGACTGTTTTCTGAGATCAAAAATTATATTGTAACGCAACAACATGGTTTTTTCGCGGGTAGATCAACGTGCACTAATCTAACAATTTTTACAAATTTTTGTATCAATTCTGTCGAAAATGGCTTGCAAGTTGATGTTCTCTATACCGACTTCGTTAAAGCATTTGATAGTTTGGTTCATTCGATACTATTGCTAAAACTTGAAAAATTGGGGTTTCATTCCGTATTTTTGGAATGGATTTCTTCCTATTTATCGAATCGACAATTAGTTGTTAGAGTTGATAACCAGTATTCAAACCCAATTGTTGTTAACTCAGGCGTGCCTCAAGGTAGTCACTTAGGTCCCCTGCTTTTTAACTTGTTTATAAATGATATTCCACAAATTTTTAAGTTCAGCGAATGCTTGTTATATGCGGACGACTTAAAAATCTTTATTAAAGTTAGACATATTTCTGACTGCTTCAATTTACAGGAAGATATAAGATCATTTCTCTTATGGTGCAATAAGAATGGAATGAATTTAAATTATCATAAGTGTAAAGCTCTGACTTACTCCCATAAGAACTATCCAATTTTATATAATTATTCTTATGGAAACAATAACGTTTTCTTGAGAGACAAAATTGTTAAAGATTTAGGTTTATATTTTGATACCAAGCTTTCTTTAAGCCACCATCGTGAGTTCATAGTATTTAAAGCCTGTTCTCTACTTGGATTTGTAAAACGAAATTCGAAAGAATTTTTAGATCCTTTGACGGATAAAACACTTTACGTAAGTTTAGTAAGATCTCAACTTGAATACTCAAGTATTGTATGGGACCCTTTTTATGAATGTGAGATCAGTCGTATTGAACGAATTCAAAAAAAATTCACAAGATTCGCTCTACGTCGGAGGTTTTCTCTCGAGAATATGCCATCTTACAATGAGCGTTGCAATTTATTAGGCTTGCAACACTTGTCGCAAAGAAGACATGCACAGAGCGTTTTATTTATTAAGCGCATCTTAGATAGCAATATTAATTGTCCGGAACTACTAACTTTAATTCCGTTCTATGCTCCGATAAGACCATTAAGGGAGAGTGCTTTGTTTTACGTTCCATTTCATAGAACTAATTATGGCATGAATGAGCCAATATCTAGATGTTTGATCTATTGTAACATCATTGCGAATAACATTGATTTTAGTAATGATTTTAATCTTTTTAAAAGGAATGTCTTTGAAATGTTTAATTAATTATCACTAGTATTATATTATAGTACTGTATCTATTATTCTTATTACTGGTGGAAATATTTTTGTAATTATGAAATAGTCTGTAAGATTTTGATCAGTAGACTTAATTAAAATAAATAAATAAATAAATAAATAAACTTTAACTTCGAATATCCTTCACATAGGACACTGTGGATAAAAATCGTGAGTGGCATCGTGTTTACCAATATACGAGCCCAAACCACTATTAATTCGTACAGCAAGCACTTTTATGCCAATGTAACATGTAAGGGTACATATTTTATTAAATAATATTGACAACACTATTAAATTTATACTTTTCTGAAAGTTTGTTTTATTATCTTTAATTTCATAAACAAATTTGTGCACATATCATGATAAAAAGTTTTGAAAACAGAAATTAACGGAAAGTCCATTTATTTTGATAAAAAAAATTTGACCACTATTAATTCGTACAGTGGAACATTTTCTAATTTAATACTGTGTAACGCCCCCTTTGCTTTTTAAAACAGCTTCTAATCGCTTTGGCATTGTATCTATAAATTTTTTACACTCTTCAGGGATTATAGAGTCCCAACTTTCCTGAATGTTGGCTTTTAATCCGCTAAGAGTGCGTTGTGGGTCATTTCATCACTTCCTTTTCATGAGTGCCCACACGTTTTCGATTGGGTTAAAGTCCGGGCTAGATGATGGCCAGTACAGAACACTAATACCATTTTCTTGTAGCCATTTTTTTGTTTTTTTGGCTGTATGGAATGATGCACCGTCTTGTTGAAATACATATTCGCCACAGTCAGCTAGCTTTGGTACTGACGGAATGAGATGTTCTTCCAATATATTAATATATTTTTCTGCATTTACTGTTCCCTTAATAAAGTGAAGCTGACCGACACCCTTTGAGGACATACATCCCCACACCATAATGCTAGCTGGAAACTTTACAGTACGCTTTAAGCAGTCTTTATGATATGCCTCTGTGCTTTTCCGAATCACCCTTTTTCTGGCATCACCGACGCATACGTCAAACTTCGATTCGTCGCTAAATATAATGGTGTCCCATTGCCTTTGTACCCAAGAACGTCTTTCTTTTGCGCATAATAAACGTTTTTTCATTTGAAGTACAGTAAGTAAGGACTTTTCTTTGGCCTAAAAAATTCAAGTTTCAATAAATGTTTTTGGTATCACCAGTAGTAGAGTGTTAAACTTACTTTATAAACACCATAAGCTATATCTTTCATTTGCCGACGCGTCCATTCACGTTTAATGGTTTTTCCAATTCTTTCTGACCACTCTGAAGCTATGTATCTAATAGTGCCTCGACGATTTTTTTTAAGTATAACTTCTAAAGCTCTTTTGTCGCGAATCGTTATTTTGGAGACCCGGCCTCTGTTTGCAACATTATTGCTACAATTCTCATTTTTTTTTTTGTATTTTTGAACAATACTTGATACTGTTGATCTGGGAAGCTTTAATTCAACCGATATTTCGCTATAGCTTTTTCCCGATTTGACTTTGTCAATAATTTATAATCGAATTTCTTCACAAACTGGCTTACCAAGTGCCATCGTTGAACAATTAATCAGAAATAAAAAGAAACAACACGAAAAAAATCGTGTTATTGTTCAATATGCATTTCTTTACTCTAATAAAACGGTAAATTTTCATTATTTGTTTACATTTTAATTTTCAGAGTTGTCTTTAGCTGAATTTATACACTGTACGAATTAATAGTGGTCAAATTTTTGTTATCAAAATAAATGGACGTTCCCTTAATTTCTGTTTTCAAAACTTTTTATCATGATATGTGCACATATTTGTTTATGAAATTAAAGACAATAAAACAAACTTTCAGAAAAGTATAAATTTAATAGTGTTATCAATATTATTTAATAAAATATGTACCCTTACATGTTACATTGCCATAAAAGTGCTTGCTGTACGAATTAATAGTGGTTAGGGCTCGTATTGTTAGTTTAAGCCTATACTTACTTTTGCTTTAAGACACGTAGTTTTTTTTATAAAAGTCAAAGCATTTTAAGGTCGTTATTTTTTACTGTTTACCTCAAAAACAACTTTGTCCTTGCGGGGCAGGAAGACATCCTTTTTTTTCCTTAAAATTTTTTTTTTGGTTCATCTTGACAACCCCATGCAACTTTTGAGACCTCTTAGAATACGATCTAAATTTTTCGATACGCCCTAGTGTACATCACTTATTTTTTGATATACACGATGATGCGCTGTATTTTTTGGCAGCGCAGTCAGTAATAATAGTACCTGTAATTGTTGTATCATGCACAAAGCTCACAACAGAAGAGACTATAATTCAGTCGTTCGCAACCGGTGATGCTGTGCGGGTCCATGTCAGTGCCATGATACAATTACAAGGTAAGCTCATATTAAGATGGCTGCTCAATTGATAAATTTTGCAACAACGAAGCTGTAGAAGCTACAAACGACAAAAGCAACAACAATTGGAAAAACTAAAAATGACCAGCTGATTTTGACAACTGGCGCACCCTGCTCTCCAATATGAGCCTACCTTGCAATTGTATCATGGTCAGGGCCAGGCATGATTTTTTTCGGTACAATTGTACTATTTTGGTACAATTTTACACCTTTCCTTTATACCTTTTAAAGTAACTTATTTTTTCATATTTTTGCAGCCCTGATGATTTACTTAGGCCCATATTACACGATGTCCGTTTGTCCGACCTTTGTTGTTGCTTTCAATGTGAAACTGTCAAAAAACAATGAGAGTGAGAGCGGGTGCAACAACAAAATAGCTTGTCTGCCCTAGCGTAAGCCAGACAAACGGACATCGTGTAATATGGGCCTTAGAAATCAATCAAATTCATATATAAATAATTTTCTAACATCAATTGTTGTCCCTGTGTTTTTATTTAACGAATACCACCAAATTTGTTCATGGCTTGATTGTGAATTCAGGCGAGCATTCAGTGCAAAGGTTTCTTTTGTGTTAAAAATTTCCTTAAAAGTGGTCAGTTTTGTGCACATGCAAATTGAATACTTTATTCGCAGCCATTAAAGAAACGCGCTGGACGCAAAAGGGATAAATTCATAAAGATGTAACTAATATTTAAGAACAAAACTTTTGATAGCAATTTTATTTTTTTTTTAATTTTTTTTTTTTTTTGTACAGAGGAACAACAATCTTTAAAAATGCTTAGAAATATGAAGATTTGTCTCAAATGTATGCAAAAGTTATAAATGTAGTTATAAATATATCATTTATTTTCAATTCTAACGGTCATTTAAATACCAAGCGAAAAAATTTGAAATAGCATTCCTTCAAAAATGGAGGTCACAGTTCTCTTGGAGGGAAGAGAAAATTCGTTACAAGGTCAACAGAGCTGTAAAAGTGTGAATTCATTTTCACTTTTCATTCTCTTGTTTAAAAATTCAAAAGCTGATATCTTTTTTTTGTAGCATTCAAAGTGTGAACTCTTTAGGCTTAAGCCTTTAGGCTGATTAAAATTGTTTTCAAGTCATGAATTTTAAAACGTAAAGAATGCACACTGAATTGAAATTTTAACGAATGCAGCCACCGATAGCTTCAGCCGCGGTGGCTGCAACCATCGATAGTTGCAGCCGAATTGAAATTTTAGTGAATGCAGACGGCGATGGCTTCAGCCGCAAGGATTTGTTGTTGCGTCTGAAGTTGTTTTGTGTGTGTTTGTGTATGCGTGTGTGACTGTTGGGCATGACTGTGACGGGTTGCCATTGGCTTATATCATGTATAGAAAAAGTATTATATGCAACAAATTAATTTTTAGATTTTTAGAAGTTAATTTTTATACATTTTGTTAATAATATTTATTGTTAATAAGCACTTTATTATTCTAGAAAATGTCAAAGGAGAGACAGAAGCATGTCACCAAGATCGGCCGTCGAAAACAAATGACAACAATAATGCAAAATGCTGCTTTATATTTAGTAGTATTTAATGGTAGTAAATAAAATGTCCAGTGTTTCAGAGTTAAATAGAATGATAAAACTGAGTGCATTCATCAGATTTTTTAAGCCAACAAGAATGGGATTAATATTTCCATAAGTCCCATTCCTTAGAGAGCATTGGGTGTGCATTATTTTATCTTCAAAGAATGCATTAAGAGTGTGTGCATTCCGAAATGATTAAATCTTTTACAGCTCTGAAGGTCAGAAGCGCACGCTGGTGGTCTTGCGCATACAGAACGTAGTTCTTTAGCAAACGTTGTAAGATTATTTTCTATAAAAATTTAATAAAAACCAATGAAACAGACTTAATTTAGCAACAATTTCATCTTAAGTAAAAACAAAAGAGATTTTTCAAATCTAGTGGAAAACAATGCCACAATATTGATTTTAGAAGAGAAAATTTAACTGACAGTTAAGAATTGCTTGACTGAAAGATTTTACCATAAACTTATGCGTTGTTTGCTTTATTTATTTGTTTTTTTACTATAAGAAGAGCTCTTAACTTATTGTTTATTAGTTGAGTTTGTTTATTAGTTTAAGTTCTTATTTTTTGTGTAGCGTCCGTGGCGTAGTTGGTTAGAGTTCGTGGCCTCTATGTCAACGACCTGGAGACCCGGGTTCGAACCCCAGCAGCGACAGCAAATTATTTGAATTAAAATTATTTTTCTGTACGGCCGCCACCTCTCTGCAGACAATGGCAAACCGCAGAGAGTAATAAAATGCCATGTAAAGCTTCTTGAGGAGAAGAACATTCAGTTCATCGCCGTTCGGAGTCGGCGTTAAACCTGTAGGTCTGGTTCTCGGTCAATTGTGTACAAACCAGGGACAGCAAATAACGATTATCGCTACCAATCAATCATATTATAACGATTATGTTAGTGTCGTTATTTTTTCGATCAGAAATAAAAATTATTTTTTTATCGTTTTTTTTTTCAATCAGAAACAAAAGTTATTTTTTTATTGCTATTTTTTCGATCGGAAATAAAAATCATTTTGTGATCGTTATTTTTCTGATCAAAAATAAAAATCATTTTGTGATCGTTATTTTTTCGATCAGAAATAAAAGTTATTTTTGATCGTTATTTTTTCGATCAGAAATAAAAATCATTTTGTGACTATTATTTTTTCGATCAGAAAAAAAAGTTATTGTTGATCGTTATTTTTTTCGATCAGAAATAAAAATCATTTTGTGATCGTTATTTTATCGATCAGAAATATAAATGAATCATTGATCTATATTTTTCCGATTAGAAATAAAAGTTACTTTTGATCGATATTTTTAAGACCAGAAATAAAAATCAATCATTGATCGATATTTTTTCGATCAGATTAAAAAAATTATTTTTTGATCTATATTAAATCGATCAAAAAAGTAACATGTATATTAAGATATAAATGATAATACGATGAAAACTTAAAAAAGCGCTATAACTCGGAAACAAATGAAGATAAGAAAAAAAAAGGAGTGGTTTTGGCTTTTCTAAAGAGGGTATCGAACTCGCGACGTTCAGGTTAAGAGGTTGGTCGATATGATAACCTTAGATGGGACACTAAGATGGGACACTACTTATATTTTGAAGTTCTATTTTCTACAGCTATTTTCTACTAATATGCTCTTTAGTGCTCTACTACCATTTCATCAATATTTTCTACTACTACTTTTTAGGCTTGTGCTAAACAGTTCCGGGGCCGGAACGAACATGGAACGATTCTTTTGTGCAGCGGAACTAGTTCGCGGAAACATGTCCGCGGAACTATGTAGTTCCTTTGAGCTGTAGAAGCAATTTTACGTGCTTATTAAATATGTTACTCTACGTTATAAGCAACAATGTTGCCTCGAACTCGTTGAATGTTGGGCTTACAACTTCAGAGCAGCTACGTAATGGTTGTAACCAAATGTTATGGTTTTTGTATATGTATTCTCTACACCTGAACAGAAGGGCTTTAAGAGAAGGCCGAGGAGGATTAATATGTATTACTTTTGCAAAAGGAACATTTTTGCCTTAAACACCTACTCTCTCCGACCACTCCTTAGGGGGGCTCCCATACAAATTTTATGGTTTTTGTATATTTATTCCATACACCTGAGCATATGATCCATAAGGGAGTGCCGGAGAGAGTTAATATGCATAACTGACCCCCTTTACTTTTGTAAAAGGAAAATTCCTCCCTTGGGGGCTCCAATACAAAAACGCAATAGGGGCATAATAATTGTGTCACTCTGTAAGGCACATAAAGAGGCGTATGTATAGCAAAGTAAATATATTCTTGATCAGCATCACCACCCAAGTCGATTTAGCCATGTCCGTCTGTCTGTCCGTCCGTTGGTATGTAACTTATAAGTGCTTAATAAGAACAAATTGAGTATTCTCGACTTGGAAAACATGTCCCGGAACTATATAGTTCCGCAGTTCCATTTGATTAAATGAAACTCATGCAACTCATATGTAGCAGATTGTAACATGTCCGCGGAACTAACTAGCTCCGCAGTTCCATTTGATTGAATGAAACTTATGCAACTCATATGTAGCAGATTGTAACATGTCCGCGGAACTATCCAGCTCCGCAGTTCCATTTGATTGAATCAAACTTATGCAACTCATATGTAGCAGATTGTAACATGTCCGCGGAACTATCTAGCTCCGCAGTTCCATTTGATTGAATCAAACTCATGCAACTCATATGTAGCAGATTTTAACATGTCCGCGGAACTATCTAGCTCCGCAGTTTCATTTCATTGAATGAAACTCATGCAACTCATATGCAGCAGATTGTAACATGTCCGTGGAACTATCTAGTTCCGCAGTTCCATTCGATTGAATGAAAGCATGTTCAAAACGAAATAAACAGAACATTGCGCGCAACAAGAACGTCGAAATGTCATCTTACCATTTCACACATCAGTTGTTTCGTTCTTTTGCACTTGTAGTTGATCATAAAATTCGTGTAAGCCATAATATGTGTGAAAGAGATGTCGGTTCACATTGCTTAATGAAAAAAAAATCTTGCCAACCGGAACTGTTTGAACATGCTAAAAATTAATGGACTGAATGATTGGAACTATGTCCGACTGTAAACATCATAGAAATGAGAGATAAGGAAATGGTGTTCTGGAATAAAAGTGCGGCATTTTTCTTACTGGTGTATGTTCACACTAATACATTAACATTCACTCAGGGCCGTATTCAGTTGTAGCGTACAGCTAGGCGCAGTTTTTGTAATTCGAATTGTGTATTAAACAAGTGTCTTTTAACATATTTGCGTAGTTAAAAAGTTAAGTCAATGATTTATTTTATTGTGAAATTATTCTATTATTGTATTTCCACACCACCCGTGAGGTATACAATTTGGTGCGTTACCGATTTTTTTTGGGTGTTCGGTTCCCCTGTAGCCCTATTTCACCCATAAACACAGAGAAATATTATTATGAAACAATAATAGATATTAATTCACAAATGTTGTATATATATATTATATGTATGTATGTATATGTATATATATATATATGTATATGTATGTATTACATAATACTTATATATTACAAAAATAATTTTTGGTTTTAGATTATATAAAAAATTTTATTCGCATGCAACTACTTATAAATATAATCAACTTAATATATACATGTGAATTCTTTTTTTAATTTTCTTAAAATAAATAGTTTTATGTAATTCTTGCCTTTTGACTTTCCATTTTTTTTTTTTTTTTTTTTTTTTGTAATGCTAAAAATATCTTATATACAAAATCAGATTCATAAATATGTCCATTTATATCAATAATTAGTATCAATAATTTGCGGAAATCTGAAATTAAACAAATAAGTATAAATATTAATTTACTACAGTGATTAACAAAAGGCGCCCTGAAAATAATGACACCATGAAAAATGAATGCGCCCTTGTAGTCGTGTTTGTGCTTTGACATAAGCGCTGGAATAGAAATGGCGCAAAATTAACTGGCACTAATTATTGCTTTTTCACTTATTTCTGATTAGAAATATATTAATTTCCAATTGAAATACACTTTAAAAGAACAAATATAATATAAATAACACTCTTTTATTTAAATAATTAAACCGATGTGAACAGAATTTGAATACACTTACTTGTGGAATGAAATAATTTTGTTTATCAATTTCTGACTGCTTCCACAACTGTGCACTATACAATTCATTATTATAAAGTTAGTTATAAATATCACTTTATTATTTCAGTTACTTTCAGCAATGACAATTGCTTTTAATAATTATTTTAAAAGAATTTCTCTAGTTAATTTTCTTTGTTTTGATTTTCTAGCGCAAATGTCAAAAATTTCGCTAAAAAAATGCCGCAGTACACATACAGTGTATGTGTGCATAACACCACTTCCTTATTTCTTATTTCTATGGTAAACATAGTTCCGCGAACTAAACAGGTTCGGAACGACCCATCTCTAAATGATACAATATCTCCCAAAGAAGCCACACAAATAGAATTTCAAATTTTTCATTTTGCTGGTATTTTTGGATATAACTAGGTATAATTTTGAAATTACTTGGGCCAAGAAAACAGCCCCTGTCTTCGTCACCACGAAGAAAATGATCTTCGGCTTGTGTAAATATTGTTATAAAAGACTTACCGGAAGTACTTCTTATATGAATAACAAAGTTTTTTATGATAATCTTTATATCAACACTTCCACCAATGATTTAACTAGCCAAAAGAGATATTGATTGGGTCCGAACTCAAAACTACCGAGTGTTCCCATATTAATGAAGACATCTCGAGGAGAGTCTGTGGAATATGTAGTTTACCATGATGATGTTAACGTACATTTGATTTCATGGAGAGATAATAAAGTCGTTAATTTAATATCACACCATTGCGGTAAAAGTCCTGAGACCATAGCTGAACGATTTGATAAGAAGTTGTTTAAAAACATATCCATTGAGTGTCCGAATATTGTTTCACAATACAATAAATTTATGGAGGAAGTAAATTTGTTCCACTCATTTATTGGACACTACAAGATAAAAATACGCTATACTATAATATAAGTAAATGCGTTTGCTATTGTATAAGCGTGGGGAACCAGTGGCCCCGGGTACCACCATTTTAGGGGTGACACCATTTCGTTTTTTTTTTTATTTCTCAAACAGAAAGAAAAAGGTACAAATACATTACGTTAAAAAATTTGTGTCCCATTTTGTTGCATTGAAATTATTTCAACAATTTGTGTATCAGTAGCTTCATGCGAAAGGAGTTTTTCAAAGCTAAAATTAATTAAGACTTATTTAAGGTCTTCCATGGGAAAACGAGCTTGCAAGTAATAGGGTCAATTGCATACAAAATCCTCCTCTGAGAGTAAAATAGCAATGTTAACCCGGAAAAAATAAAGCTAGATAAGGAACGAAATGAAGAATATAAACGAAAGCAAAAATAATGGTACCTATGTATGACTTTGACCTCATTTTTGCTTTTTGTGTTTACTTACTGATATCGCCCATTTCACATTGAAGTGATCAGATGCACTGACCATCTCCGATTTCTCTCAAATATTTTTTTTGCATTGGTTTATTGATTTGAAAACCAAATTTGAAGTTATAAATTTTTAGAATAATTGTTCTCGGCCAAAATAGGGTCTATTTTGAGACAACATAATCGTGAAGTCTTAATAAATTTTCAATACAAATTCAACTAGCTATTGAATTTTTTGTAAAAAAATAAAGAAAAAAAATTGGATGAACATTTTATGTATAGCTGAATTATATACTTTATATTTACTTTTTTTTTGTAAAAGAATAAACCTGTTTTTTGTTAAACTCCCAATTTGATTTAAATTATTTGGTTAAGCGCAACAAAATGAATTGAACGTCACAAAATGTATTGAACGTCACTCTGGTGTTTTTTCTGAAATGGCTTATTATTTAACAGTTTTTTATTTTTTATTGCTGCAAGTCTACTACTTTGAAAATAACTTCTATGTTGATGTCTTTTTGGAGAAAAATTTTAATTTTTTCCCGTTAAAATTGTAAAATATGTAGGGATTTTTGGTAAAAAATTAATATTTCTGTAACTGAAATGGCGATTTTTGCAAAATCTAATTTAACTGATTAAATAACTTAATAAACATCACAGTAAGCTTTAATTTACAACATTTTTAAAATTTTTAGTGATTTTTCCCGTATATCTGCTGTGTGACGTTCAATAAGAAATTCGTATAAAAACCATAGAAAAAATGATTTTTTGCAGGGCCTAAAAACAACTTCGAATTCTCCATTAACTTTCACTTAATTTCAACGGGAAAATTTAAAAATCATTAAAAACAAAACATGAAAATCTCTTTGTGTACGTTTTTTTTTGCAAATGACCCAATATTGATTTCGTTAAGGTTATTTCAAATTTTGGAGCTCTTAAAGTAAGAAAAGGTAGTTTTTAAGACAACGCCATTAATAAGATTTCTTTGTTTTACCTTATACCTACATATACAAAAATGTACCTGAAAATGTAATGTTTTTGTTCCGTCAGTTCTTAAGACTGCGAAGTTAGTCTAAATATGTAGACACCTGAAAATGTAATATTTTTGTTGTTTTTTACAAATTCTTATTGTTTGTTCAATAAAAAAACTTAACCTCATCGAATTGGTTTCTTTTTGCATTTAGAAATTTTTTATAGGGGTGACACCATGAGTATCCGCCCCGGGTGTCACCAAGCCTAGGAACGCCACTGTGGGGAACAACTAAGCGGTAATCATGCTTATATCATGCTTAATCCTGCTTATTATAAAACATAATATTTATCAATTCGTTTGTAAGTGGCAGAAAGTCTTTACAAAGTAGGAAAACTATCCACAAAAAGTAGAAGGCTTCCCGAATTATCAAAAAACCTTGAACAAAATTATGAAACATTCGAGAAGTTTTCCACTATCTGTTCTGAAGTTCTGTTGAACCATTTTGATCTCTCGCCACAATGGAGCAACAAGCGTTTTACATGCAAATTACCAGGGTGCAATAGATACACTCATGTTAACGCTAACACATGCTAGCTGCTCAATAGTTTAAACTACTGTTTGTTTTAATCAAAATAGAAATTGTTTTAAACGATTTCGTTACGAATAATGTTTTATGTACTTATTTAATGAATTCTTATACAATGACCTTCAAATTAAGGTATAATATACGCGTAACAACCAAAAACAGAAGCTGTTTTCAAAAAAATTTTTTAGATATGTTATTATTTTTTTTTTAAATTAAGACAGGTTATTTGACATAAAAAATACTTTATAAAAATATTTTTTTTTTTAAATACAGTTCTACAGAGGGCGCTGAAAATGGCACTGAAAAAAAGACATCCAAAACGGTTCGATGGATATGGCCTTTCCCATGTATCGGAAACAAAAAAATCAAATAACGGTTTAAAGCAGTGGTGTCGTGGCAGTGAGCTGGATTACAAATTTAAAAAAAAAAAACAAATTAGAACTTCGATGGCAACGAAAAAAATAAATAAATACAAAAACAACATGTGTACACTGAGCTGATATAGTCCTTAAAAACTACTAAACACGTAAAATTGAAAATGTCGCATCAACAAAACTAGCCACTACTTGAGTGTGCACTATTAAAAAATACCAACAAAATATACACAGCATCAGTAACCTTGATATCTTTCGACGCGAGCTAACAACAACAATGCCATGCACACTTTTTTTCTTGCTGTCACAGCGCAATGCGCCGACAGTCATTTCTTCGAATTACAACAAACACTGAAATATTGAAGTTGTTGTAAGTGAGCTAAAAGAGCTAATTGAGCTATGGAATTAACAACTCTGTTTTAAAGCATAGACCATATATTAAGCATCCCACGTACGCAAGACCCCCGGCGGTTTTTTTTTTTTAATTATGGCGGAAGTTGAAGTAAAAAGTTCAAAAAATAGATACATTTTCGCGCGGTTTTTTGTTTATATAAAAAAATCAAAAAAAAAATAATAGATACTTGCATTTAGGGGGGATGCTTAAAGGACAAAAAAAAGAACAAAATGCAAAAAAAATCATTGAAATTTAACCAATAGATTTCGAGTTATCTATCGAACCGTTTTAAAAAAACTAGTTTCGAGGAAATCGCATTTAAACTTTTTTATTTCTTTGTATGGAGCTTAGACATAGGTTAACGAAAACCGTTATAACTTCTGTTTTTTTTAAATATCGATTTAAAAATATGTATGTATATTCTTAAAACTATAAAGAAATAAATTCCAGCCCCAATCCCCACCAATATCAGAAGTTCTGGTCCACGGAAGTCTTATTTTAGCTTTTTTCAAGCAGTTAGTGGTATAGTCAACTTTAACTCTATTTTTTTCTACAACACTTAGGCACAGGTCACAAACAACAATTTTTTAAGCTAATACATACCTCTAACTATAAATAAAACCACTTCTCTTTCACTTAATTGAGACAAATGTAAATTTAGAGAAAATTTGGCAATGGAAAGAAAACACGTGCTAAAGCTTAGTGATGCACCGGCTGAAACATATGTTGTGTTTGACAGCTCACAGCTGTTCAAGTAGAACATGGCAATCAAAAAAGAATCGATATATAAGTTCAGTGGTATATTAGTAATCGATTGAGACACAATTTTGGCGCAATTAAACACTTTGAAATTTGAATTAAACGACGCTAGATCGACCATTTTGCCCACAGTGCAGCCGCGGCGGCCACATGCCCGAAATCATATTTAAACATTAATGGCATAAAATTATCCTTCCAATAAAGCCATATTGATGGACATTAAAACGATTTTCTTGTGTTTTATTTCAATTCGAAGTTCTATACCTCTAAAAAAAACACCCTATATAAAGGAAATTATTGTCATTTCTTTTTATTATGATAATATTGGTATGGTTCAATTATGCATGGAACAAAATATCGGCTAAATGGCCGCCGCGACCTCGGCGGCACACCTCCATCCGATGGTCCAAATTTTCCATGACGCCGAGGCATAAGTGAGGTTCTATGCCGTTAATGTGCCGAATTATCCCATCCTTTAGCTTTTGAATTGTTGCTGGCTTATCGACGTACACCTTTTCTTTCAAATAACCCCAAAAAAAGAAGTCCAACGGTGTCAAATCACATGATTGGCGGCCAATTGACATCGTCACCACGTGAGATAACACGGCCATTGAATTTGTCGCGCAAAAGAGCCGTTGTTTCGTTAGCTGTGTGGCAAGTGGCATCGTCCTGTTGAAATCACATATCGTCCACATCCATATCTTCCAATTCGGGCCATAAAAAGTTCGTTATCATCTCACGATAGCGAACACCATTCACAGTTACTATCTGACAGGCCTCATTTTGGAAAAAATACGGCCCAATGATGCCACCAGCTCATAAACCGCACCAAACAGTCACTCTTTGTGGGTGCATTGGTTTTTCGACAATCACTCTTGAATTATCATTCGCCCAAATGCGGCAATTCTGCTTATTGACGAATCCACTGAAGTGAAAATGAGCCTCATCACTGAAGATGATTTTCTTCGAAAATTTATCATCCACTGTTGCCATTTCTTGCCACCATTATGACCGTGTAAATGCAAGTCTTTATGCATAATGTTCTTGAACGACGAGCGTGAGAGGTGCAATTGTTGGGCACGACGACGAGTTGAGGTGGACGACTCTTCAGCCACACTATCGCGAATAGCAGCAATATTTTCTGCAGTACGAGCTGTACGAGCATGTACTGGTGTTTTCATATCTCCTACAGACCTGGTTTGTTCAAATTTTTGCACAATTTTTCCGATTGTACGCACATTTGGACGATTAAATTGACCGAAAAAATCAGGAAGTGCTCGATATGCATTTTGATTTGAAAGCCCATTTTCATAATAAGCCTAAATAACTTTAACGGTTCAAATTGAGTTAGTCTGAAACTGAGAAATGTCATATGAAATGCAGAAAAAAACTTGACATTTAGGTGTGGTTTATATTCAACATCGGCCCCTAAATTTAATCACCCTTTATATGCACTCTAAACTATTTGTTGAAATTTTCTATCAAAATGACCGTAAATTTTTGTTGAATTTTCTGTTGTTGCCTAAAATTATTATCTTTTGGTGTCATTTAATGAAAATAACCAGAAATTGTTTATTTTTAAACAGAAAGTTGAGCAAAATTTAAATTTACACAAAAAAAGTTTAAATTACTACACAAAAAATTGTAATGTTAAACTCAAAATGTGTAAAAATTTAAAATATGACAAAAAATGTGCAAAATTACACGAAAATGTGTAATGGTGAACATGAAATGTGTAATTTCATTCACGGAAGAAGATTTGGTATCAATGAACTAAATCAACGTGATTTAAAATAACAAGTACGCGGCAAAAAAAAAAAAAACATAAATAGTAAAAAAAACAACAATACAATTATTAGTAAGCTGGAAAGTTTAACTTTAAAGTTTTCTATTTCTATTATTATTTTTTTATTTTCTTAGAAGTGATTACATTATTTCAATTCTTTTTTTTTTTAAATAAATATTAAAATTAATTATCATTTTCTTAAATGAATTAAGGCTAAAAGTGATAATAAGCTACCTGAGTTGACATATGTTTTCACATAACTACAATTTGAATTTAATACTACTGAATACAAAAATATATTATAAAACAAAAACACATTCTATATCTTACTTATTACTTACTTTTATTTACGCAAGAGTTATGAAATAGAGCAATGGTACGAAGGAAGGGGCATTTTTTTACACATTTTTTGTTGAAAAATAAACACGAAGAGTTTCAACTTTTACACACAAGTTGCGTAAATCTTTAAACATTTTCTGTGTAATATCCAACAAAAAATGTTTAAAAATGTGTACTATTTAGACACTATTAGTTAGAAAAGCGTTGCCGACGATTAAAAATAAAAAAAAAAATAAATAACTGGACATTTCAGCCCTTGAAAGGACTTTGACCTAGCTTCTTATGATCAAATGTGTTGTGCGTGTTATTAAGTTTGTACACAATTGACCGAGAAATGGACCTACAGGCTTAACGCCGACTCCGAACGGCGATGAACGGAATGTTCTTATTCTCAAGAAGCTTTACATGGCATTTTGATTACTCTCTGAGGTTTGCCATTGTCTGCAGAGAAGTGGTGGCCGTACAGAAAAATTATTTTAATTCAAATAATTTTCTGTCGCTACTGGGGTTCACTTTAACCAACCACGCCACGGACGCCACGTACGCCGTTGCCGACGATTATCGTCGTAAAATTCAACAGAAATCGTTTAGAGTGTACATTAGAGCGGGTTAATTTTTTTTTCAAAAAATCGTAGGCGTGGATAATGTTCTACGGAGCAAATTCAACTTTGCTCAAGAAACCGTTAGTCTAAAATCTATTTCGATCCTCTGGTTTTTCAAAAGAAGGTTATAATTTGTGTTTTGCTGCAATATGTGAAAAAATTATTCCACTTATTGGAAAAACCTTTGCTACGAAAAAAATAGCCATCCACATTTCACTCCATATTCACTCTATATGATTGTGTGGTGCTCAGGATTATTTTTTTGTGTTAAATACCACAAGCTGACGCTGGGGAGAAGATAATTATAATAATAAAAGTTATTTCTCTGTTTATTTGACCCGAATACAAATCTAAAAGGCCAACATAAAACCAACATCGAAATAAATAAAAACTACAAAAACCGGAATTTTTCTCCATTACTGTATAAAAAATATTTTTACGTCTACACTTCTGATACTATCGAAACTGTGGGTTTTTTAAATTAAAACTGTGCGGTGTTTGGATATATTTTATCCAAAAAATGTGGTGTTTTTGTGATTTCAGGTTAAGATTGTATGTGTGACTGTTTACAGCTACAGGCGCGATATCGCAAAAACAAACAAAAACTGGAACAGAATGCAGTATTTTAGCAATACGTGTATAAACAGCAACAAACGTTTGCAGCATAGGGGTGTGAATATTTAAAGTAAAGTATAAAAAACCAATGTTTTTCTTTTTGGTACTCTTAGCCCACATAATAAACATCAGTACATCACATTTAAATACAGGTTCTTTCGGAATTTTGGGGGGTTTGAACCCCCAAAACCTCCCCCCCCCTGGATCCTCGCCTGACAACTATGACCAACTCACACGGGATTGCTTGATTGGCAATCAATGAACTTTTCTTACTCTCTTTCACATGCTGATTGTTGGTAGCTCACACGACACGCCAATCATAATTTTGCATTTCTTTGAACATTTTATTTCGTAACCTAGCAACACTATTCAGATTGCTGATTGCCGACATGTACAGCAATCTCAAAATGAACAAATATAGATTGCTGCAACTGTGTTCATCCGCTCCGGCTCTTAGAGCTTTTGATAGGCCCATATTACACGGTGCTCGTTTGCTCGGCGTGCAATGAACACTTTTATTCTCTTTTCTCAATTTGCACGTTGGTAAGTTACATGACAGAAATATGCTCGCTGAGCTAGTTTTGACATTTCATTCAGTTTCTTGCTTTTTCTCCTGCACTTTATTTCAACAAGGGTTTCCTACAACTATTTTCTTCATACTATTATAGTACAATAGTAGCACTTTTCTTAACAAAATGTACTTTTTAGCTACTAAAACACCCAACTCTTTAATTTCACCACCCAGCAACACTGTTGCACGGTGCTCGATGCCATGTACACCGAGCAAAAATGAACATATTTTGCTCGGTCTACAAAGTGTTCATCCTCTCACACTCTCACTGATTTTTGACAGTTTTGCATTGGAAACAACAACAAAATGATGTGCACGCCGAGCAAACGAGCACCGTGTAATATGGGCCATAGTTTCACATTGAAAGCAACAACCAAACGATTAGATTGTTTGATTGCCAATCACTGTGTGAGTTGGGGATTACGGTCCCTGGTTAAGGCCGCTTTACATTGTCCTACTGTGTGTTACGACATGTGAGATAGAAAGTATAACCGAATCTTATCACACTGTCATTTTTTTATTTTTGTATAAAGAAATTCATTTTTCTCTTTTAGACTATCTCACAAAGTCACATTGCACTTTTATTCAATAAAAATGTAAAAATTGAAAATACTTAAAATGAATCGGGACATAGCAGCTATTGTAAGCATTATAAGGGCCAATTGTGCATTAAAAATAAAAGCAGTCATTATTTTGCTTGCTTTTAAGCATTTGATGAAATGTAACTTGCAGCTTGGTGATTTTCAACAAATTAAATTCGAAGAAATCTTATAAAACTCATCTCTGGTCGGATAGAATGTGTGATGAAATTAGAAACAAACATGGTATAATAACCCAGGTAGATTTATTAGAGTTGAGTTCCTAGAATTCGACCTGCCTTTGCTGTCAAACTCAGCGCTAATATTGCCACATCTTGAATTTTGTGGGAAAAAGTAATTAGGTTGGGATTTTATAATGGGCTACAGGGATAAAAATAATATAATAACAGAGCAACTTTAGTTTTTGTTTATTTTTGATAATTAACTAAACTAAATTTTTAGATTCCAATAATATATTATATAACAAAGCATCATTGCAATATTTTGACACAAATACTAAATATGGTTTTATTAGCACGCTTTGATTTTCATACATACCGCACTTGTATACAACGTAATAATAAAGAAATTCAATGAACAGAAGAAAGTACTAAACTGTACTAAAGTATTAAATTAAACGCTTAATTCATATAAATTTATTGTACTATTTTTTGTTCTTAATTTATATATCTATTATAGGCCCCTATTAGGTACGACAACTCAACTTAAATTGACATGACTTAAGACACCTCAACTCAACTTTTTTGCCATATTACATATAACATACATTTTCAGTTGAGCTGTGGTGTAAAATGGCTTTTTCTATTGGAGCATGATTACACCGAAATTTTGACACTTTCATTGAAATGAAGCATTCATTTCAATTTTTGTTTGTATGTATTTTATTCACAAGTATTCAAGCAAGAAAATAGCGGAGCGGACATTTGGCTGTAATGCCAGCAGTCCGAGTTCAAACCTCGCATGCGACAAAGAATACAATTTCCTTGCCATGTTTTTGTGTATTTTTTTTTTTTAACACAGCTCCTTGGACTAACACATAAAAGAGCTTTTTTAACTATTTGTTGAAGCGCTTTTTAAACGATTTTTTTAGCTGCATTTAAGAAGCGCTTCCATCCTAGGATATACAATGTAAATTTTAATATGAATTTGGTTTACTTAAAATGCGCTCCAGGTGTGTGAAACGCTATGGCACCCAGCGGTAATCGAAGCGCTTCATTAGCACTAAACAAGCGCTTCTGCCATGTCTTACCGCTCTGCTATTTCCTTACTTGATTACTTGTGAACAAAATGTAAACAAAAATATGAGCTCCACAACTCTGAACTCTGAGAAAGCATCCTCAAAATAAACGCATAAAATGCGCTATTTCTAGGAGCGCTTTTTATTTTCCCGCTGGGTAATAATATAATATATACACGATATAGATAATAATTATCCATTTTCACTCAATTAACAAAAAACAATAAACAAATAAAAAGTTCGTATGAAAAAGACGTTATACAACTAGCTCAAAGCAGATGTAAGTTTTTGACAGTCTTTACACTCGACACGGAGTTGCATTGTTAAACCTAATACCACAAAAAATACATACACATCTCTGAAATACATACTTGTCAGAAGACAGAAACGTATGTACCTGAAATGTGTAGTAGACAATACAAATTTACAATATACACACTCAACTTAAGTTGAGTTGTCGTACCTAATAGGGGCCATAATTCCATATAATATGAAAACATTTTCTTCTGAAAACTCGGATTTTTGCTTAAAGATATGGCAGCACCGTATTTTGACAGCAAAGGTATGCCAACTTTTGCTGTCATTAGGGGCTTTCACATGGACGTACATGTCATCCGACTTGGTCATGTCCGACGACATGTACGATCGTTCGAAAGCAAATGAGACGGTCGGACCGACATGTCGGAAGAAAATCAAAAATTTTTGATTTTTCTGCTAGTCGGTCCGACATGTCCGACGTGTGAAAGCATGTCGGTCCGACTCGCTGCATTTATCATTTCTATAAAGTTTTCATCAAGTAAACATCGGCTTATGCAAAGCGAAAAAGGTTTTTTACTTCGGTTTTTACCGATGTGTTACGCTCGAGAGTCTGCAAAAAATGAAGTCGTCGCACATGTCCGATCGTTTGAAAGCTCAAACAAAATATTCCCGTTAGTTGGTCGTCGTACAATGTCGGCTGACATGTACGTTCGTCTGAAAGCCCCTATTCTAATAAGTCTACCTGGGTTATTATACCATGGAAACAAACCAAAAAATTAAAATGTAGAACGACATGTCAAAAAAATCAAAACAGGTTCGAACACACTTTGCTTTTCGTTGTTCACACCATTGTACATTCTATCATACATGAAAATTTTGACATGTCGTAACACACAGTAGGATAATGTAAAGCGGCCTTTAACGAGCATTCGTTGAGAGCGAACGTTTCATTACTTGTTTGTCATGATTTCGTTAATGTTTTACTTTGTTTATTTTGGTTCAATAAAATCAATAAAGCTTGAAGTTTGTCCTGACACATTCGTAGTGCCTACTTTTTTCTCGACGAAAAATTCCCAAATTTCGAAGTTCGTTTGGAATTGGAAAAAAGCGAGAAGGGAAAAATTCCCACGGAATTCTTATCCCCAACTCACACGGTGATTGGCAATCAAACAATCTAATCGTTTTGTTGTTGCTTTCAATGTGAAACTATCAAAAGCTCTGAGAGCCGGAGCGGATGAACAGATTGCAGCAATCTAAATTTGTTCATTTTGAGATTGCTGTACCTGTCGGCAATCAGCAATCTGAATAGTGTTGCTAGGTTACGAAATAAAATGTTCAAAGAAATGCAAAATTATGATTGGCGTGTCGTGTGAGCTACCAACAATCAGCATGTGAAAGAGAGTAAGAAAAGTTCATTCATTGCCAATCAAGCAATCCCGCGTGAGTTGGCCATTATTCAGAATCGAGCTGTCATAGTCAAAAAGCTTTTTAATGTTAAAGTCTTCTAAAATTTTGTTATACATAAACATGTAGCTGCTTTGTAGTTAAAATAGGAACACTTTCAATTTGAAATGGGAAGAGTACATATAATCAGGGTTGTTGTGAAAACCAATTCTGATTTGCATTTACCCCCTAGCCACACGTGCCAGTAACTGTTCGAAAAACTCAATACACTCTCACTTTTTCACTAATACACTCACACTTTGACATCGACAGCCAGTACTGGCAGTCCACTGGCAACAACTTTTACAGAGACAGTGGATTTTGACAACCACAGCCAGTAAAGACATCAAAGTAGGAAATGCAGTGTTGTGTTTTCTCCCTAAAACATTCGAAGTTAAAGTATGTATTTTCTTTTCATGTCTTGTATTAAAATATATGTAATTATTTTAATTGCCATTGTTAACAAATAAAATATGATATGAGATAGTTTAATTAATAGAGTTGAATTTAATTTAATTTATATGTTACAACTTTATTTGTTCCCTATTTTTCTCCCATTTAAGTTTGGTGCTGTGTTTCCATACAAAGCAACACTGAACAAAAGTTAAAAAAAACTAAATGTCAAAAATAAAATGGATCTGAAACTAAGAAAGGAGCAAATAATAAAATTAATTGAGCTTTATCGCTCACATGAGCTTTTGTGGAACATGTCCAGCATATCATACAGACGGAGTGACCTCAAGAGTAAGGCAATGGAGGAAATTGCCAACGAAATGTGCTTGCCGATTGACATAATAAAAAAAAAAAATACGAGCACTGCGAGGCACCTACACTTCGGAAAAAAGGAAGATAGTCCATGGAAAGAAATCTGGTTCAGCTGCAGAATCGATGCATGTACCTACAGTTTTTTGGTACGATGAGATGAGTTTTCTGGATAGCTCCATCGTTACTCGGAAGACTTGCGATAACTCAAACCAGGTAAGTTACTCAAACCAGGTTAATAGATGTAAACGAAATTGGACGGCTAGATTTGGAAGGAATTCTGGGAGCGTTTATCGGCAGAAACTCTCCAAATATTTTCACTTTCCCTACCAACAGAAATCTTGTGAATTTTCTGCATGTTAGTGCATTGATCGTTATTTTTTCAATCAGGAATAAAAATCATTTTGTGATCATTATTTTTTAGATCAGAAATAAAAATCCGTTTCTTTTGACCAAACTATAGAAATTATTTAATTTATCGAAATAAGATCGATAAAAAAAGTATCATGTGTATTAAGATAAAAATGTATATATATGAAAAGTAAATTAATTAGTTAGCGTTAGTCTTGCTAAAACTCTGAAATGTCTGGGCCGATTTTAATAATTCTTTTTTTGTATTATTTGCCTTAATACAGATGTGATTTAAAAAAATTACAAAAAACTCAGCTGAACAGCTGAATAATTTAAAAAATCAAAATTGGTAATTTTGTATGGGAATTGCCAATTCAGACTACTTTTAATAGCCAACAAATCATAACGGCTGGACGGATTTAACTCAAATTCGGCACACATATTACTTGAATCCTAGATTATGTTATGGCATACTTAGTTTTGACCACGCCTCTTCCGCCCCTTTACAGGAAACGAAAATCAACTTCGTTCGTCTAATGTTCCAAAATGTTCGTCTAATTAATTTAAAAAAATTGTGTTATTTTAGCACCAAAATCATTCACATCATTTCCTTAGAATAAGAAAAAAACTATCTGAAATAAGTATTTCTTACTTTTGATGATCCGTTGTTTTTTAATATATTTCATTCATTTGTTTTTCGTTTATAAATTCATTATAAGGCATTCTTTAAAAAAAAATCAAATAACGTCAAAAACCGCTTTTTAAATGTTAATAAATATTTAAATTTTTTCTTCTATGAAAAACAATTCCCGGAAAAAATTTTTTAAAAATTTGTAACCTATATAGCCCCTTAAACTTTGGTTTTTGGATATCGATTATAATAATAACGATCCCTGATGAAGTCATAAATAAATATAAAAACAAAATTTGTACTTAAAAATATTTTAAAAAATAAAAAAAAATAAATAACTGGCCATTTCAGCCCTTGAAAGGACTTTGACCTAGCTTCTTATGATCAATTGTGTTGTGCGTGTTATTAAGTTTGTACACAATTGACTGAGAACCGGACCTACATGCTTTACGCCGACTCCGAACGGCGATGAACGCAATGTTCTCGTTCTCAAGAAGCTTTACATGGCATTTTGATTACTCTCTGAGGTTTGCCATTGTCTGCAGAGAGGTGGCGGCCGTACAGAAAAATTATTTTAATTCAAATAATTTTCTGTCGCTGCTGGGGTTTGAACCTGGGTCTCCAAGGTTCGTTGACATAGCGGCCACGCACTTTAACCAACTACGCCACGGACGCAAAAATATTTTAGTTCTTATTAATCTCAGTAAAGATATCAAGATTTAATTGTCACTTATGAGGGAGGAGAGATTCGTATCTTTTGCCATTGGAAATTTACATTTCCATTTGATATTAAATAAAATGATAGCTCGTCTCTTATGCGACAGGCATACTTAAAGCTTGTGGTATCCTGTGGTCCAATAGAACCAAATATTTGGGCTGGGCTCTCTGCTTCAAAATCGCATGACATTGGCCTTGTTTTCAGTTTTGTGAGGTAGTTGTGCAAAACACAACTCGCCATTACGATTAAGTCCACAGTAGATGGCAAAACTTCAATTGGTCGATTGAATATGCCGAATCGCTTTGCCAATCTCCCAAACGCACATTCTACTACCATTCTCGCACGACATATCCTGTAATTGAAAATCTCTTGAGGGACACTCAGCTTCAGGGACCTACTATATGGCTTCATTAAATTTTTATCTAATTTAAAGGCGTCATCGCCAATAAAATAGTACGGCACTTTGTTGCCTTTTCCCAGAACAAGCTGTTCGGCTTGCGGAATTTTTAGTTCTCCCCTTTCCAAAGCGGTATGCAAATAACCATATTGGTATATTGTGCTGTCGGAAGCTTTACCGTTGCAACCAACATCTATGAAAGAAAACCGTCCATGCGCATCTACCGACGCAAAAAGTACAATACTAAAAAACCCCTTAAAATTGTAGAATTGGGATCCACTGTTTGATGGAGCTTTTATACGGATGTGTTTTCCGTCTAAAGCGCCAAGGGTATGTGGAAATTGCCAAATGTTTCGGAAATCATCTGCAATCTCCTTCCACTCTCTTTCTGTGTCAGGGACCTGAAAAGAAAAAATATATAAATTCTCTTTTTATATATTTAAAAGATCTTTTATATCTTTCAATGATTATATTGTTTACTTTCAGACTGCTAGTGATAATTCATTTAATTTTGAAGACTACGTCGCGGAAGAAACTGATTATAGCACAAGAGAATGTTCTGAGCCAGGACCTTCTCAACGTCATAGAAAAGAAAATACGGTTCCTGAACCACCTAAACATCAAAGAACAGAACAACAGTCAAAGTTTAATGAAGCTTTGGACAAATTAATTGACATAAATGACAAGGATAACGACGAGTTTACTGCTTTTGGAACAAGCATTGCTAAGCAGCTCAGAAAATTTGATGATGAAGATTCATACCCGTTAATGGGCGAGATTCAAAATTTGTTGACGCAACGTAAATTGAAAAATCTACGAAAAGAAATAAGATTTATTCCACTACCAGCAACTCAATCAGCTTCTGACAGTTCATCTGATTTCGCCAAATTCAATACAGCTCATTTAACCAGCCCAGTGGAATGCACACGATCACCTTTAATAACTTCATTAGAATACAATGAAAATGCTTCAACACCGTTAAAAAAAAAACCGGAACATGCAACATCTTTTACTGATATTTTAAAAACAGCAATTTCTGATGCTGACATAAGCTTTTCTTTTGACACATAAAAACACACACTATTTTTAAAATCGAAACATAAAAAACACACATTTTTTAAAATCGAAAATAAAAGCTTATATTAAGCATTGATTTTAAACCGTTGGGTCTTTTCCTTTGTTCTTTTAAAAAAAAAAAAGTAGTTGGAAAATTCCTATTTAAAAATGGGGGTTATAGAACTCTTTGATAGTTCATAGAGCTCGATGTATTTTCAGCTTCAATAAATCTTTGGTGACAAGTCAAAACAACTAAACTCAAAGTATCGGAAGGAACGATGTAATATTTTCACCAATGAAAAGCAGCTATAATACCTGGAAGCAAAGTTTTTGCACATTATTGAAGACTATTGAACTTATTCAGAACAAATGTGCGTACAAATGTTAAATTCGAAGATAAAAAATTCATTTTTATTTCTTAAAAAACCGTATTTTATTGAAAATTTTATTTTTATGTTAGCCTTAAACTATTTGCTGTCATATGGAATAAGGTCAACAAATCTACAGTCAGAAAATTTATCATAGAAAATCAGTTAAAAAGTGAGGTCTGCTAGACCCCACGTCAGGCATATTGTTAAATTTGGAGCACGTCAGCTGCAGAGGGTTAAATAGTGCAGTTTTATATTGATAACAAAATTATCAGAAGTTTTCTAAATGCTTTCAAACTAAAATCCTAAAAAAACTTATAGTAAACTAGCAAGTTACCACGCATTGTCAAACCGGCTTAAAATTGTTATATTTTTATACCCCAACGTTTAAAAAATGTAAATGGGGGTATATTAATTTTGTCACTCCGTTTGTAACGCCCATAAGGAGGCGTGGTAGGTATAGAAAAGCATATATATTCTTTATCAGCATCACCACCCGAGTTGATTTAGCCATGTCCGTCTATCTGTCCGTCTGTCCGTCTGTCTGTGATCACGATTACAGCCGTAATTTTAAAGCTATCATCACGAAATTCAATATTTAAGCTTTTATCTAAAAAATTAAGGTCAAGTTCGTAAATGAGCCAAATCGGATGAAAACCACGCCTACTTTCCATACAAAGTGACTATCAAAACGGTAAAATCTCTTAGAATTCAACAAAAATGAATATATGGATTTGCAATTTTGCATATGACATTTGATGTTCAAAATACACTCTAAGTATGGAATTGAACCAAATCGGTTAAAAACCACGCCTACCTCCCATACAAAGTGATTTTATCAAAACTGTAAAATTTCTCTAAAATCCACAAAAAGTAATGAATGGACTTGAAATTTTGCATATGAACTTTGATATATAATGAGTGAAAATCACGCCCACCTCCCATACAAAGTGACATCATTAAAAAACAATACTGAATATTTTCTGTTAAAACTATGACGAAAATGGTTTACAAATAAACATTTTTTGACTGCTTAGGACTTTGAATATACTTTGGTTCGGCCGTGGGGGTATTTTAACTTCGGCCCAGTCGAAGATCATTTCTTACTAGTTAATATTACCTTCAAATATGAATTTTTTAATGATTCATAAATTGCCAATAAGACAATTGGAACAAACGCACCAATTGTGTTTCTTGACACTCTGCTTAAATACTCAATGGATCTAAATGATCCGGTCACTAGATACCGTAGAGTGATTGCCAACTTCGTTCTTGGACTTATCGGTGTCCGCATGCACGTATTAGTTTTTATTAAGCGTCCATGAACCTATATTTGAAATTAAGATATTACTTTTTTTTCTTGTTCTTGTCGTCTTGATATTACACACCAAATTTAGGATTTCCTCGAACCGATGAACATCTAAACGCAAAAAATTTTTAAAATCCCTCTCATCATCCTCCCAGTGAAGATCCTTTAACAAATTGGCTTCAATATCGTGTTCAGTCCTTTTCATTAGAAGAGGTTTCACCCAGTACCTCCTATTTGTTTTCATTTTTGTTGTTCTTTTAGGGGTTTCCTCTATTTCTTCATTCATTAAACTCTCCAGTTCATACAGAATTTTAATTGTTGCGAGAACCTTTGCCTTTGACGACATTTTGCAATGAACTTTTACTGGCACGTGTGGCCACAGCAAACTTTTTAGCTTATTTCGAAAGATTTTCGAAGTTAATACATACTTTCAACTGGCATGCCATTACTGTCACGTGTGGCTGCAGCGTTATGTCGGAATTGCAAACGGATATCGTTTTCAAATGGTGTCATGGAATCTGATTGGTTTTGCTTCTTTTCGAACATAAACATAACCGATATTCGAAACAGCTGTTCTGCTTTACTGTCAACAAAATTGATTTTCTTTTGTATCAAATTACAAATATTGGTAGTGTGCGCGTTTTAAACATTTATTTATTGAACAATAAAGATTTATTAAAACCATAAAATTTTAAAAGACAATATGAGTGCCGCAGTGGTAGCGTTTTTTATAATGGAGGAGGACGAAATTAATGAAAAAATAAAACGGAGAGTTTTAAGAGACCACAGCAATGTCCTACAGCTGCCGGAGTCAATGTGAGAAAAGTTAAAGTTTTGGTATGTGTTTACAAATGTGTACAAATGTTGATTTTGCAGTTTCATAGCTCAATATCGGCTCAACTACGGCCATGTACTTACATTTCAATAAATTACCATAAAGCAAACTCAAAAAAGGCACAATTGTTTAATTCTGACAGCGATCAGCTGCTCGATTTATTTCCGATACGCAAATCGATAAAATCGGTTTCTGTGATACCTAAAACAGACACCGAAACCGATTCGAACATACGATCGACAAAATCAGAATTTATGACACCTAAGCGAAATTTTGTCGGTCTTAATTCTGATTCCGACAGCAATCGGTTTCTGCAACAATTCTGAATGGTTTGTGTATTCAATGACTTTATGTAATTTTTGGGCCAATTTCAATTTGAATAACTTTTTTTAATTTATGTAGAGGTTTTTGACCATTAATTTATAATTGCATTTTTTAAATTAAAAAAAGGTATTCAATTTATTTGTCACAATTTCGTCAACATTTCGATATTTAAACTTAAAAAGTTTTTCGAAACTACGCTCTGTACTGAAAAAATTGTATTTTTATTATCCTTTTAATTAAATATTTTGAAATGTTTTGACAAATTTAATTTTTATTTCTACAAATGTAGCCTATTTTCTACAAAGAAGCTACATGTTTATGAATAACAAAATTTTAAGACATTAAAAAGCTTATCAGCTATTGAACATTTTAAAGCTATTTAAAAATATTTATATGAATACGGCTGGTATTATTTATAACCGTATTTAACAAAAACTAGGATAGAATTATCTTTGGTTAGGACAAAACTAAAAACCAATCGTGTTAAAACATGTCCCGGTTTGGCTATATGTGAGTTAAGGTATAATATACATGTAACAACCAAAAACAGGAAGTTTTAAAAAAATATTTTGGATATAAGAAGTAATTATTTTTTTTAAAAATATAATTAAATATAATTATATTCGGGCATGTTCTGAAATCCGATTCACGTCGGAAACGGATTTACTTCCGATGACATTTGAATGAAAGGTTTTCTGCAATCCGATTTCGATCTTCGAATCCGATATTTGTTTTTTTGGCGGATTGTAGGTGTTCTGTAATCCGATTTATCGGAATCAAACTGAAATCCAATCCGATCAAAATTTTGTTGACGGATTGTAAATGTTTCAATGATTTTTCATTAAAAAAGCAGTAAAAGTGTTAATTTTCTGAACTACTGCGATGTTTTAGTTTTGGCATTACTTTTTTAATGTTATTTTTTTTATTTGGCGGCTTTTTAACCATCTTTAAAAATGTAAGTATTTTTATAAATGATACATTTTATTCAAATATGATGCGATTACAAAATTTATAAAGGATATTACAATTCTTCTACAATAATTTTCAAGAAATAATGCAGCAATCACTATAATACTTATATATATAAAATAATCATTTTACTTCAATTGAACTTTTATTTTTCTTATGAGCAAGTGTCAGATTTTCTGTCATTTAGTTGATGCGTTCAGAAAGCAGCGTGTTCGAATGCTTGTTCGAATCCGATTACATTGATTGCTTTCCGCTCGGAATGTAGAACACCTTTTTAAATCGGAATCGAAAAATAAATCCGATTCCGATCCAATTCCGAGGTGGATTTCAGAACATGACTGATTATAAAATTTTTTTTCAAATACAGTTCTGGCTTTTATATAGAGGGCGCTGAAAATTGCATTGAAAAAAAGACGTCCAAAACGGTTCGATGGATATGGCCTTCCCATGTATGGGAAACAAAAAATCAAATGACATTTTAAAGCATAGACCATATATTAAACATCCCCCCTACGCAAGACCCCGGGTTTTTTTTTAATTATGGCGGAAGTTAAAATAAAAAGTTCAAAAAATAGATACATTTTCGCGCGGTTTTTTTTATAAAAAAAAAAAAAACAAAAAAAAAATAGATACTTAAATTTAGGGGGATGCTTAAAGGACAAAATAACGAACAAAAATAAAAAAAAATCATTGAAATTGAACCAATAGATTTCGAGTTATCTATCGCACCGTTTTAAAAAAAACTAGTTTCGAAGAAATCGCGTTTAAAGTTTTTTATTTCAAAATTTTGTATATTTTAAATTTATCGGTTGATAGCACTAACTTCTATTTAATCTGTAATACCAGGTCCATACAGCAATCCAAAAGCAGTCTCAAAATGTTGTTCCTCGAGTTCCTCCGCTTTTTTTTTTCTCTATACGACCTGCTTTAGTTGCAATACAATGTTGAATTTCTGAATATTATAACAAATTTACGTTGTATGGAGTTTAGACATAGGTGAACGAAAACCGTTATAACTTTTGTTTTTTTTTTTTTTAAATATCGATTTAAAAAGTGTATGTATATTCTTAAAACTATAAAGAACACATTAAACAAAAAAAAAATTACACGTATATTATACCTTAACTGAAAAGTAAAAAAAGTTTCATAATTTACATATAAAATTTAAATTTTTGCCTTTGCAGTTTTCCAAAATTCCATACTCGGAAGTTATTTATTTATTTATTTATTCAAATTCATCTACTGGGCTAAGCCCTCGCAGATTACTTACTTACTTACTTACTTATCTGGCGCTTACAACCGAAGGTCGGTTTTGGCCTCGTATAAGAAATTGCGCCAGCCATTTCTATTTTGCGCTTGCTGGCGCCAGTTGGAAACACCAAGTGTAGTCAGGTTATCCAACACCTGATCCTTCCAACGAAGATGTGGGCGTCCTCTTCTGCGTTGACCACCACCGGGCACCGAATCGAATATTTTTTTCGCTGGAGCGTCGTTTTCCATTCGCTCAACATGACCTAGCCAGCGGAGCCGCTCGATTTTAATGCGCTTAACTATGTCTATGTCAGCGTACAGCTCATACAGCTCGTGGTTCCATCGAATTCGGTACTCGCCATTGACGCAGATTGGACCGAAGATTTTACGAAGGATCTTTCTCTCGAAGGCTCCCAAAGTCTTTTCATCAGAACTGCTCAACGTCCAGGTTTGTGCTGCAATAGGACGGGCATGATTAGTGACTTATAGAGCGTGAGTTTTCTTCGTCGAGAGAGGGCTCTGCTTCTCAATTGCCTACTCAGCCCAAAGTAACACCTGTTGGCAAGAGTTATCCTTCGCTTTATCTCAATACTGACATCGTTGAAAGAGTTTACGCTGGATCCCAGGTAGACGAAGTCCTTAACAACCTCGAAGGAGATGTTGTCAACAGTGACGTAGTTTCCAAGACGCTGGGACTGTTTATTTGTTGACACTAGGTATTTCGTCTTATCTGCGTTCACTACAAGACCCATTCGACTCGACTCTTTCGCTAACCTGGAGAATGCTGCACTGACTTCGCGCGTATTATGGCCAATGATATCGATATCATCAGCATACGCCAGCAGCATAATACTTTTGTAGAATATCGTGCCACTGCGTCTCAAATCAGCAGCTCGGATGATCTTCTCCATCATTAGGTTGAAAAAGTCGCACGATAAGGAATCATCTTGTCTGAAACCTCGTTTGGTATCGAATGGAGGAGTGAGGTCCTTCCCGATTTTAACTGTGCTGCTGGTGTTGCTCAGTGTCATTCTGCAAAGACGGATGAGCTTTGCAGGAATACCAAATTCAGACATGGTGGAATATAGATGATTCCTTATTGGACTGTCGAAGGCGGCTTTGTAATCGACAAAAATATGGTGTGTGTCGATTTGTTTTTCTAGGGTCTTCTCGAAGATTTGTCGTAGCGTAAATATCTGGTCTATGGTGGATTTGCCAGGTCTGAAGCCACACTGATAAGGTCCAATTAGCTGGTTTACGATGGGCTTCAGTCTTTCACATAGTACGCTTGACAGGACCTTATATGCGATATTAAGAAGGCTTATCCCACGGTAGTTGGCGCAAATTGTGGGATCGCCTTTCTTGTGGATTGGGCAGAGCACACTGAGGTTCCAATCGTTTGGAATGCATTCTTCCGACCATATTCTGCATAGAAGCTCATGAATGCATTTAAATAGAGCTTCGCCTCCATTCTTGAAGAGCTCAGCAGGTAAGCCATCGGCTCCTGCGGCTTTGTTGTTTTTAAGCCGAGCTATAGCTTTCAAGACTTCACTATGGTCGGGCAGCGGAACTTCAACGCTGTCGTCCAAAATTGGGGATTCCGGGATATCATCTCTATTGGCGGGATTGTTGTCGTCGTCGCCATTCAGAAGCCTAGAGAAGTGTTCCCTCCACATCATCAGTGTACTCTGGATATCTATCACTAGATTCCCATTTTCATCCTTGCAGGAAGAGGCCCCGGTCTTGAAACCATCGGCCAGGCGTCTTATTTTTTCGAAAAATTTTCGGACCTCATTCCTGTCACCATGCATCTCAATTTTCTCGCACTCACGCATTTCCGCTTCCCTTTTCTTTCGCCTGAAAATGCGTCTCTCTTCCCTCCTCTTCTCTTTGTATCGCTCCTTAGCAGCACGTGTTACAACCGACTGCAGGGTGGCTTTGTAGGCGGCGTCTTTTTCTGCAGTGGCGTCGCGACACTCTTGGTCGTGCCACTGGTTTCGGCGAGGGCGGTGATAGCCAATCACCTCTTCGGCAGCCGTACGCATAGAGTGGGAAATATGATTCCACTGCGCGCATATACCGTCGATCGGAGGAGTGCTTTCTTGAAGCAGGAGTGAGAGTCGAGTAGCGAAGTCTTCGGCTGTTTGCTTTGATTGCAGCTTTTCGACGTCTAGCTTTCTCTGTGCTGGATTGCGCGCATTCTTCGTTGCGCACAGGCGTGTACGGATCTTGGCTGCGACAAGATAATGATCCGAGTCTATATTGGCACCACGGATCGTGCGTACATCTAAAACACTGGAAGAGTGCCTTCCGTCAATCAAAACGTGATCAATTTGGTTGGGCGTCTTTTGATCAGGAGACAGCCAAGTTGCTTTATGAATATTGAGATGCTTGAATCTAGTGCTACTAAAGACCATGTTTCGCGCTGCGGCAAAGTCAATCAGCCTCATTCCGTTATCGGAGGTATTGTCGTGGAGGCTTGTCACGCGTTGCCTTGTGAGGATCGTCCTCCGCCCTCGCAGATTACTTAAAATAATACTTAAAAACTAAGTTAACAAAAATACTTAATCTAAAGTTTGAGAGCATATAATGACTTCTTTTAGGCTATTAATAAAAATATCTCTATCAACACTGAAGTCTAATTGATTCGCAAATTTATTACAATTAGAGAGGCACCGAGAGAGAGGTTCATTGGAACCATAATTAGTTCTATGGAAGGGAGTATAAAATAAGTTTGGTTCTCTCAAATAACGTGCCGGGACATTGAGTGGAATTAAGGCTAACAAGTCGGGAGAATCGATTTTACCATCGATTATATCCTTGACGAACAGTATGTTGTTAAAAATTCGTCTATCATTCAAACTACTTAAACCTAAAAGACGGCAGCGCACCCAATAAGTAGGCATAGTTTCCCAAGAGTATAGTCTTCTCAAGGCAAATCTTGTGAAACGTTTTTGAATGTTCTCAATGCGGGTAATCGAGACATCGTAAATAGGGTCCCACACAACTGAAGTATACTCTAGAAGAGCTCTAACCAGACTGAAAAAGAGTGTCCTAGATGTAAAAGGATCAAAAAATTCTCTGGAATTCCTTTTTAGAAACCCAAATTGGGAGTTTGCTTTTGCGATAATGTATTCCAAGTGAGTATCAAAAGAAAATTTATGGTCAAAATGGACACCAAGGTCTTTGAGTTGACTCACCCTGCAAAAACTGTCACTATTGTTATACCTATACTCATATTCAATAGGAGTTGTTTTCCGACCAAAAGTTAGTACCTTACATTTATCGAAGTTAAGATTTAGTTCGTTAGTATTACACCATCGTAACAAAGATGAAATATCATTCTGTAGTTTTATACAGTCCGTACAATCCTTAACTTCCAGAAAAATCTTTAGATCATCGGCATATAAGAGACTCTTGCTAAACTTGAAAGACCGAGTAATATCATTGATGAACATATTAAAGAGTACAGGGCCCAAGTGACTCCCCTGAGGAACACCCGATGTAACCTTAATAGGCCTGGAGTATTTTTCACCTATCTTGACAACTAGCGTTCTATCAGTTAGATACGAGTGAATCCATTTTAAAAATTTTGAGCGAATGCCCAGAGATTCAAGTTTCTTTAACAAAACAATATGATTAACACTATCAAATGCCTTGGAAAAATCAGTATATAATACATCCACCTGCGAGCCTTTTTCAATAGCGTTGATAGCAAAGTTGTAAAAAATAGCTAAGTTAGTAGAAGTGGATCTACCTTTAAAAAATCCATGTTGTTGCCAAATGATAAGATTGCGCACTTCAGCAAAAAGAATCTTATTAACAATTTTATTAAAGACTTTAGGGATGATAGATAGTTTGACGATAGGCCTGTAATTTTCCACCAGATACTTTTGGCCAGACTTAAAGATGGGTGTGACACAGGCAGTTTTCCACTCATTTTCCACCACAAGCAAGAGATTTGTTGAAAATCAAACTCAAACCGATGTGCAACGTAAGCGCACAATTTTTCAAGAACACCGGAGGAAGCAAGTCGAAGCCCGCACTTTTAGAGCAGTCAAGGCTCAATATGGCCTCCAGTATCTCCTTATCCTCTATGTATAGATTTCCAATGTTCAAAAGTTGCGGTGATTCAGTGAGACAATTTGAATCTCTGAGAAAATTCGAGGGATTAAAAACCGATCCAAAGAAATCAGCGAAAAGCTCAGTTGTCCTTTCGCAACTATAAGACACGTCCCATCTATAGTCCATCGATGAAGAAAAACCAGCGGATTTTCTTTTATTATTCACGAATATCCAAAAAGATTTCGGGTTCGATCTAAGATTTCTCTCAATGGAATCAATATATTTCTTATACAAAAAGTTTGCCAAAAAATCAAACTCCCGCCTACGCAACACGAAGATGGCTTTGTCGGATGACAGGCCTGTTTTTTTGAACCTAGAGTGAGCTTTATTCCTTAAGTTTTTTAAGTTGACTAACCTTTGATTAAGGGGAGATACGCAGTCAGAACTTTTTTTTTTCAAAAATTTTTTTGCATTTTCTTAAAGCCTTAAGTCTCAAAAATATGTGGTGAAAATTTCAAGTCAATATCTCAAAAAATAACAAAGTTATAGTCTACTGAGTGAACCGCCTTCTAGAGCGCGCAGTGCTGGCGCTTATTTTCAAACGCGTTTTTCTCGAAACCATGTTTTCAAAGTCGGTGACCAAGATTTCTCGAAGCTCAGTGAACCGATCCTTTTGATTTTTTCGCAGGTTTATTCTACACATAATAATCTCGTACTTGTCATAGGATTTTTTTTTTTTAGATTCGTTCATTTTTTATAGGCAAAACTATGACGAATTTTTGGTCGAAAATCGTTTTTTTACGTTCGAAAGGCCGCCATTTTGTGAAAAATCAATATTCTCAAAAACGGCTATGACAAGTACGAGTTTTAAGTATCTACTTTAATAGTATATTTCATTTTTTTGTTTCAGATGAATTAAGGAGGAGCAATCTTGGTCACCGCATTTCATCTTTTTTTCAGAGCGCTCTACAAAAACTGCTGTATCGACCTTAATATTAAATTTTTTTTAATAAAAAAAAAACTAAAAATACTCTTGAATGTGTATATTTTTAGGTATAAAAACCCTCATTTAAAAATATCCCATAGGTTTCCTTAAAAAAATTCACAAACATGACCTTTTTTTTCGGCCTCTGGCTGCGTTGCTCCCCTTAAACCATGGATGCTTACACGAAAAAACTTGCTTTTTTATTGGGACATACCGGTGTAACCCTTCATTTATGATATGCTTGAATTTAAAGTACATGTCATTCAAATCCGTATACCGAAACGCTAAACTCCAATTAATAGAACCAAAAAAGGCGTTTAGTCCAACATAATTGGCGTACTTAAAGTTGTAGGAGAGACTACGCCCAACCCCCGAGTCATCACTAAACGTGTAGAAATCTACATTCAAAAAAATTGCCTTGTGATGAACAGAATTGTTTGTTAGTGGCATATCACATTTAAAAAGTTTATATTTAAAATCATCAGAAACAAAAATGAGATCTAATATTCTCATAAGATCATTTTTAACGGTATTTACCTGAAGCAGATTTAAAGCATATAGAGCGTCACAAAGAGTGTATTCATTAGTAGTCTTTAAACCAAAGGGTAATACAATTTTTTCATTCATTATTATTATTCATTATTCATTATTATTATCATAGCAGATGTGTACAATACCAAGTAAACACATAAATATTTCTAGAATTTATACAGGTTTTAATTGACAGTTTTTATTTGAGGTAGGCGTAACCTTCATCTGATTTAGATAAATTTTAAAAACAAAAATTTTAAGTCATTATATTAATTTTTATGAAAATTTAACAGTAACAGTTGGCTTAATCGACTCGGGTGGTGATGCTGGTCAAAAATATATGCATATACCATTTTTCATGAGGATTACAACGTTTTGACAAAGTAAATCTAAATTTCACAGAACTAGTGGGGATACTACACAAAGTCACTTGGTTATTTTAATTAAATTAAATTTATATGCAATTCTTGTCGATTTTTTGCATTAACCATTCATAATTATTAATTTACATAGTATTCTTTAAACATTTATAGTTCATACTCTACGTCCTTGTCCGTATACATTTCAACTGGAATTGCGGCAGTCGCATTATCGAACTCCATCATCTCGACATCTCTGCACGAAGCTGCTAGCAATTCTCGCCTGATGTCAGGCGTTATCTTAGGGTGGGATTGTTTTCTATAAAGAGATTTTAATTGATTTAACCAATTATCAAACTTTACATCTCAATATCATACTTTATTAGATTAAGTAGTGCCTCCTTTTGCTCAGTGGATATATCATTTTTGTAGCGCTGCACAAAAGTTAACATACTTTGGTGCCAAAGCACAGGCATTTCTCTCTTATCGTTCTCAAATCTGATGATTGTTTTGTTATTCACTTCGGTATAAAATAATTATAAGATATTACCTCAAAAAATGGAACACTGCTGCATCCACGACACGATAAGGCAATGCATAGCGTTTATCAAGAAAATATCGAATAAATATTGAATTCGCACCTGTGTAGCCCATCTCACAAATTTTTAGAAGGCAAGCAGATGAGTGCAAAACAGGAACTGAGTTTCTGGCTATGATACTGCCAAATATAATTGCCTCCCGCAAGTTACAATCACCAGACTCAAGCAGAGGTAAGATGATACCTTTCATAAATGCAGCTGGCTTAAAGAGGGCTCTTTTCAGGGCATTATACAAATGCATATTTAGCTTTTTATATTCACAAAGGTCATCTCGAATTCTGGGCAATAGCACCAAGTTATAGAATCTTTGTGCCATAGATTGAGACAGGACAGAACAGAATATCCTATTGGTTATAATTTATAGTTACATTTGTTAATAATAATATAGGTAATTGCAACTAACCTTGTTCCCTGAAACATGGCAGCAGCACTCCAATTGTGCGGTTCAGTTATAAATAATATTTGTTCCCAATTACGTAGTTTGGGAATTATTTTAAAGGCTTTTGGAACTTTCCCACTGCGGTAACGCTTCATTACATCGCGAACTCCTTCGTACATTTCACGAACTCTTAGGAAATTGTCATATAGTTTTCGTCATTAGTAAAACTTTTTATAATTACTAATTGTATTTAAAATAGATATTTTGTGTATAATTCTAACCTTGGATCAATGTCTTCTATTTTTAAGGAACCTTCGTCTGTGAGTTTTGTCTGAATATCTGCCTGTTTCTCCTGAATTTTTTCCATTATCATTTCCGCAAGTTTCAATGTTCGCTTTCCTCCTTCCGGGTTTTGGAAGCGTTCGAATGCCTTAGCATCTTCATCGTCAATATGCAGACCATCCATGAAATCGTTCTCTGTGACATCAATTCTTTCATCATCTTCGTTCAGACCACCTATTTAAAGCTAACTTATATTCACGAGAAGGTCAAACGAGGAGACAACAGATTACGTACCTAATCTGTAGTTGGAGTTTTTCTTCGTAATTAAACTAGGAAAATTTTCTTCAGTCAGTTCCAGTTGTTGCTTCTTAGCAGCTGACAGAATTTTTTTACTTGTTTTGCTATCTAACACCTGTACAACATGAACTCAATTAAACATTCATTAGTTATCCGATCTGTGGATCGTTAATGTATTTACCGAGCTTTCTTGGGCACGTAAATAACACTTGTCCCTATTTTTAATTTTCGCTACTTTACCCTCGGAAAGTTGCTTTTCCAGTGAAACATTTTTGGCAGTCGAGAGATTTGATTTTTTAGCTTTTCCCATATTTTACAAATTTTCAGAATTATAAAGAACTACAAAAAAGTGAATATATATTGTTATTGGCAGATTTAAAGACCAACACGTGTTTACAATAAACACAATTTAACTAACGATGGAATCTATCGAATAGAACTATCGATAATTAGAGCGTTCACTGCATTCAGCAGAAAATTTGCAACAAAGCTGTTGCGCAACTTGCGGTTAAGTACTGAACACATTGACGACGACATCCACGACATGCTGTCAAATTAGGAATAGTTCTATATCGACGACACGACATTGCGACATTAGACCAAATTCTCTCCATAAGAAATACATGTAAAAAAATTTGACAGATGTCGTAATGTCGTCGCCGTCGTCAATGTGTTCAGTGCATTAGACAGCGTATCATGGTGTAATTAACAGGGTGGTAGTGAATTTTAAACCTCTCATAAAAATAAACTCTCGATCTGTTAAAAACAGCTGATTGCTTATTTTAAGTAAAAGCATAGCAAAACAAATTTGTTGGTATTTGTGCTTATTGTGAAAGTTTAATTTGATTATAAACGTACACAAAACATGGATAAGAATATAAAAATGCTGAGACGCTGTGCGTTATGCAAGAATAGATTTAATTATAAAACTTAAATTTTATAAATTTTCTATTGCAAATTTTATAAATTGCACGAAGCTGGCTCATCTTGTAGATATCGACTAGTAAATAACATCTTTGTTCCAAACCCCTGCGTGGACTGCGCTGGCTCGCTTTGTACCTTAAGCAAAGCTATTAGCCTATAAAAAAACGAACAAAAATCAAAATTAACCTCAAATTGATTAAATTACTTTTCCGGCAGCTCAAGATAAAATCTGGATTCTTGAAGCATTATATACCACCTCGTACGGACTGTGATATAGCTTTCGTAGATTTCCTCAAAGAATTTAATTGGCTCAGCTTGTTGCTGCTACTGCTATTTTGGAACTATATGGTCAGCTCATATATACTTACAGGCAATTACAGTTTGTTTCCATATTCGGCTCTAGTTTTTCTACTGTTTTACTGATGAAAATCCGAGGAAAATAATTATAATTGTAATTTATTACTTATTAGCTAGAACTACCACAAGCAAGTAAACAAAACATATAATGGTTTGACACTTACCAACAAGTCAGCTTTTTATGTCACAATTTTTTGACAGATTCAGCAAAATTGAGTGAAAACTTCACTACCACCTTGTTAATTACATCATGGTATAAATCTCGAACCATCTAAGCAGAACTGTCAAAGCATTCTCATAAGCAGAGTTTTTATATAGCAATCTACAATGCTTTGCGATGCGCTTGTGCGATGCGATCAAAGAACTAAGATATAAGGAAGTGATGTTATTGCCCAAAAGTGTGGTATTTTTATAAAAAAAAAATAAATAACTGGCCATTTCAGTCCTTGAAAGGACTTTGACCTAGCTTCTTATGATCAATTGTGTTGTGCGTGTTATTAAGTTTGTACACAATTGACCGAGAAATGGACCTACATGCTTAACGCCGACTCCGAACGGCGATGAACGGAATGTTCTTATTCTCAAGAAGCTTTACATGGCATTTTGATTACTCTATGAGGTTTGCCATTGTCTGCAGAGAGGTGGCGGCCGTACAGAAAAATTATTTTAATTCAAATAATTTTCTGTCGCTGGCTGGGGTTCGAACCTGGGTCTCCAAGGTTCTTTGACATAGCGGCCACGCACTTTAACCAACTACGCCATGGACGCCACTATTTTTATTTATTTTTATACCCCTACGTTTAAAAAACGTAAACGGGGTATACTAATTTTGTCACTCTGTTTGTAACGCCCATAAGGAGGTGTGGCCGGTATGGAAAAGTATATATATTCTTGATCAGAATCACCACCCGAGTCGATTTAGCCATGTCCGTCGGTCTGTCTGTCTGTCTGTCTGTCTGTGATCACGATTACAGCCGTAATTTTCAAGCTATCGCATCGAAATTTAATATTTAAGCTTTTATCTAAAAAATAAAGGTCAAGTTCGAAAATGAGCCAAATCAGATGAAAACCACGCCTACCTCCCATACAAAGTGACTTCATCAAAACGGTGGACGTGAGAATTCGCATATAAGTTTTGATATTTAATATACACTCTGAGTATGAGATTTAATCAAATCGAATAAAAACCATGCCTACCTCTCATACAAAGTGATTTTATCAAAAATGTAAAATTTCTTTAAATTCCACAAAAATGAATATATGGACTTGAAATTTTGCATGTGAGCTTTGATATATAACATGTGTCTGAAATTCAACAAAATCAAGTGAAAACCACAGCCACCTCCCATTTAAAGTGACTTATAAAAAATCAAAAGCGAATATTTTCTGTTATACTGAAAAACAATGACGAAAATGTTTTTACAAATAAACTTTTTTTGACTGCTTAAGACTTTGAATATACTTCGGTTCTAACGTGGTGGTATTTTAACTTCGGCCCAGTCGAAGATCATTTCTTACTAGTTCCTATTCATGTTGGTTGACACATATACATAAACATTCACATAGGGCCGTATTCAATTGCATCGAAGAAGAAGGCTCAATTTGTTTCTGATTCGATTAACATATAAAACAGGTGTTTAGAGTTATACGGTATTAATTAAACGTTTGATAATTGAAGACCTAATAATTTAAAATAAAATTGTATTGCAATACACAAACATTTACTCAGGGCCATATTCGGTTAGATCGTTAAAGAAGGTCCAAACAGTTTCTAATTGGAATTACATATACAATAGATTCTGTGTTAAATTAACTGATTTTGGAGCTAATTTAATTATATTATATAAAAATAATTAAATTATTAAAAAAAAATGTGATAATATAGTTTTGTTTTTATTGTATTATTATTTTATTTATTTTTTTATTTATTATTTATTGAGGCATACAATTTGGTGCGTTACCGATATTTTATTGGGTAATAATAATATAATATAATGTAATGAAATATAATATAATATAAAATATAATATAATTATATTAGCGCCCCATAAGTGCATTAAAGAGTAAAAAAATAATGCGCCCCTAAAGCAGTGTTTGCGTTTTGACAACTGTGGTCGCATCAAATTGGCGCGATAATTTTTTTTTAACTGAGAAGGCTGTTTACAAGCGAACGCTCATAAATTACGAACGCTCATAAATGTCAATAAACACACTGTCTCGTTCGCTCAATTTACGAATCGGCCACAGTTCACGTACACTGTATGTGTAGACAACACCACTTCCTTATGTTTTAGTTCTTTGGATGTGATGTTTTTCCAAAAAATTGAAAATCCACTCATGCGATGACAAGCTGTCATAAAAATTCCATTGAAAAAAAACATTTAACCAAAAAATTATTGCTGTTTATCAATTTTCTTTATCCTTCTACAGTTGCATCAGAACATACTTTTGTACTAATTAAAGTACGAATTTATTTTGAGAGTACGAAGTACTGTGATGTCATCTTTTTATTATTTTGAAAGTAGATTTACGGTAGAGAGTAGTTAGTTTTATGGTAAAGCGAGGTACTATTTATTATGAGAGGTGCGTAAATAGTTCAGAATTTCTTTTTTTAGCTCATTTTGCTGAAATAAAATGCTAAAATGTATTTACCGCTTCAGTACCTTTTCTTATTTCGAAAATACTTTTTATTATTTGGCCGTGTGCTATTCGGAAACTTTTCACTCGGATGATGAGTGTGAATGAGAATATATGGCACTTGTGAGGTGAATATGATTGTAAAAATTCATGTAGCCCCAAGGGCTATTATAAATTTTGACAGCCGGCAAGAGAATTTTTGACACAAGCAAATATAAAAAAAAAACACTTGGGAGCCCTTGAGTCGTAAAGTAAAAATTTTTTGCTTCCGACAGCATAGCAACCTGAAGGGGAAAATATATGCGTAAAATACTGTTAATTTTCAGTATATATTAACAATTTTGCAAATTCAATTATCTTCTTGCGCTAAGACACTACCGAAATCTAAAACGTCAAAATTTCATCGTCCTTTTGGCACAGCAAAAAATACAAAGTTATTTCAACAGACAGAAATTGTATTCAACTCAGTAACTTATTTACTACACGAGTTAGAAGTTGCCGAATAGGGGGTTTCACATGGTCCAACATGTTGGACAAAAAAGTCGGTTGGAAAACTAACGGGAAAATTTGATTGATCTTTCGAACGATCCAACACATTGAACCATGCTAAATTCCCTAATCGCACACAGCCTTTACCACAAATTTTATTATTTAAATAGTACGCTTTTATTTTTAACCGACGCAAAACTGGTTCCTTCAAAACTGGCATTTCTCATTGTGCATAATATGCGAGGGCAATGCGTGCGTGATTTCGTTATTTAATCGCATTGTATTCTCGCATCGTACTCTTGCTCTATTTTACTTCAGGCTTTATTTAATTTTTTTTATGAAATAACTCCTAATTTACCAACAGTCAAACCGTTCGGACGTACAATAAGGCGACATGGGACAGCTAGATCTGGGTGATGATGAAGCAAAATTTGAACGCAAACGCCCAGCGCTTGTCGAAAACATTGATAACGTAGTTGACGTTCAAACGGAAGGAATGCACAACTTGGTGCTTACTTATGATGGTTGTGTTTTTTCATTTGTTTGCAATGACGAAGGTGTTTAAGGTCGACACAGCTCTGAAGATGGGTCAGAGTTCGAGCTTAGAGAAATACAGCTCCCCGGCAAGGTTCTTAGGATTTCAGCTGGAGATTCTCACTCTGCTTGCTTATTAGAAGATGGACGCGGGTTTGCTTGGGGATCATTCAGAGATTCACATGGAAATATGGGGCTTACATTGGAAGGAAATAAACGGTTGCCAATCGATGTTCTTCCTGAAATTATTTGTTGTGACATAGCCTCTGGTGCGGATCACCTTGTTATTCTGGCGTGTTCGGGGAAGGTTTTTACTGTCGGTTGTGCAGAGCAGGGTCAGCTCGGGCGCGTATCATTACGTTCTGCTTCAGGTGAGGGTAAGACCTGACTATTTCAATCCGATAATGTTTGTATGTTTTAACAGGCCGTCGCGGAAAATCTGAACTACTTCGTCCGGGCCAAGTTATTGTTAAGCGCGGCAAGCCCATCGAAGCAATCTGGGCAAAAAACTTTTGGACATTCTTGCGCGAATCAGAAACAGGTATCATATGAGCCAATTATCAGAAGACGTGGAGGAATTGCAACCTATAATACCGCTCTCTGGTAAAAATATCGTAAGTGTGTCATGTGGTGAGGCACAGTCATTCGCGCTCACCAGTGATGGAAAGCTTTACTCTTGGGGTATGGGTTCTAATCACCAGCTTGGAACGGGTACGGATGATGACGCTCTGGAACCAGTGTTGATTATCAGCAATCAATCCCAGGATAAACGTATAATCCGCGCTTCAAGCGGCGGTCAGCACAGTATATTCTTGGTTAAAAACGAGTTGCAGCCGGCAGCAATAGCAGATGATTTTAATGAAAAACCAACACTAACAAAAAAGGCAGCCGCTGCAGCTGCCGCGAAAGAGTGGGAAGCAAAAAAAGCTGCTGAACTAGAAATAAATGCAGAGGTAAACATAAACGGTAGCACAGATACAATGCCAGATAGCGAAATTGCTGCCACTCAGGTACTTAAGGAAGTAGCAGAAAACAATGCTGAAAAAGTAAATGCTGCAGTCGAAAGAAAAAAAAGTGAATTTAATTTTCAATTATTAATTTTCTTTGGACATTTTATTTGATTAAAATGTTAATTCACGAGCAAAAAGCTTATCTCTTAGCGAGTGCGGTGTTATGAACAGCCTTCTTTATAATTTTTGCCCAATGTTTAACTTGATAATCTTGGAAAATTTATGTCGTATGTCAAAATTATTACCATATTTAAGGTAATTTACACCAATTTATGTGTAGGAACTAGTTTCGATTTACAATAAAAAAATTAATTTTTCAATGCAAAAAACTCAAACTGTTCATTTGTAACTTACATTTTGTTGAGTTGGTATCAGAGATTTGCACGAGACCATGATACATGGTAGAGTCAACAAGGTAGACTCGTGGCAGAGAGCCAATAGTTGAGAGAAATGTAAAAAAAACCGAACAGAAAAAATAAGCACAAAACTTTGTATTGATTTTCAGAGTTTTGACCCAGACAGAGGATTTTCAGCCGAGCCATATATACCAGGCTATATTTTACCATGGTTCCTTTTAGTTAATTATTTTAATACCCCCACGTTTAAAAAACGTAAAAGGGGTATATATTAAATTTATCACTCACTTAGTAATTTTCATACTATTTCGCTAATTTGCGACATGATATTTATATTTTAAATATAAGCTTATAGTTTATCGAAGTTTATAACGATAGCCGCAAAATCTGCTGTAATCGTCATCACATAAAGACATAGGCTGTGTTTGGAAATGCAGCAAAAATACGCAACATGCTTTTACAGTGGAAGTATTACGTTCTGAAATGCAAATCTAGCAGCACTGCACATGTCATGTGTTTTGTAATGTCAATTATACATCACTAGTTGCGCATTTATTGCATCATTTTTGATTACACTGCGTACGCTTGTGTTTTTGCGCGATGCATTGTTGCAGGCTGCGCATTTCTTTGTATTTCTGAACACAGCCATAGACGGATATGTCTAAATCTACTCGAGTGGTAGCAGATAATAAGCTCCGCCAGTCTTTTTTCTTTAAATTACTACACCTGGCCATTCGCTCGCTCGCTCCCTCATCACCTCAGTTTCCCTTAACAATACTTAAGTGCAGTATAAGTGTGCCGCGAAAAGTGCGAACATTGTAATTTAGCAAAAATAAAAATAAAAAAATAAAAAAAACAAACGTTAAACAGCACACTCAAATAAAAAGAACAAAGTGAAAAATAACAAATAAATAATTAACTTTACGAGTGCAATATTAAAAAAAAATAATAATAAATTTGTGTCGAAATATTTGCACTCTTAATCTGTGTCAAAAGATCGCTGAACTTTAAAAATGGAAATGTTTTGTGCCAAATCTAAATGCCAAATCGAGGACAGAAATACAGAATTTGTAGTAAATCCTTTTATAGTAGCTGTATTGGCTTATCAAAAATAAGCCTTATCTATCTGCAGGAATATTACAATAACTTTGTTTTTCTGTGATGATTGTCGGGAAATATCACTCTAACTTGTAATGCTCGCGATTAAGTGTTTAAGTGACTCCTTAAATGTGATGCTATGCGAAAATAAAACATTTCACAATAAAGCATCGAAACAATTCTCTCAGCCAGATGAAAGGTCACAAATATGCGATGACATTACCAACATTATGGAATCATTATGGAAGCAAATAAAAACACAGACTGAAAATTAAAAACAATAACGAATAGCATTAAATCATTAAGCGAAATAATAAGTGGGCATTGTAATAGTTGGACAATTGAATCCGCGATACAAAAATTTACTGCGATAACAACAAAAACTTTGAGAAACTAAACAATATTGAACCAAACCAACAACTAAACGATAATCTTAATGCTATTCGTAACGATTTGGATATTATGCTCCAGTCAGCGTCCAACAAACCGGCACAGTCTCCCCAGCAGTCTGATTATATCGTCGAAATGTTGATTCACAAAATGAAGGACATCACTGATGAGCTTGGTGTTTTTCGTGCAACACTAGAGGAAATTGTAGATGTTGTAAGACAGCCATCAAATAGAATCAATGACATTGCTGAATTTTCACGATCTTCTCAACGCGAAAACTCCTCCTCCATTGTTGAAGAAATAAAAGATGCATCCTTGAAATCACCTTCACTTGAACCTCTCTATTAACAACACCACAGTTACTGTAGACGCTCCATCTGACTGCCTCCCTGATGCTACCACAGTTCCCGTTGCAGCTCCTCGTCAGTTAATTGAGTGTTTTGGAACATCTTGAACAAATCAGAATGGGAAAGTAGGATCCATAGGCTAAGTAGTGGAAAGCTAAAGGGCAAAACTGTACTTTTCATTAAAGGTTTCCCCTTTAATGCAAATAAGTCATGGGTACAAAACTATTTTAAAAAATATAGTATTAACATTCATGATTGCCTGAAGACGTCTTCCAAATACTCCAAATATAGCAGTTTCAAGTTATGTATACCCACTAAATACACATGGATGTTTTTGAATCGTCCTGGTGGGATACTGCGAAATAGAAACATACGCATAACTGAGTGGACCGTAAAGCCAGAAAGGAAACAGAAAAAACTTAACAAGAAAGCCTATTGATACAAATATTGTTAAACCAACTTCCAGAATCCCTAATAAACACTCCCCTGATTCTAATTGGTCCTTTACAACTAACTTCTTCCCTGCTTTCTCTTCCTACAAACATCAATCCTTACATCCATCTGACATTTCTAAACCGATCCCAAGAAACTCCTTTAACTCAACATATCCTAAACATAAGCACGTCTCATTTAATCTCTCACCTTCAACCAGTTTTACCCCAAATTATCACTCTTCAGGAAAATTACTCTCCTCCACAATCCATTATCCGAACTTTATCCGATCCGATATTCTTAATCCTTCAAAACCTCGGTCAACCAGCATACAAAAAAGTACTCTCAACATAAAAGCAGCATCCTTCACCCCAAACAAAGAATCAAATCCCTCTTATACTCCCGCAACTACATCCTCTGTAGTTACGCCTACCACAACACCAACTTCTGCTAATATATCCCCAATCTTTCTCGATCCTCTTCTTCCTCCCACGACTCAATTAACAAAAACTCTAACGGAAACAAGTTCTGAAGGCCGCTTTGTTATGTCTCGTCTAAGAGACCGAAGGTTGTATAAAAATGTACGCCTATACCTTGAATATCTGCACGATAAATCTGATTCGATATGCATTGATGGATCTACAAAAACAAGTGTTATAGCTGCTATGCAGCAAGAAGGCCTTCCGACTAATCCAATGGAACAAAAACAAGTGTTATAGTTGCTATACAGCAAGAAGGCCTTCCGACTAATCCAATGGAACTTATGAAAATCTTCATTAGTTTTCATGAAAGCTTTAATATCTCTCCAAAGGAAGTTGAGAATGATTTGTCAGCATTTACCTCTCATACCACATCAAAGCGTCTTAGCATCTGAACAAAACTCGGTTAAATTTCAAAAACTACTATTGCTCCTAACAAAATTCCACAAGTAGTACCCAAAGATCCGTGTGAATATTTTATCACAATTGTGATGGTATGCGAGGCAAATTAAATAAACTTTTTATTGACGCAAAATCATGCCTCTTCAATGTTATAGTTGTCACAGAAACCTGGCTAAATGATTCATTAAAAAATGAAGAAATTCTCGACCACAATTGGAGTCTACCGAAATGATCGAGATTACTCCCACACTGGTCATTCCCGTGGAGCGGGGGTTTTAATCGCAACACACAACTCCCTTTCAAGTCAAATTGTCGAAACCACCTCCCACAAACTTTATGAACACCAAATAATCAGAGTCTGTTCACTTAATAATCAATATATTTATATAAGTGTTATCTATATTCCTTCCAATTCTATCGAATCTGCATACAGTGAGTTATGTGAGAACATTTCATTAATAACCGCGTCCATGAATGAAGAAGATACACTTGTCATCTTTGGCGATTTTAACCGCCCAAATATTTCATTGATGAAAATTACAACTATCTTCTCCCGGGAAACCTCTCTAACTCGATTGATTTTACTTTACTTAGTACCTTATACGGCAACGACTTACAGCAAGTAAATAGGACTCCAAACCAGAATGGCAGATGGCTAGACTTAGTCTTCACTAATTCCTATTATGAAATAAACGTTGTTCCAACTAGCGAAGCTGAACACTTATTTTCTAACAGTATGCACCACACAGCCTTAACTACAGAACTGTTCACCGAAAATATAACATTTACCCTCAATTGTATATGATTTTCTCAATGCTGATTACGATAACATAAAAATTGGACTTAATATTTTCGACTGGAATGATTTATAAGCGTTGGGTCTCGATAATGCAGTTTCACTTTTCTATCAGCGTGTGCTTTCTATTATTGATAGACATATTACAAAAATAATGAAAAAAAATAAACTATCGGAACCATGGCTAGATCAGAATCTCAGACATCTATGAAATCAAAGAAATAAATTATACAAAATTATGAAAACTGCATCAAATATAAGCGATGAAGTGAAGATGAGATATGAGGAGTTGGCCAAAATGTTCTTTGTTAAGTCAAAAGAAGCTTATAAATTTTATATCAACCTTATTGGTGAAAAAATTGTTGAAGAAGCCAAAAAATTTTTTGACTACGTTAATGTTAAGCGTAAGTCTGACGGATATCCTACGTCCATGTTTAAAGGTAACGTTGTTTCTTCGAATATACAAGAGATTTGAAATCTTTACGCAGATCATTTTAAAGAGGTTTTGTGTACCAATAAACACTACTAACAATGCCCCTCTCTATTCAAATATACCACCAAAAATTAGTCATATTCAACTTACGCGAGAAGAGATATCCAAAGCAATTAAGGAACTGGATCCAAATAAAGGACTAGGGCCTGACCTTATACCCCCAAGCTTATTAGTCCAATGTTCAGACCCACTGATCAAATCTTTATGTATAATCTTCAATAAATCTCTGTCCCATGGAGCTTTTCCATCGTATTGGAAAACATCATATCTCACACCGATATATAAAAATGCCAACAGAAGATCGGTTAAAAATTATAGGGGTATTGCTATATTATCAGCTATCCCAAAACTGTTTGAAAAAATTATATGTGAAAAACTTACAAGTATTATAAATCCTCTACTCAATGAACAGCAACATGGTTTACGGAAAGGAAGAACAACTACCACAAATCTTATGACTATGGTCTCTGATGTTTTAAATAAAATGGAAAAAGGACATCAAATAGATGCACTCTACACTGACTTTAGTAAAGCCTTTGATCGTGTTGATCATGATATTTTGGACCACATCTAATGTATGCAGACGATCTAAAAATGTACCATGTTATTAAATCGGAAACAGATTTAATCCACTTACAGTCGAAACTCTTACCTCTAGAGCACTGGTGCAATCAAAATAAGCTTTATCTAAATGTTAATAAATGCTACGTAATAACCTTCTCCCATAAAAATGTAGTAGCAAGTAACAGTTACTTCTCAATAGTATTGAAATTAATAGAGTCAATCATATCGTTGATCTTGGAGTAGTCTTGGATAATAAGTTACGATTCAATCTACATTATAATAAAATTGTGTCTCGGGCCAGTAAACAACTCGGTTTTATAAAGCGATTTGCCAGAGAATTCAAAAATGTATGGGTCACTAAGACATTATACTGTACATTAGTCCGTCCTCTTCTTGAATATTTCAAGAAGAATCACACAATGAGAGACTTTGGAATTTATTTTGAATCCTGCTTGTGAATCACACAATGAGAGACTCGAATCTATCCAAAAACAATTTATGCTTTTTGCACTTAGGGACACATATAACCCCCTTGATTACAATACCTTGCCACCCCATAGGGAATAGTTATAGGCTTAGCCTTCTTAATCTAATGCCGCTTTCATCAACAAGAACATTGCTTAGTTCATGTTTTACCTTCGATGTTATTAAGGGTGTTGTTAACAGCGGAATGAGCCAACAAGGAGAACAAGGCATACAAGACTTTTAAATGAATATCAGCATCACACTATCTACGCAAGTAATGAGCCGGTAATAGATGCTGTAGACAGTTCAATAACATCAGCGAGTACTATTTACGTCCAATGTCTAAATTCACTTTTAAGAAAAACCTTTCCAAGTCCCTATTTCCGCCCTAATACATTCCATCATTCTTCACCACAATCCCCCTCCCAATATGGGGAGTGGGTTTTCACTAGTTTACAAAAAAAAAAAAAAAAGAAAATAAAAATAATAATAAAAATAAAAAACAAGCACAGGCTAACAAGTCTTAAGACCTCCCCAACATCTTGACTCATTGCCCTCCTTTCCCACTTGCTCTCTGTTCTTTAAACCGTATATGCCTAAATATATAATCTTGCTCCCTTTCCCTTTTATAATGTAATGTAATTTAAGTTAAATTAAGGAAATCTTGCTTGGTGAATAAATAAATAAATAAATTATATAATAGCTCCCAAAAATATTTAGTTGGGAGATATTTCATTTAACTTGGGAGGTATTTAATTTCTCTTGGGAGTTATTTCATTTCTCTTGGGTGTTGTTTCCTTTTTCTAAGGAGTTATTTCATTTTTTAGAATTGGAACTTATGTCATTTCTATTAGGAGTTATTTCATTGGGAGTTATTTAATTTTTATTTTTTGAGTTTTTTCATTGTGAGTTTTTTCACTGCACTATTCCCTGAGCGGTCGCCATCTTATGGCCAACTCACACGGGATTGTTTGATTGGCAATCGATGGAATTTTCTTGCTCTCTTTCAGCGAAAATATTTTATGCTACTTTGTGGGAACGGCTTACGCTCACTTTATTTTGACAGCTGATTAAATGTACTTACTTATCTGGCGCTTACAACCGTAGGTCGGTTTTGGCCCCGTATAAGAAATTGCGCCAGTCATTTCTCTTTTGCGCTTGCTGGCGCCACTTGGAAACACCAAGCGTCAGGTTATCCAACACCTGATCCTTCCAACGAAGATGTGTCAAATATATCACCGAATCAAATATATTTTTCGCTGGAGCGTCGTTTTTCATTCGCTCAACATGACCTAGCCAGCGGAGCCGCTCGATTTTAATGCGCTTAACTATGTCGATGTCAGCGTACAGCTGCTCGTGATTCCATCAAATTCGGCACTCGCTATTGACACAGATTGGACCGAAGATTTTACGAAGGATCTTTCTCTCGAAGGGTCCCAAAGTCTTTTCATCAGAACTGCTCAACGTCCAGGTTTGTGCTGAATATAATAGGACGGGCATGATTAGTGACTTATAAAGCGTGAGTTTTGTCCGTAGAGAGAGGGCTCTGCTTCTCAATTGCCTACTCATCCCAAAGTAACACCTGCTGGCAAGAGTATCCTTCGTTTTATCTCAATACTGACATCGATGAAAGAGTTAATGCTGGATCCCAAGTATACGAAGTCCTTAACAAACTCGAAGGAGATGTTGTCAACAGTGACGTGGTTTCCAAGACACTGGGACTGTTTATTTGTTGACATTAGGTATTTCGTCTTATCTGCGTTCACTGCAAGACCCATTCGACTCGACTCTTTCGCTAATCTGGAGAATGCTGCACTGACTTCGCGCATATTATGGCCAATGATATCGATATCATCAGCATACGCCAGCAGCAAAATACTTTTGTAGAATATAGTGCCACTGCGTCTCAAATCAGAAGCTTGGATGATCTTCTCCATCATTAGGTTGGAAAAGTTGCACGATAAGGAATCACCTTGTCTGAAACCTCGTTTGGTATCGAATGGAGGAGTGAGATCCTTCCCGATCTTAGCTGTGCTGCTGGTGTTGCTTAGTGTCATTCTGCAAAGACGGATGAGCTTTGCAGGAATACGAAATTCAGACATGGTGGAGTATAGATGATTCCTTATTGGACCATCGAAGGCGGCTTAATAATCGACAAAAGGATGGTGTGTGTCGATTTGTTTTTCTAGGGTCTTCTCCAAGTTTTGTCGTAGCGTAAATATCTGGTCTATGATGGATTTTCCAGGTCTGAAGCCACACTGATAAGGTCCAATCAGCTGGTTTACGATGGGCTTCAGTCTTTCACATAATACGCTCGATAGGACCTTAAATGCGATATTAAGAAGGCTTATCCCACGGTAGTTGGCGCAAATGGTGGGATCGCCTTTCTTGTGGATTGGGCAGAACACACTGAGGTTCCAATCATTTGGAATGCACTCTTCCGACCATATTCTGCATAGAAGCTCATGAATGCATTTAAATAGAGCTTCGCCTCCATTCTTGAAGAGCTCAGCAGGTAAGCCATCGGCTCCTGCGGCTTTGTTGTTTTTAAGCCGAGCTATAGCTTTCAAGACCACACTATGGTTGTGCAGCGGTTCCTAATTTTTATTTAGGAAATATTTTATAAGCTTCAGGTCGCTTCGTAAGTGCTTCGTTAGCTCGTATGTCATAAGTTTTTCGAAATGTAATTTTTTTTTTAATATGAACTTTACGAAACGATTTGCGTAAAACTTTACGCACTAAATCTGATGCGTATTGCGTATAATAAGACCGCGTGAAGTTATAGCTACATATGTTTAAGGATTTTTCAAACTACGCAGTTCAGTTATGTAACGAACCCTCTGTTCGGTTACCTAAGTGCTGGGGTATACCCAGCGGTTGATCCAAAGGTTCTTACAAAAAAAAGAGATTTGGGTTTAATTTTGAGTAAATTATTTCATTTATTAATTCAAGATTAAAGCTATTCTTAAAAAGAACTCCCAGAAGGGTATTACCCTCTTTGGGTAGTGATTAATATCTATTTTCTAACACCTTGAAGTGTACAACGCTTCTCGGGTATGCTCCAGATAAACTAAATACGGTATTTTCTAACGCCTCGAAGTGTACAACGCTTCTCGGGTATATTAAAGATACGCTATATACGGTATTTTCTAACGCCTCGAAGTGTACAACGCTTCTCAGGTATTCTAAGGATAAACTAGATACGGTATTTTCTAACGCCTCGAAGTGTACAACGCTTCTCGGGTATACTAAAGATAAACTAGATACGGTATTTTCTAACGCCTCGAAGTGTACAACGCTTCTCGGGTATATTAAAGATAAACTAAATAGCCCGAACACAATACGCGCGACGAACGGCGAGCAGCACGTCTCCAATCTGTCGTTGTAGAGAAATGTTGAGCGACTTGATTATAATACACGCGACACCAGCAAACTTCAGCAGCATTTATAGTACACAAAAAACAATGACTGTTTTCAGCCGACTCAACAGTTGCCGTTTAGAATAACAACACAAAAGAAAAGGATGAAAAAGAAATCCATTCAATTTCATTTTATTTTCAAAAAGTTGAATGAGTGAATAACGAAATTAGAATCTATTCAATGAATGCAAGATTCATTTATAAATAAAAATGTTATTTCACATTCAAATTTAAAAAATTTATTAATTATTCGTTAAATTTATATCAATTAATGAATAAAAAATCAATAATAACTAAGAAATTAGTAATGAATAACAAATGAATAATGAATAACAAATGAACAATAAATAAAAAAAGTTAATAAAGATTAAAATATAATTATATTAAGAAACAATTGCAAATTCTAAAATTCTTTGTGTATAGTTTTCATATGAATAAAAAATTGAAAAATTGACAACAAAAATTATTTATTGAAATGAATAATTAATCAAGTTTTTAAAATTAAATGTGAATTAAAATTTTATTTATAAATCAATTTTGCATTAATTTATGGAATTTTATGTCTATATTCAGTTGTACTTATTCTGAATATGAATGCAGACTTAACAACTCTGAATAAAGTTCAAACAAAACATCCCTCACTACCATCGCTACCATAAATTTCACAACAGTTTAGTTTGCTGCATGTGACCAGTAATAACCAATGTAAACAATGGCGGAAACTTGCTTTTGCTGCCTGTCAAATTAAAATTAAATTTAAGCCGACGGCAATGTCGCGCGACAATGTTGAGCTACAAGTCTCCAAAATACGTCCCATAAGAAATACATGTAAAAAAAAGTGACAATTGGCGCTTGCCGGTCGTCGCGCGTATTGTGTTCGGGCTAAAATACGGTATTTTATAACGCCTCGAAGTGTACAATAGGGTTATAATTTTTTTACATTTTTGCAAATATCAGTTCTCCGAAGGTAAAATCGTGTAGGGCATGGGAAAATATTAAGAACTGCATTTTCAGTTTTTCGCTATCGTTAAAAAAGGTCCCGCGCCTAACGCCATGAAGTTTTCAATGAAAATACTATATACACTGATGACCAAAACTGTAACATTGTGTAGCACATCTCATTTCAGCAGCTGCTATCGCTTCCAAATAATAATGAATTTATTTCTTTTATAATTCTTAAAAAACATATTTTTTAAGAATTATATTGTGAGCTTAATGCCAAATAATTCATGAAGCAACAGGTTGCTACAACAACAAAGTTCTTTGCAGAACTTAAACCAAGCTAACTAGACCATGGTTTCGTCGGACGCTACTCCGACTCATCAGTAGTCTAGATAAAGACTAAACAAATAAAGATAAAGAAGTAAACAAAAAAGCGCAACAACAAAATCTTTGCAGAATCAATGCAGTCAACTTTTTGAAATTTTGCGACTAGCAAAAGAGTAGAAAAACATTGCTTTGACAAAGTATAGCGCTTCTATAATTCCTCTTTGGTTTTATTGATCTTGCGCCTATTAGCTTGTCAAAGTTAGTGGACTGCTAGAACCACTGAGACTACTGATGAGTCGGAGTAGCGTCCGACGAAACCATGGTCTAGTCAGCTTGGTTTAAGTTCTGCAAAGAACTTTGTTGTTGTAGCAACCTGTTGCTTTATGAATTATTTGGCATTAAGCTCACAATATAATTCTTAAAAAATATGTTTTTTAAGAATTATAAAAGAAATAAACTTATTAAAATATGCCACAATTTTATAACTCAATAATGAATTTGATTTACTATGTTATTGGTACACTTGCACTCTTCCTCTCAAACCAGTTTCAAGTTAATCTCCCAACAACAAAAAAACTAGCAGACAAAAAGGTAAAAATAGGCAAATGTAACAGTTTTGCACTCACTCTCAATTGTTCATTTTACCGTTATCTATGCTTTGAAGTTTATTTCTTTTAATACCTAGTCATAACCATATAATGTTATAATTTTTGTATAGAGTATTCAAAAAAAAATGAAAAAAAAAAATAAATGCATTTTAGAAATCGCTTTAGGCTCGGGACGTTTTTTCACCAAATTGAAGTAAAAAAATGTTTTTTATTATCAAAACATAATTGGCCGTAAGATAGACCCTTGGGAGAATGACGTCCAAAAAAAGTTATAACCCTAGTGTACAACGCTTCTCGGGTATACTAAAGATAAGCTAGATAAAATACTTGATAACGCCTCGAAGTGTACAACGCTTCTCGGGTATGTGTACTAGTCAGAAGAGACCTTGCGTACAACACACGACTCCGCAGACTGACCTCATTGCGCATTTGCAGTGGATTTTATACTCTTTTCTTTGTGTTGCTTGTGTGCTTCTTCTTCGTAATGTCTGTTGCCAGACGCATGTTGCAGAGTGCGTGTTGCGGGTTTCATGTTGATGTTGCAGAGTGCGTGTTGCGGGTTTCATGTTGATGTTGCATAGTGCGTGTTGCGGGTTTCATGTTGATGTTGCAGAGTGCGTGTTGCAAGTTTCATGATGATGTTGCAGAATGCGTGTTGCGGGTTTCATGTTGATGTTGCAGAGTGCGTGTTGCGGGTTTCATGTTGATGTTGCAGAGTGCGTGTTGCGGGTTTCATGTTGATGTTGCCTTGTGTAGCTGCATAAATGTTGCTAAATGAAATGATTAAGCGACCATTATGTATGGAATTCATTCAATATTTATATTAATATTCAGGTTCATAATCATATACATATTCATTTACATATTTTTGTTATAATTTTGTGAGGATTAATATCGCCTGAGATATTGCATCCTCACAGTTAACACAATATTTTACGGTACGCTCATGTAAGTTATATATTCGAAGAATACTAAATACGATATACGCAGCCTAACGAAGTGACATGAATCACTCTTTTGTTTTCAACAAAAAAGCAAAAATCCAAAACATGGTTTTTTAATAGTAAAATCATTAATTTTTGAAAAAACCGAACATTTTTAAAAATAAGAGTAGGCTTTAAAGGAATGCGATGCGTGCAAGGTTAATTTGAGATAGGATAGTAAAATAAACCTCGTAACCTTTTTAATGCAGAAAAAATAGTTGCAACCTTTAAAGAAAAGCGAATTAAAAATACATCTTTAACGTGTTTGCATCATATGTATATTTAAGGATGTAGTCTAGTTGATCACTTTTGAAAATTCGATTTTTTTTACATTTTTCGAATGTATATGGATCTAAAAATATTGCATCAAATTTTTATGAAGATTCGAGCAGTACAAGTATTTTTTTTCCAACCCAAAGCTTACTTTAAACAATGATTCTTAGAATACTGCATCAAATAATTATGAAGATTCGAGCAGTACAAGTATTTACAAGTATATTATATACGTTAAACTCTAAACACATTTTTCTAAAAACTACGTTTTCACGGACGGCCTCTTTTCTTTAACTTTTATCAACATATCTATCACGGCAACCTCACGACAAATTCCCCAAAATAGCCTATTTTTTTAACCGGCAAACTTACCTATAGGCAACATTGTACTTATAGGCTTCTAGTTCCCGTTATTTGTATTTTTATGACCTGCAGGTTTTTGCATTATGTAGCCTTATGAGTTGTGCAAGCTAACAGATATTTGTTCTATTTTAAGCCGTGCGTGTTCATTTAGCAGTCGTTCTCCGTAGAGTGAAATAGATCGACGAATTAGAAAAAATTTAAATTTAAAAGTGTTTTAAATTATTTGTAATTAATATGTTTGTTTACTGCTTTTCGTTGTTGTATTTCATTTAACTTTTACATGGTACAACACGGAAAAACCCCGGTCACTTTCTGAATGGTTTCTCATATTTTTGTGTACGCAAAATACAAATATGTAATTATTTTTTCGGGTCACCTCTATTTTTGTCTCCGCAGAACTTTGAAATTTTAAGGAGTACCTTTGGAAAATTGTTTAATATAGAAAATTAAATTCTTTTTCACCAAACATGGTATCAAACTAAAGAGAAAAAAGTAAAAAAAAAATAAAATTATATAATTTATAAAAAAGGCACTGAAAAGTCCTTTCTATTGGAAAATTCTTTATATTTATTTATTTATTTTTTATTTATTTTATTTATTTATAATGGTGTACATTAAGACTTAGTCTTTTATAGTACTGCAATAGACATGAACACTTGAACACTGGTTGAATTTTTTGAAAATTAACTTAAAACTAACATTGATTAACTTAAAACTAACATTGATTAACTTAAAACTAACCTAACATTGATTGAATAAATAAAAATCTTATTAACTAATAAGTAATACAAGACCTATCTGATAAAAGTTCATATTAAAGAGAGAGAACTAAGATTTGAGCACAGATAAAATCAGAGAATAGCACAGAAATAAAAGAATAGATTTATTGATTTAAAGATTTATAGTAGCTGAAGATAGCATGTTTGAAGCTGGTCCGAGAAGTTATTTGTCTTAGAGAGTTAGGTAGTGAATTCCAAAGTCTAATGGTGCTGATGAAGAAGAATCTGCTACTGTTTAGATAGTTATGCCTAGGAACAATAAGGTTGGTCGCACGTTCTGACTGGAAGAACTGCAGTTTAGCAAAAAGATATTCTGGGCTTTGGGTATGTATAAGTTTGTGTACAAATGTTGCGTTGCGGACATTTAGGTATTCAAGCAAACCACAGCCTAGAATATTTTTACTTCTTAAAGAGATGTGATCATAGCCGTTGACTCCATACACATATCTAGCAGAGCTATTAAATGCCACAAGGAGTTTGTGTTGGGATTGTGAGTCCAACTGACTATATACAACGTCAAAGAATGTGATATGAGGCATTATTAATTGTACAACTAGTCTGTGACGAGTTTCAAGAGGGGTGAAGTTAGAAGAAGTGCGTAAATAACGTAAAGTTCCGTAAATTTTCCTAATTGTATCATTAATATGATCAATACAAGTCAAGTTAGAATTGAATATAAATCCTAGGTTTTTAGCTTTGAACACAAATTCAAGTTGCTGTGCTCCAATAAAGAGGGGAGGGATATCAATAAAGCAAGAGTCGCTCCTGACAATGGGTAGAACTTTTGATTTTAAGGGATTGATAAGAAGTAAGTTAGTATTAGCCCAACTATTTAACAGAGTCAAGTCATAGTTTAGTCTATAGGTTAAGTCTTCAAGGAGTCCGGTAGGTCGAGAGAGATAGAGTTGAATGTCGTCGCATAAGCACATACAGAAGCATATTTACAAACCGAAAAAATGTGATTAATAAAGATAGACAAGAGGAGTGGACCCAAAATGGACCCTTGAGGAATCCCAGTCTCAACAGCTCTAAGAGACGAGTATACGTTGCCTACTTTAACTCATTGGACTCTACCTTCCAAGTAGCTTGATATTAACTTAACGGAACTTGAACTAAACTTAAAGTAATTTCTAAGTTTCTTGCAAAGGAGTGAATGATTGACTGAATCGAAAGCCTTAGAGAAGTCGACAAGACATAGCAGAGTAAGACTATTCTTATCATATTGAATTCTGATGTCATCAAGGATTTTAACCGCTTAAGTAGCACAACTGTGTCCATTTCTGAAACCAGACTAAAAAGGTGATAAAAGCTTATTTGATTTTAGGTATTCCGATACTTGGTTCGCTATGACAGTCTCAAAAACTTTTCCCAGAGCAGGCAATATACTGATAGACAATATACTATATATATAGAATAGACAATATACTGATAGACAAAGGCCTGTAGTCATTTGGTACAGAGGCAGATGAAGTTTTAGCCACAGGTAGCACTGTGGCAGCCTTCCACAAATCAGGGAATTGGGAACATGTTAAGCAGTGGTTTATGATGTGAGTAAGAGGCGAAATTATGGTAATACTAATTTTATGAACTTAATTGGCATACCATCGATACCAACAGCATAAGATTTGATATTAATTAAGCATTTAGTAACGTATTCCTCACTTACAGAAGTGAATTCAAAGGCAGGAAACATAAAATTACTAGTAAATTCTGGCAACTCACCACCGTTTATACTAATTGCTGAGGTATGGCTTCCACTTGCTAAGAAGAAATTATTTAGCTCATCCGAATTTAAGTTGCACTCACTGGTATTTTTATTAAACACTCTATACCTTTTGATATTCTGCCATAATACTTTGGAATTTAAGTTAGGACTTAGCTTGGAATTAAAGAAATTGATCTTTGCTTGTCGGATCGTGGCAGTGGCAGTGTTACGAGCCCTTCTGAATTCTTCCCAATTAGCGCTTGATGGATTAATTTTCCATTTAGAGTGAAGTTTGTTTCTTAGTCTAACAGAAGCTAACACACGACGCGTAAACCACGGACAACAATTATTTGAGACTTGAACATTACGTAATGGGACATGATGTGAAAATATAACATTTAACTTCTCCATGAATACATTTAGTTTGTCATCTACCGAGTCATAAAACCAGCAATCATTCCATTGTAAGCCTGCTAAGTTTTGAAATAAGGCAGTCAAGTCTATTGATTTAAAGTCATGATAAGAGAAACTAACAGGAGAGATTCTACCTATATTAATGTTAAGACAACAGAAAAGTAAATCATGATCTGACAGGAAGGTAATTTGGTCAAATTTACGAAGTACAGAGATATCAGAGACTAAACAAACATCAAGAAGACTAGGTGCACATCCATGCATATATCGAGTAGGAATATGATTATTCACAATTTTCAATCCACACAAGGAAGATTGGTAGTCAAAGATTCCTCTAACAGAGTCATTATGCAACAAATTAACATTGAAGTCACCACAGACAAAAAAGAAATCATAATCAATAATTTTACTTGTTATATCAGAAAAAAAAATGGTTCTATGCTATGACAACGATGAGGATTATAAACACATGATATTAATATTTTAGAGCTATTATCAAAAATTTCAACATTAAGGAACTCACAGGCATCAACAGATATATTTTTACTAACAAATTTAACATTAAGATTGGACTTACAAAAAACAGCCACACATTTTAAATCCATTCAAATTATAGTGACAGTCAGGAAATTCGCTATATACATACTTCAAATTTTTATTCTAATTTTAGTCATACATTTTTTGGGATAAACATACACTTTTAGCTATATCTTTGCGAAATTTCACTGAAATTGCATCATAGGTAAACGTTAAATAAATAACTTTAAATAAGCTGTGCAAAGTAAGGAAATATTAACTTTTTTGAAGTGAAACTTCTTAGGCGGCGCTTCGAAATTTGAACGAGAATATTGAGGAGTGAAATTTCAAGGTCAACTTACTTCATTTCGTTACACGATAGAGAAGAAAGATATGATTTACAGTAGAGAGAATGAGATGGATACACATTGTATAAAAGACTTTAAAAATTTGCTTGTTACCGCTGAGGATCGAACCTGCGAACTCAAGATTACAAAGGCGGCGCTATATCCAATGAGCTAAACTCTTCATTCTTCATACACTTTTGCTGTAGATGCCCAGCGGCAAAATAAAAAGCGTTCCTAGAAATAGTGCTTTTTACGTGTAGTTTTGATATGCTTTGAGGATGTGCTTTTCAGATTTTTGTACACATTTTGTTCGTGTCCAAAACAGCGTGGTAATAGCAGAGCGGTAAGACATTTGATAGTAATGCCAATGGTCCGAGTTCAATCCCCGCATCTTTTAAAATTTTCTAGCTTTTTTTTGTTTGTTTTAAAGAGTTTTTTAACTATTTGTTTGTAAAGAAGCGCTTTCATCCTAGGATATTCAATATCTATTCTATATTATTATTACGCAAGCGCTTTTTTTGTGATGACCATCAAATCCATACCGTAAATGCAATTTTTATAAAGAGGGTATCAATAGAAAGGTCTTGCTCTGTAGATGTGCAATAAGGTCTTACTTTTTCTTACAAATTTTGTATTTAAATAAGAAAACCAAAACAATCTTCTACGAAGAAAGCCAGCTTTCTATTTAATGCCTAAAACTATGTGATCAATTTTTTTTTCAAATTTTCGATTTCATACTATTGTATTATTAAAGCAGTTGAGCGAAGCGAAAAACGTACAAATATATTTTATATTGATACACTAGCCACAAAATAGCAAGTTCATGCAAAATCGCTATTCCAGGAGCCTTTACTGGCATCGCCGCCAGCTCATTTGAAGGAGAGCATACTTTGCACAGCTAATTCAAACATCCTATACCTCTTCTTAAGACATCTGTATTGGGTGATAAGCCCAATTCTACGCACGGAAGGTCAGGTCGTGAAGATAGCAGCTTATCCAACAGAAATTTAGTATCGTTGAATTATAACTCGCTCAGGAGACGTGTTACGGTAAATTTTAGTTAACGACAGAATAGATGTGCTATTAAGCCTCACAACGAAGATATCGCGAGCGCATTTTGGCGTTTTAACGTCATACGGGTTTACTAGTAAATTTTAATATGAATTTGGTTTACTTAAAAACCGCTTCAGATGTGTGAAGCGCTATGGCAGAAGCGCTTGTTTAGTGCTTTTGAAGAGCTTCGATTACCGCTGGGTGGCAAAAGCCGCAGATTGTGTGCTGATTGCGTTCTATGTGTGGTAGACAGGGGGGTTGCCATGACTCGAGTAGAAGAGAGAAAGATATAGCGAAGCAGAAGTAAATAAGAGAGTTGCCCTGAGCGCATTATGATTTTCGCAAAGTAGACTCTCATACTAGGGCTGCCATGCCAATATTTTTTTAGAATACCAACGTTGGTATATCTCTAATTCAATATATTAATATAACCTCTATGAATTTTGCTCATATTACACATATTATATTTTTATTCATAATATTACGATATAAAATTATATAAAAACCCAAATTCCTGAAGCATATGCTGTCGCCCATGATGCTAACTTGACACTGTGCGCAAGAAAAGTTGGAATAAGTTCTTTTAATAGATAACTATTTTAAACATATTGTAGTTATAAAATTTTATATCGAAATATTATTAATAATAGAAAGTATAATTTGATATGAGTAATATTAATACGTACATATATTGAATTAAAAATATATCAAGTTGTATTCTGTATTCACATCTATATGTAAATACGACGCAAATTGGTTATCAAATTAATTGCTTTTCGGCCATAGGTCCATACCAATGAATATTAAATAAACAGAATATTTTTTTTATAAAAACTTTTTATTGTATTTCTTTTGCTTAAAAAGTTCTCTCTTTGCCTTTAAGGTTCGATTATGCAATCGTAAAGCAACACAACGTAACGTGACGTAGAGTTCTATCTTATGAAAAATAAGTATAAGTGGTTAGTGAAATCGTAACGTAACCTAGCGCAGCGATGGGTTCTATTCCAAATAGAAATCAACGCCACGTTACGTTGCGTAGCTTTACGATTACATAATCGAGCCTTTACACTAAAATGGTTCTTATTCTAGAAGAGAAAGAGTGTATACAAAGAAGAAGTTTCACTTCTTTACTGTATACACGGTATACTGTATCTTTTTTTTTTTTAAGAATGCAGTTAATATGCAGCTTAATTGTGCATACAATTCTAACAGCAAGTTCGAACACAGTTCGAAAAAGCAAGTCCGAAAAAGCATAAAGCAGCTTTTTGTTGTGAGCATGAACGCCTTATTAATCACCACATTTTTCATAGTTCCAGTAGGAAGGAAGATTTCAGCAAACTTCAAATGGATTTTGTTCAAATAGTACCAAGGCGATGGCGGCATAATTGAAGATGAACGAAAACTCAAAATTTATAATTTTTTTTTTTGTGGAATATATGTATTAAGACCTTCTAATCTCAAATCTGCAAAAATTTCACGCCGCTCTCAATTGGTTTAGAAGTTATAGGGCTTGAAAGTTGGGGAAATGGTCCTCAAAAACTTGTGAGCTATTCAACGATTCAACGAGCTATCAATCATTAAAATCCACGCATTACTTTTGAAGATACAGCATTTTCCATATGCACACTTGGCGGTTCACCCTTTTACGAAATAACCTAAACGTAAGTATAAACATCAAATTAAAAAATTTATTTAAGAAAAATGCGAATAAAGTAGACAATGCAGGAAATCAAATCTGTATATAAAAAATATGAACAATTTTTCGCCTGCGCCGCTTTTTTTTATATACAACGTGTATATCAGAACATGCGACTGCGCTTCTTTTTTTTATTCGCAATATATGAAAACTTTTTCTAAAATGTCTTAAGATCAACATTAACAGGTAGGATTTAAATACTTTCATTGCCTACTTTATTCGCATTTCGCGTATATTACTTTTCCAATTTGATCTTTATACTTACGTTTTGGTTATTTTGTAAAAGTGTGAACAGTCAAGTGTGCATAATATGTAAAAAGCTATATCTTCAAAAGTAATGCGTGGATTTTAATGATTGATAGCTCGTTGAATAGGTAACAGCATAACCTTTCTTTTGATACCCATAATGCTAGGTTTTGTAGGTAAATGAAAAAAATCTCACAAGTTTTTGAGGTCCATTTTCTCAACTTCTGAGCCCTGTAACTTCTGAACCACTTGAGAGCGGCGAGAAATTTTTTCACTATTAGCTTTTTTAGCTCCAAATACACATTTTCAAAAAAAAAAGTGAAAAAATCCATTTTCACTCATCTTCAATTGTTCCGCGATGGCTCTCCCGATAGTATTATAAACCATTTATAAAATTTTGATTAAAATTCACGGAAGTTATTGTATAATTCAGGTTGCAGTCTATAAAATTTTGAACTCACTGATTTTTAAGCCAACTATGGCAAAAAAATTATATATTTTCAATAATAGCCCCATTCTTTTGCTACCGACTTACAAAAGAACACTAGGTAAGATAACTAAATACATGCAAAACAACAACACAAACTAGGTTATTTATACGAGTTCAGCCATCTCGGTAAACTAATATCCGACTTAATATGTATGTTGTAATATGTAATATGTAATATGTATGTTGAAAAGTATGAAAACTGCTCTATTGTGAATGAGCTCTGAAAAAATCCTTAGGCTATTTTATTCAAACGCCAAACTCATTTTTTTATGCAGAGATAATGAGATGGGAAACTACGTTTCTATTGTGAATTCTGTTGGTTTTGACAGCTGAAATGCTTATGGCTGAATTACAATACTGCGTTAGGTCGGTCGGCCTTTGACAGCTCGACTATAAACAATGGGTTCTTATGAAGCAACACAAAATATGACCTCATGCATTGCGTCGACCTCATCCCGAAAATATGAATTTGAGGGGGTGACGTACGATCAACGCTATGAGTAGCGACATGCTCAAGCTAGGTCGTGCTTTTGACATTCCACATTAACGCTGGGTTGCATTTTCGTTGAGCAATGCTAAAATGTGGGTATTCTTGGATTCCGATGGAAAACTCAGATTTTCATAGGATTATCGTGGGAATTTATATTTTGATGCAAGTTTTTTTTAAATTGATCAAATTTTTTAAATTAACATGCTGCTTAAGTAGTATAAAAATGATTTTGATGAATTTAGCATGATATTAATATTATTCAATTGTATTTCATATTAAAATTTATGCATTTTTTAGTATATTATAAATAATATTATAAGGGTATTCATGCAAAATGGCAAAATTATATATTGGTCAATTAGATATTTCAATGAGGTTGGTTGAGGACGAATACCCTTAATATCATTGTTTGAATAATATAACACACAAAGGAATGTTGTGGTAAGGTAGATTGGCAAATGCCGTTCACTTTGTTTTTGTAAAGTTGTACGCAAGTACTCACTAATTACAAGTGATTCAGCGAGCATTGTACAAGGGGGCGTGGCAGCTCGAATCTGCAATATTGAATAACTTTGGAATTATAGGTCGCACAACATTGGAATTAGGTGTTCGGCCTCGATTTACATGTGCCGTTCCACTGGCAAAATTTTATGGGCGTTGGGAAAAGGGTGTGGCACTTTTTCGGCTTCCCAAATTGTGGGTATAACTTTCGAACTATTAGTCACACATCAATGAAACTCGGTAAGAATGTACTATTTAGTCTTGTCCTTTGACTGGAAAAATTGAGTAAGCATTGGACAAGGGGGCATGGCACCGCCCATATAAGTCAAACTTATGGTATCAAATAGCTTTGGAGTTAAATGCCACATAATAATGAAACTTGGTATGGTAAATATTTTGAAATGTTTTGACCAATTTTCTCGTTTTTATTTTGTTTTTCTTTTGAATTTTTTTATAATTTTGAATTTTTTTGACATATTATCCAAATTTTTTAAGTATTTTTAATTATTTTTCACAATATTTGTCCTCAAATGAGAGCAAATAATTTTAAAAATGCTTTATGAGGGGTTTATTGGATTTATTGGATGTTCAGCCATTTTTAAAAATCCTCTCATTTATAAACAAACATTTTCAATAATTTTTTTTTTAACATTTTCTGTTTTTTTTTTATATATTATGAAACAATTTGATCTATTTTTGACATAATTTGTGCTCAGATGAAAACAAAATAAAATTTAAAAATGCTTTATCGAGGGTTTATTGAAGGTTTCCTCCATTTTTAAAATTATCTCATTTATAAAGCTTTTAAAAAAGATTTTTAACGCTATTGAACGCTATTATGACACTATCTTTTAATTTTTCATTGATTACAATTATAATTGCATGATTTCGGAAAAAGGGACGTTTTGTGGTATTTTTAGTATAGCTGCTTTTATTGGCATCACCAAAATGACAGACGCACGATCTGTCAACGCAACATTTAGTTTTGCAAAGTTTGAGGTCGTCCGTTTTGATAGCTTATATCGTAAAGTTTTTACAACGGAGACCAAAGTACGGTCAAAGGCCGACCGACCTAACGCAGTATTGTAATTCAGCTATTATTCTCCAATTTTTTATGCAATCACGTATTGTGTATGTGAGTTCACCTCATTTTTGTCGAAAATATGTCCTACACCCAAAAAAGTCTTGCATATTTAAAAGAAAATTGTTTTTAGCTGAGCAAGAATATTGTTAATAAATGTCGATAAAGTACTTTTGTTAATAAAGAAATGTCAGTATTGTCAATCTAATTTATGGAGTTGCTTTGATAATAGACAAAAATATTTTTGATAGAAAAAATTGAATTTAAAATAAAACACTTGTTCTATTTACAAATGCTGTTATTAGCAGAAAAACATAATTAAATTTCTTCCAAGAACAGTTATATCTTTGTTTTAAAAGATGTAGCTATAATATAGAAAAACTATGTTCTAATTTGTAAATGAAAGAATTTGTTTGAACAAAAATTGTAAGTTAGTTTTGCCCTATGTGTACACTGGTGGTTTAGCTGTCGAAAGTGAGATATTCAACAGCGCTCATGTCCATCCAGAGGGGTGGATTCTCGAATTTATCGAGAATCCATAGAGAGGGGTGACTATTTCATGAAATTTTACTTACACATTTATAATATTTGCATTAGGTTTTTTTAGACTGCATTTATTTTTTTATTTTTTATTGACTGCGTTTTAGCATACGGCTATCTCTTTTTTGTCGAAGTTTTCAATCTCATTATCTCTGCTTTTATGTACATATAAACAAAATGGAGCAAGTGCTAGTAAACTTGAAAGGCATGAAAAACAACGGAAAAGGTGGTCCCATGAGGAAAGAATTGGGTTTGTGAGGTACTTCCTTGCCCGGAAATCGGAGTTCGAACATCCAAAAAAAAAGCGATTGGTCTACGCGAACGTTTTAGAAGACATGGTGTCGTTGGCTATTACGGTACGTTTAAAAAATATATTAAATGATTTAAATTAACAAACTCTATTTCCAGGATTCAGAGAGTTTCGAACTATACTTTTGAAATCCACAGAACTGTCTGATTATGAAAAATTTCCATGAAGCAAAGTTATATGTATTATGATTTATTATAATTCTTCATCATTGAGGCTTCCCTATCAAAGTTCAAATTAAGCATGGCAACTCTATTGAAAAGTAACTCAATAGAGTTATATTTTACGTTATTTTATAGGATAAGTAGTTTTAAAGCAGTGTCGGGCAGTGTGGAATATTATTGAATTTTAGATGTTTTTCCCATCAAAAATTTCAACCCTAGATGAAGAAGTCTCCTACCAATTATTTCAGAAACACTCCACGATTTTGCATGATGATTCTTTCGAAGTATGGATCAATGAAGTGAAACTTTGGCCAAGACGGATTTTTTGATAAAAATAACAACAGCCCTATCGAAGCTCTTGACATCTGCAATACAACTGCTTTTCCAAATGTTCACCAAATCTTGCTGGTAATGGCTGCGTTACCTTAAAACAAAACTTTTAAACAGTGCTTTTTTTAGCTTAAAAAACTTTAGTGGACCCTTAACTTAACTTTTTATAATTTAACTTTTTGCGTATTAGTTTTATTTTAAGTTTTTTAATTTTAGTTTTTTATAATGAACTGAATTTAATGCATTTTTTTTTTTGTGAATTTCTTTTGATTTTTTGGCTTTAGTGGGCCCTTAACTTAACTCATTTTCCTTTAACTTATTTTGCGTTGTAATTTTATTTTAAGTTTTGAAGTTTTCTTTTTTTATAATGAAGTCAATTTAATTTTTTATGTTTTTTTTTTTGTGAATTTCTTTTTAGCTTCTTTTTGCTGTATTTTCCATTTAGTCGTTAAATTTTTAAATAAAAGAAAAACTGAATGTGATATAATAAATATGTATATATTTTAAATATATATAAAGGGTCCGCCATCTAACGTTTTTTTCAACTAGTGCTTATTTCTTATTTCTAAGTAACACTTAGCACATGTCTGATTCGACAGAAAATTAGTTTTATCCTTCCGCTGAACGAATATGGTTGTGTATACGCTTGAACAACGCTGGGAAATATTGCGACATTACTTTGAAAAATATGGTAATGTTACAGAATGTGTGCGAAAATTGCGTACGGATTTTGGAAGAACAGAAGCACCGTCACACAGTGCTTTGTCCCATAGGCAAAATTAAAATAAAATAAAGTGCTTAGAATATTTAACTATTATACATTTTTGTAAAGCTAATAAAGTACCTTAAATAAATTCGTAAATAGAATTTATCATCTCGTCTTTTTGTTAACAGTAGAGGGCGCTAAAGTCAGAAAACGTTTGAGGTAAAACTGTTGAACGGAAAAACGGTTTTTACTGTGTTACAAAACAAATTTTTAAAATTTAATTTTTTATTGTATTGCTTTGAAACTTAACAGTTTTGTTTATAACTATAGGAACAAAAAAACAAAAATAATCTTTTGTAAATATTTTATATAAAAATGTTGTTTGTGCCATCGAAAACTTTTGCGATTTTTTATTTGGAATTCCCAAAATGCAAAAGTTTGATAGACTGAAAAATTGTTTTTTTTAAGAGTAGGTAATTTTTTATTTGTGATTTTAGTACATTTTAAAGAGCTTAAATAGAATATGTAAAAAAGTTTTAGATTTTTCACCCGGAAATGTAAAAATGATATGAATTTTTAAAGACATATTTCCTAAGTTTCAGAAAAAGTTGCAAAGACCTAAGTTTATGGTACTGCCAAAATTTAAAAAAAATAAATTTATGCAATTTTTTTTGTTTATTACTATTAAAAATTAATCAAATTTTGATGTAGTGTATAATTTTTATTAAATAGTGACAAAAACTTACCAAAAATTGAAAGAATATATTTTGTTTTTTTTGGCGGAAACCCTAAAGTTTTGCAAACTTTGAAAAAATTAAAAAAATATATAAATAAAAAGTAGGCGATTTTTTATTTTTCATTTATATACTTTGTTAACAAATCTAACCACTAGTAAAAAAAAAAATTTAAGATTTGTAACCGGAAATTTGAAATTTTGTATTTTTTTAAAACATCTATATTTTTTAGTTTTACAAAGACCAAAAATATGATTATATAATTTTTTCCAAGTAAAGGGCTCCAGCGACGTTCAATGTTCAATTGAATTTTTGCAATCTGTGCAATTTTATTGACTGTGCAATTGAGAAATACATTTTGAAAGAAAACATCATATATTACAATTAAAATTAATTATCTTATTTGTTGAGCAATTTTAGAAACAAATTTATTTATGACCCTTTTTAAAGAGAATATTAAATTATTTGCATTTTGATCACAAATGTACAAACAAAAATTTAGTTTATGAGAAAAAGGATATATTGGAGATGGTCATTTACTTGTATCGAATGAAGCCAAATTTCTCAGAGAGCTCAAAAACATAGTTTTATAAGTTGTTATTAGTGTTTAGTGCATTTTGATCACAAATGTAGCTAAAATTTAGTTTTTGAGAAAAAGGATATATGGGAGATGGTCATGTCCTTGTATGGAATGAAGCGAGATTTCCCAGAGAGCCCAAAAATATAGTTTTATAAGTTGTTATAAGTTTTCAGTGAATTCTGATCACTAATGTAGTTGCAATTTAGTTTTTGAGAAAAATTATATATGGGAGGTAGTCATGTCCTTGCACCGAATGAAACAAAATTAACCACTAAGCTAAAAGACATATTTTAACAGATAGATACCAACTTTCGATTTATTCTATATACAATTATAGCTAAAATTGAACTTTTAAATTTAAAGATGTATGGGAGGTAGTCATGTCCTTGCACCGATTTTTCCGAAACTTCGAATTTTTCTTAATTAACATATTTTGAACCAGCACACCAAATTTCATTTTTCTGTGATAACTTCTCTAATTTTGCCGATTCACTATATGGGGACAAAGCACTGTGCGTCAGCTCCGTATGTTCGTTATCTTGTGAAAAAAGTGAAAGAAACTGGCATCCTCATCGATAAACCAAAGCGTGAAAAGCCAAAAACAGTGCGCACAACCAAGAATATTGCTGCTGTGGCAGAAAGTGTGCGTGAAGCGGCATCAACATCAATTCATCGTCGTTCTCAACAATTGAACATTTCGGAGACATCATTAAGACGAATTTGCATAAAGACCTTGGTATGACGCCATACAAAGTCCAATTGGTTCAGGAGTTGAAGCCAACTGACCATCCAATGCGTTTTCGCTTCGCTGAGTGAGCCTGCGATCGACTTACAGAAGATGCCGATTTTGCCAAAAAAATCATCTTTTCAGATGAAGCTCATTTTGATCTTGGCGGGTATGTAAACAAGCAAAATTGTCGCATTTGGGGCACAGAAAACCCAAACGCATACATTGAAAAGCCGATGCACCCAAAACGAGTCACTGTTTGGTGCGGATGTTGGTCCAGAGGCATAATTGGGCCATTTTTCTTTAAAAATGAGCAAGGAGTGGCCGTTACAGTCAATGGCCATCGTTATCGGGCCATGTTGAATGAATTTTTGTTCACAAAAATTGAAGAGGAGGATATTGGCAACATTTGGTTTCAACAGGACGGCGCTACGTGCCACACAGCCGAAGCTACACTCGATGTTTTGCGCCCTGCTTTTGAAGATCGCATTATCAGCCGCAGAGCTGATGTCATTTGGCCACCTCGGAGCTGCGATTTGACACCGTTGGACTATTATTTGTGGGGTGGCCTCAAAGATAAGTGTTACGCCGACAAGCCAGAGACAATTGACGCTTTAAAGGACAATATTCGTGAAGCCATTGGTGAAATACAGATGCACACAATCGATAATGTGCTTAAAAATTGGACCGATCGTGTAGGCTACTGCATGGCCAGCCGAGGCAGCCATTTGAATGAAATTATTTTCCATTATTAACCGGAAGGATTGTGCATTCAAATAAAAAAAGAAATTTGAGAAAATATTCAGTAGTTTTTTTATAGCATTTTCAAAAAAAAAAAATTTGTTTGGCGGACCCTTTACATGTATTTATTTATATAATAAATAATTCAAGGAATATTTTGCTGTCTTAAGTAATTAAAAAGGTTTTGTCTTCTATCAATCATTGCATCCAGGATTGATTCTTCAATTTCATCTTCAATTGCGTACGTCTCTGAGGCATTTTCTTCGTTGATATCGCACAAGTCATCAAAAGAAATACAAATATTGTGAAGTACACATACGCTGACCACGATCTTAGTTATTATCTTCAGATCTGTTTGTTCAGTAAACTTAAGTAGTCTTCGAAAGCGCCCTTTTAGTAGTCCAAACGCATTTTCCACTACCATTCCTGTTTATTATTATTATTATTATTTATTATTATTTCACAATACATTGTACAAATAAGATTTCTCTTTTTAGTAAGTACATTAAACAAGTTTATATGCGGATAATAGCAATAAAAGAAAACATGATAGAATTAAATAAAATTTAAAATTTAATATAAAAGTATTGAGTTTAAATTATTAAGTATAAATTAACCTGATTTGGCGAGTAGAAATAAAGTTAAAAAGGAGAAGAGGAAAGTGAGAAAGTAAAAACGGGAGAAGAAGAAGTTATTAAGAAATACTAAAATGAGGAAAGAGTTTTTTTTTTAAGTGTTTGCGTTGCTTGATCTTTTTATATTAGTGGGAAGCGCATTCCACAGATTTATCGCATGGACAAAGAAATGTCTAGAAGTGGTTAAGTATTTATGTACTGGTAATATAAGTTGCGTGGTTCTTTGAGCCCTGGTAAATCTTACTAATTCGTAAAGATAGTCTGGCTCCTTATTTTTAATTATATTGAATAGCAATAATAACGTGCGGTAGTTTAAAAAGCTGTTTAAAGAGCAACCAATAATTTTATTTGTGAAGGCAGAAATATGAGTTTGTCTATTAATGTTAAAAATAAATCTAGCACAACTATTATAGGCAACGGTTAGCTTCCGGTTTGACTCCTGGTCCATGTTGGAAAAGAGTTCACAACTATACATCATTATGGGTAAAATGAAGGATTTTACAAGTCTAAGCTTAACATCGGAAGACAATTATTGAGATGTTGGGCACGCAAGGAACCATTAATCTTTGCGACTACTCGGTTTATGTGAGTACTCCATGTAAAATTACTATTGAGATATACTCCAAGATTTTTAAAACAATCAACATACTCGATTAGGAAATTATTTAGACACAGAGGAGGACATTGTTCATATACTTTAAGCCTATCGATAAGCATCGCTTTGGTTTTAGTAGGGTTGAGACTCAATCTATTTTCTAATGACCATTGAAAGACTTTGTTCAATACCGAATTAACTTCACTTACTGCTGTGTTTTAGATGACTTTGGAAATATATTATGCAATTGAATGTCATCGGCGTATATATGATGATCGCACGTAGTGAAACAATCAACAATGTCATTGATAAATGTCGAAAATAGCAAAGGACCCAAGACTGAACCCTGAGGCACACCAGATAAGACCTCTAGGTTTGACGAGGATTTATCATTTAGATATACGTATTGTATACGGTTACTCGGGTATGATGTCATTAGAGTACATAGGGAACTATGAATGGAGAATTGAGCGCCAAGTTTTTGTACGAGAAGCCTATGGTCAATACAGTCGAAGGTTTTTGAAAAATCGAAAAACACAATCAAACATAACATATCTTTATCTAAACCAGACCTAATGTCTTCACATATCTTAAGAAGTGCTGTAGTGTAACTATGTTTCGCGCGAAAGCCAGATTGGTGTTTTGTGATTAACTTATGATGATAAACATAGGTTTTTAATTGATTGCTCAAAATAATTTCAAAGGCTAAGAAATCGAAGAATTGCTTTTGGACGATATTCTGTATTATTAGGAGTTGATTTTGACAATGGAAGGATTTTTGATATTTTCCATAGAGAAGGAAATTGTGAAGTTGTGATTATTGTATTAAAAATATACGTAATATGACCAAGAATGGCTGAAAGAATTATTTTAATAGATAGATAGAGATTTAGATTTAATTTTCAGAATGACTTCGCCAACACTAATTGCGTCAACACACGACAATGCAAAAGCACCATCAGCAGGGCTTCTGGGGACAGAGAAGTGTACATTGTGGGTTGAACTAGCTGGCTGTATAAAATTTCTGTTTAGATTATCCAGATTAATGTTATTTGGAACGTTTTGCGAGTCCTTAGAAAGCCCAGCTTGGCGAATATTTTTCCAAAATGAAAAGCTCGAGCGACTTCTAGCTCGAAATAATCTTTAATCTACTCCCGTAAAAAGATTATTTATTCCTGCGAATGGTGGCAGTTACAACGTTACGTGCACATTTAAATTCAGTATAGATACTAGAGCATCTATAACGTTTCCATCGTGTGTAAAAAGTATCCCGCTTTTTGATGAGTCGTTTTACTTCTTGAGTAAACCATGCGTAATTGCTAAATTTAAATTTCCACCTTTTGATTGGAACATGGTGAATAAATAAGTTGCAGATGTTGTTATTAAAAACTTCAACTTGTCTGCTCGTATCGTTTGTAAAGTAGATTGATGACCAATATAAATTATGGTATTCGAAAAAAACGTTAATTAAGTTAAGTTACTGGCGGCTGGAATTGTGTTTAATGAGAAAAAAATTAAATCACGTTGTGAAAAAGCTGGAACGGGTAGTTGGTCATAGTGTTGTATTAAATTAATATGAGAAACCAAGAATAAATCTAAAAGGGATGGTAAGCAATTAGGTCTAAAATGCGTTGGGAATTACTGATTCGCAAATTTCAAGTTAAACTCTTTAACTATGTCTATAAATGGTTTATTTGCCTTATTCAGTATGTTTAGATTAAAGTCTCCACATAAAACAATATTCGAAAAACGAGAAGCGATGTCTTCTAATAAAAGAGATTCCAACACGTCTAATAAAAGTGTTGAGTTGGCAATATTGGGAGCCATTTATATGCAGCCTATTAATAGATTCCTTGATTCAAGCGAGACTTTAACAAAAATTAACTCGAAAAGGTCGTAAGGATTGGATGACTTGACAACGCGAAACTTTCTGAACTTTTTACATAAATACAAACCCCCCCACCGGATTTACCATGTCTATCTGCTCGAACTAAATATAATTATTAACCTTAAACAGGCCGCCGCTAATTTCTGTCCTAAGCCAGGTTTTAGACAAGGTTAACAAGAAGTCGCAAATCATCAACTTTGTGTTTAAGTCTTTGAGCATTTAAATGACACATATTAAAGCCCTTATTATTTTTGCAGATAAGGTTAAGTAAGGAGTGCGATAGATCTATGTGCCCCCCCCCCCCCCCCCCCAAGGTTGCGCTTCATTAACCTTTGATATCTACCAATTCGAGATACATCAAACACAAACGCAGACAAAAGATACTCAACTACCAAATTTAATAGAAAAGAGAAAGAGAGTAAAGGCTTACAAGGCAAAGTTAAATAAATAGAGTGTACAAAGTCAATCACTTTATTAAACATCATGGTATAATAATACATGGTAGCATTGACAGTTGCTTGGGAAATCATATACTGTCAAAAAATATACTCAAAAAGAGAGCGCTCACAATCCGCCATTGAAAACACAAGCAATGTTGAAAACGTTGAAGTGAAAAAAAACAACAACCACAGCAGCAGCTGATGTATTTCCACAAAAAGCTGTTTTTGACAATTTATGTTTTCCTGTTGAAGAGAAAATAAGCAGTTGTCAATGCTACCATGTATTATTATACCATGATTAAACATATTATGAATCAATACTAAAATCAAGAGCAATTTAAAGAGAAAAAGTTTAAAAAGGAGAAGAGTTAACAATAGAAAAAACAGAATGACAGAGTGAAAATATTTTTAAATAATTTGAAAACACAATACAATTAAAATACAATAAAAATTTTCTTAAAAAATAATTTATTTATCATAGTGCATATCGCCACGAAAATTTCTGCTGACTGTACAATCTTCTCTGCAATGTCATACAATTGCCTTTCATTTATTATTTTTATAGGGTTCCCATTTTTATTTTCTGTGACCAAAACAGAGACATGCCTTGAAAAAACGAAGAAAAGGTGCTTTTGACGTTTCATACGAGCTGCTTCTTGGAAGAGGGCATGGTAGAATAAGAAAAGATAGACGCATTTTGGACTGCGCTCTCTTCCTCATAGCCAAAATTGTCAAAGTCATCTGTTTTGAGAATGAAACCAATATAAAATTAATGAAAGTTTAATTTCTCCAATTGGATGTGCTTGGAAAAAATTTAATTTGTTGATAAAATTTCAATATTTCAAAAATTTTTCAATAAAAACCAAAAAACTGTCAGCAGTTTGCCTTTGTTTATATTTTATCAATTTTCGCTCTCTCATCGCTTTCAGATTTTCTATGGGCTGTCAATTTCGTTTTGACAGTTGCGGAAGTCTGCCTCTCTGAAATGCTTCTACCTACTTTTCATTATACCATGGAAGAGGGTACGGTTTCTCAGTGTAAGACTCTCATTTATAAAGATGTGTTTTTATAAAGATGCCAAGTTTCAGCGAAAAAAATCCCTATTTTTGAATACAAATGAATTTTTTCCCCGTTTTTTTCCCCGCTTTTTAAATTGTTTAATAAATGGCAATTTAAAGAAATAATGAGTTCATTAATTCACTTTACTAAAACTAAAATAAATACAAACAGGAAAAACGTACGTATCTATAAGAAAAATAAAAATAAAAAATTAAAAATTTAAGCGATATTGTATTTTGACTCGAACTTTACGTTTTTGGGATTATAAAAAATTGTTAGAAATTTTTTAAATATACATATTGTTATACATATTATCAAACCAAGTAAACAAGAGTATGTGTATTATTTCTATTATAAAAAGTTAAAATTTCTGAATTTATTTCAATTGCAAAGCAATTTTTATATTTCATTAAAGATTTACTGCGGAGAGTTCTGCATTGAGAGGTATTGTCAAGAAAGTGCCTTATTTTTGTTTTATTTAAATTAATAGCTGAAAAGGCACTTTTAGCACTTGTCCCGCTATAAGGAAAGCAAAAAATAAACGACACTATTTTTTTTTTTTTAAATATCTGAATCAATGAAAAATATAACTTCTATCCAGAATTCCTGGATAATTTCTGATGATATATTTGAAAAATTTATATTTCTTAACGATCTATATTCTTGGTCGAAATCATTCCACTCGGATTGATCCGAATTAACGTGAGAAAATATTTTTAAGCTTAAAGTTTTATTTTTCATTTTTACTATCTATGAGTGGTCCTTTATATAGTACCTTAAAAAAGTATCGAAATCGTTTAAGTCTACATCAAAAATACTATTATGACTACATTAATGTATTCCTTTTGCATGAAACAATCAACAAAAATCTTCAAAGCTAGTTCTATTATATCCATATATGACACATTCAGCTTTGTAAAAAATGCCAAACAAAAAATGGATGTAATTAAAATAAAAAATAAAATTGTAATTGGTTTTTCTAATAACTGATATATTTTTTTACTCGCTATTTTATTTTTAATTTTCCCCGTTTTTATCAATGTTTTCCCCGACTCCCCGTTTTGTACGAAAAATCCCAAAACAGGGGAAAAATCCCTTCACCTGGCAGCTCTGGCCTACATCATGAATATTGAGTTGCTTTCTTTGAGTTTTACGCAGAACACCAACGCTTTTAAACATTTTATCCTGTGGTGATTTAAATTTTATTATTATGGGTGGTTTACAATTTATGGAATTGCATAATCTTAGAAAATACATTGTTAAGTTCTCTTCAGGTATGTAAAGGACACCGAAGAAAATGGCATCCGCTGCTAAATTTCTTCTTTCAAATTCGTCACATCTGTTAGTTACGCTCACAATTTCATGATTAAGAGCGGCAACTTCATTTGAGTGCATATTCTCAATTTTCTTTTCTTCTTGCTCTAATTTCTCAACCCGCGATTGAAGGTTGTTGAGTGATTCTTGAAGCAGAATAAATTTACCTTCGCTAAAAGAGATTTGCTGCATGCCTTCACCTCTCAGAGTATTTATTTCTGCTGTCATACGACTCATGATGGTATCGGTGTGTTTTTCAACTCGATTCAAGGTCGTGCACAGTAAGAGCAGGGCCAGCCGAAGCACACGGAGTATACTTTAAACTTGCTGTTGAGCACTGTTTAGGAGTTATATTTGAGTTCATATCTGAGTTCATTGGCTTTTTCGATCTAGTGCCAATAACATTTGCACTCAATTCAAAACTTGCGGTACTGATACTCTCAGCAAAAATGACAAAACAACAACAGCTGATCAATAATAAACAATTCGTGAATGTTGTTCTTTATTATTATATATTTTTTTTTCAGTAGATTAATTTAGTTTATTGTTTATACACAACTTTTTATTTAAGTTTTTGTTGCGAGTGTTGTAAAGCAACTAGAAGCAAATTTTAACCGAGTTGCAGCGTTCTTTTGTCACTCGCTTACAAAAAAACGCGGCTAATGCCCCGTTGATAAAAATGTACTTTTTATATTGCATCTTATATTTATATTTATATTTGCAATCTTCATATAAAAAATATGAAATAAATTTCAACAACATTTCAATTCAGTGTTTTATTTACAATTAATTCAGAATGCTTGCACTTATTTTTTGGAAAAATCTTGTCTTCAATTTGCTGAAGTTCATAATTTGACAGTTTTCTTCAATTTGTATCTCGCTGTGAAAATTTGTTGACAAGTGTAACAAAATTTTACAAATGTCTTATGCACCCAATTAATTTTATTGCCGTCTTCGTTCAAGCAACTTTGCAGGTGATCTACACCATGATACAATTACAAGGTAAGCTCAAGTTATAATAATAATAATAAGGTGTTAGTGAGTTTTTGACAACATCAAGAATAGCTTTCTTTCTGTCAAAAAATTGAGAGCGAAAGAGAGGAACTGTTGATGGTTGTCAAATTGTACTATTTGTTTGAGATGATTGCTAGATGATGATGTGTTATAGTTTTTATAGGTTATTGTGCGAATTAAGTTTAAATAAATACTTAATTCAATTAATTTTTTCATGTTGTGTTGACAAAAAGTTATTGGAGTTGTCTTCGCCCATTTGCCAAGTTCGCCATTGAATGGTCTTGCCATTTTATCAAAAACGTGCACTGGAAGGTACACCGAAATGAAGCTTTGACCAGCACGCAAATTGTCCTGCACTCACATCGTCTGCTTCAAAAACATATCGAATGTCATGAAAGAATGTTCAATGCCTCAACTGATAATAGCCATCAAAAGAAGTGGACATGGCATTAAGTTTCGATCGACTGCACGTTAGCTGATTTATTTTCATTCCAATACACCATGAGCCAGTGGCGGTGCTACATACGGGCTGAAAGGGCTTTAGCCCCCCCCCCCCCCCTTGGAGAATTTTGTATGGGAAAAAATGAAAAAAGTTCAAAAAGACGTTTCAGCCCTCCCCCCTTTGGCGAATCCTAGATCTGCCACTGCCATCAGCAGTTTTTGACAGGAGTGGGGCGAAATAAATTATCATTTTGAGAGAGAAGTGTCAAAATCCATAACACCTTATTATTACAACACCATGGGTAAGCTCATTTTAAAATGGCTGCTCAAATGCGAAATTTTGCAACAACAAAGCTGTAGGAGCTACAAACGTCAAACGACAAAAGCAACAACAACAACAATTAGAAAAACTCAAAATTACCACCTGATTTTGACATTTAGTTCACCTTTTCCTCCAATATGAAACTACATTGTAATTGTATCATAGCCTAAACTTACAATATGTGTGCATGCAATATGTTGCATGCGAACTGTCAGATTGAATTTCATGATATCCAGATTTCATGCTTTAATTTTAAGGTGGGCATTTCATCTTATGAAATTTTATTTTGAAAATGACGTCAAATGGCTCAAGCTCAATTTTATTTTTAGAACAAAGTTCTTTAACGCTGCTTGCGGGTGGAATGAAATGGTATCGTCACGTAACAGTGTGTATTTGAATGTAGGCGAGCGAATTCAAAGCAGTCTAAAGAGCATAAATTATAAATTGAGCATTTATTTATTGGCCAATAACTCAAGAACCGCTGAACGGATCTAGGTGAAATTTTCATTATTCTATTATAATAACAATTGATTATAGATGGTTCTTATATACTCAGAATTTTTAAGCATTTGATAACGTAGCGTTTCGTAACGTTATTGGCTAAGAAACTGGCTTAAATCGCAGTTTTTAGTAAAATTCAGCACAAGACGTCACGACTTACCATGCAAAAACATAAACATGCAGTTTCACAATAGTTTTACTCTTGAGTTGACCTATAGGCAAGTTAACATAAAAAAGCTACAATTTTAAACTAATTTCATGATCGACACATTGTCAAAACCAGCTGTTTTTCATTGAGCAAAACACAAACAAACAACTGTAACTGTCGCACTATATTTCGTCTCTTTCTTACACGAACAGAAAATTAGTGAGAAAAACAAAGAAAGTGTCTTTTCCTATCTACGTCACGAAAGACCTAACGTCTTGCGCAGAACGGTGCAACTTTTTCTGCCTCTGATGGCGTAATCTGATTCCTATTATTTTTGGACACAGTGGATCTGTAAATGCGATCGTAAGCCATTCGCTCAAAAGTTTGGGAATCGATGAAAGCCTAGCGATGGACCTATAATTTATAACTTCATTCCTGCAACCCTTTTTATAAATTAGGCTTATAAATAAATTTTTACAAAAAAAATAGAAAATAGCCTTCGCTAAAAGATTTATCAAATAATAAAGAAAGAGGTTGACACTAAACTGAAACGCATTGAATTATCACTGCGGCAGGAATTTTATCAGGTCCAGCGCCAAAATCCTCATTGATTGATCCAATATACTTTAATATATCTTCTGAGGTAAAGGATAAAGAGTCCAAAGAAACTCTGGGTGTAGAATTCATATGTTCAAAATACCCCTCATCAGGATCAAAAGAATCCGAACAAAATGACTCCTTGAAAAGATTTGCAAATAAACCACAAATTATGACGGGATCATCAGTAATTCCATGAACAGTTTTGAATGATTTGTTTCAAGTGAACAAATCCAATCTTTGCTCTTTGTGATTATTTCACTTGAGGGTGGTCGCTAGAGTGTCCCGATAAATTTTTTTTTGGTTTTCCTTAACGCAAGATCTCTTGAAATTTGTGTAATTGATTGTAGTTTACAAAAATAATTTTAAAAATAAAATTAAACTATATCCTAAGGGTTCTACCGATCTTAAAATTTTTGTAAAAATTTAAATTTTATAGTGATATTTCGCTAACCTTAATTTCGGTTCCTGAACTAAATATGAAAAACAATCGAGCCTTACCGAGCGTTTCCACCGCCCGAACGAACGAAGAAATCATCGCGAACAAATCGTCGCGATGAATTCTTCGTTCGGTCCAACTGTTTCCACCGCACGAACACAAGTTGCGAACATTGGTAAGTCGCCATCTTGTTCGTTCGTGCAGTGGAAACACTTAAATTCAATGCTTGCGAGCATCAGCGTTGATCAATATTTGTTTATGCAAACGTACTAAATTTGATTAACTTTTACTACTTTTATGCCTTTTAATTTAGGTTTTATGTAAGTATTTATATAAAGAATTTATTATATAAAGAATATTATATAAATAATTTGATTATATAAAGTGCTAATAAAATAACAAAGTTAAACAAAGTTCTTTTGCGTAAAATTTTCAATATATTTTCTTTCTTTTTTGCTTTTCCTAAGTTATTAACTACAATTTCAACAAATCTACTACCTATGCGCAAATAAGCACTGGATTCGCCCAAAAAGATCGAGCGTCGGCCGATCAGAGCGAACGAAGAAATCTTCGTTCGTTCGTGCTGGAAAAGTGTTTACACTGCGCGAATAGCGCTCGCGAGCATTTTGTAAAAAACCAATGTTCCAAACCTTGGTTCGGACCAAACTGTTTACACTGCCTGAACGAACGAAGAAATCTTCGTTCGTTCGGGCAGTGGAAACGCTCGGTTACAGTAGTCGCATATGATATGTAACATCTGACACCTCACCTTGGTAATAAAAAAAACAAAAAACGAAATGGCCGTTTCAGCCCTTGAAAGGACTTTGACCGAGCTTCTTATGATCAATTATGTTGTGCTTTTTGCGAAATGCTTAACACAAATGATCAATATCTAGACCTACAAGCTTTATGCCGACACCGAACGGCTTATGTTCTCAAGAAGCTTTTCATGGCAGTTTTTACTCTCTGAGGTTTGCCATTGTCTGCCTTGGTAATAACCCTGGTTAAATAGTGATAAAAATCATCTGAGAAGTTTTAAAAACATTCCGCAAGTCCCTGTTACGCTGAGTTGAATTATTCTCAATTTTTTTTTTTTTTTTTGCTTTACCTTTCTAACTTTAAATTTTTCCTCCCTTTTTTTGTCGGTAGTCTCGTAATCTCGTGGTGTCCGTGGTGTAGTTGGTTAAAGTGCGTGGCCTCTATGTCAACGAACCTGGAGACCCGGGCTCGAATCCCAGCAGCGACAGAATATTATTTGAATTAAAATGATTTTTCTGTACGGCCGCCACCTCTCTGCAGACAATGGCAAGCCTCAGAGAGTAATCAAAATGCCATGTAAAGCTTCTTGAGAACAAGAACATTCCGTTCATCATCGTTCGGAGTCGGCGTTAAACCTGTAGGTCCATTTCTCGGTGAATTGTGTACAAACTTAATAACAAGCACAACACAATTGGTCATAAGAAGCTAGGTCAAAGTCCTTTCAAGGGCTAAAATGACCGGTTATATATATATATATATATATAATCTCGCATATACTCTGCTCTGGATTTACCCATCTCTGCAAATCAAAAAATGATTATAATCAAATTAGATTTATATATATTTAATATATTAACCGTGTATGTCAAAAACAGCTGTTTGGTCTTGTTATATTTTACTTTGGATGTTGGAAAAAATAAGGTTATTATTTTTTCTATTACATGAAGGCTACACAGGTTTGTGCATAAACTAAATAGTAGCATGCGCTGTAGTTTAATATAATTGAAGGGAAATTGTGGCTTCGTTCAGTTTACTAGGATTTAAAACAGATATCAATGTGGTTTGTGTATAAAACACATGTTTGCGGTTTGTGTAGCAGCTATTCGAGCCCAAAAGGCACTGTGTGAACAATGTTGGAAACTCTGCAAATAATCACACTATAAACTGAGTGTGATAATCACACTATAAACTGAATGGCACGTGCTTCCCCGACTTCCTCTTACGGATATCAATCACATTTCACGACATTTCGGCTCCAACATGCTGGAAACCGATAGCTAAGATATTACATATCAAAAATATTTACTTTGTTAACTACAATTTACACATTCGAGTGAATCCACCATGCTCCGATGTCACTAGGGGGGTTCTGCATCCCTACAGTGCGCGTCCCCAGGTGGCGGATAGGGGAAAGCTCGGCAGTCATGCAGGGTAGGTGGGAAATAAAATACCACCCGCGGACCAAACAGAATCATCACCAAACCCAAGAGCGTCTGTCCCAGATTGGGCGGCTCCTTGGTCTGCGTCTGATCCCAGAGGGACGGCAGTTTTCTAAAGGGAAGGACACCCTTGCAGAAAAACCACAAAACGCGTTTGAAAACGCATTAAGGCTGAACCCAGTAAGGCCTTAATTATGGTATACTGGACAAATCCATTCAGAAAGTTTGCTTTAAGGGCTGACGGCTGTAGTATTCTGTTACTTCAGTAAGCAGGAGTGAAATCCTGCTGAAATGGCTTTCAGGCTAATGCTACAGGCGCCGCAGTCCCGTTAAAACCCTGGCAGGCCTCAAGGTACGTTCGGTAATTCGTAACCGTTAAGTTGGTGGTGTAGGTACAGATGTCATATTCCTGTTTAACACTGATCTGGCTCTGAACACAAGACCCCATAAGGGCTTGTGTCAACCCTTGCATGGCCTCACTGCTTGCAAAGACAACCATGGGATCATATAAGGTGACTACACATCCGAATACCGACAGCGGCTTTGAGTGGGGACCCTTACAGAATGAACACAGAAATTACACACACAAGAACATGCGAGACACCCAAAATACAGGGAACAACAAAAGACTCCCACAAAGATGTGAGAACACCAGTGCAGCCTCAACACAAAGAAAATGCTGATCCTTTTAATAGGAGCTCCAGAATGCAGCGAACTCCGCCGCAATCCCAGAAGCAAGTAACGCGGGCTAAAGAGGCGCTACAAAGAAGCCCAAGAAATTTCCAGGCCTTGCAAAATCTTGGCACGAAAATAGGGAAACTTGTGGATATCATAGTCGACCGCAGGTCAATACACCAGACCATGAGGGATCTCATAGCGGACATAGCGAAACTCCACAAACAAGCTGAGATAGAAACTAGAGATGGCCATGATGACTCCATGAAGGTTAGCCAGAGTTCACAGACCTCACCTCCGTTTCGAGCCACAAATGACGCAAAGAGGCTAAGAGAAAGCCAGGACACAAACGAGCCAACACCAAACCCGAAAAAAAATAAAACGGTAGATTCAGCTGTACTGGCAGAAGAAGGAGATAATGCCGCGTCGAAGGTGAACCAGAGCTCTCAAACTTCACCTCGCGGACGCCCAACAAAAGAAGCTCTCGAGAGAAACAAGAAATCGGAGTCCAAAACGAAAGCCCAAGGGTCAACTCACCCAGGCGCACCCCAAAACGGGGACCCGCTAACTACCGAGGCAGAGCAAAATAAGCAACCTAAACCAGAGTGGCAAATGGTCAAGGCAAAAAGAAAAAGATCGATAAGCAAATCGAAACCTGCGAAGAACACGAACGATCGGAAAACTGACAGAGACACCAGACGTAAGCCCCTACGTCCTGATGCCATTATTATCACCGAAACAGGTGGCATGTCATATGCAGACATGCTGAAGATGATGAAGGCTAAACCTGAGCTACAGCAGCTCGGTGAAAATGTCAAAAAAATAAGAAGAACAGCGAAAGGGGAACTAATGCTAGAGCTAAAAGGCAGATCAGATTCTAAAACATGCACTTTTAAAAAAGAGACAGAAGAAGCCTTACTGGGATCGGCTACGGTCCGAATGATGAGCCAAGAAACACTTATCGAATGCCTTGATATCGACGAGGTGACAACGCCAGAAGAAATCTGCACCTCCCTCGAGAAGCATTTCCCAGACATAGGAAGCATAGAGGCAAGTGCAATCAAATCTCTGCGAGCGACACGACAGGGTACCCGAACAGCAATTATAGGCCTCCCGGCAAGAGTAGCAAATATTGTTACCAAAGCAGCTCACGTCCGAGTGGGATGGGTAATGTGCAGAGTACGCGAACGCATCAGCCCAACAAGATGTTTCCGGTGCCTCGAGTTTGGCCACGTCTCTCGACACTGCAAAAGCGAAGTAGACCGAACAGACGTTTGCTACAGATGCGCCGAAAAAGGACATACGGCAAAAACATGTAAAGCCCCCATGAAGTGCGCCATCTGTGAGCCTGAAATATCGGGTGGCAATAAACATCAAACTGGATGTGCGAAATGTCCACAGTTTAAGAAGGCAATGAAAAAGCGCTTACAAAAAATGTTTAGGTGCATCCAACTTAACCTTAATCACTGCGAGGCAGCTCAAGACCTCCTCAGGCAAACAATAACCGAGCATAAAATAGACATAGCGTTCATTAGTGAGCCCTATAGATGGCCAACAAACAGTTGTCTGCACACCGAGGACAAAACTAAGAAAGCTGCTATCTGCATCAGCGGCTCTCTGCCATTTGAAAGAAAGGATAAGGGCCAGCACAAATACTTTGTGTACGCAAAAATAAAGGGAGTACACTTATACAGCTGCTACGTACCCCCAAGCCTAAGCACTGAAGAATTCCAAGAGATTCTCGATAGCTTAGTAGCAGATGCTAGAGGAAAAGTGCCAATCATAATCGCTGGTGACTTTAACGCCTGGGCAGTAGAATGGGGCAGCACAATAACAAATAGGAGAGGTTCAATACTACTCGAGACTCTTGCGGAACTTGACTTAGTCCTGCTCAACAAAGGAACAAAGCCAACATTTAGCAAAGGAGCAGCTAGCTCAATAATTGACCTAACTTTTTCCAGCATCGCGTTGGCCCGAGTAATAGACTGGAGCGTTTCAAACATTTATACGCACAGCGACCACAACGCTATAATATTTGAAGCCCAACAGCAAAGCACCTCTAGAAGGCTAAAAGTGACCCCTAAAGCACAAAAACATGGATGGAAAGTTAGACACCTAGACGAAAACATGCTTAAATATATGTTAGAAAGCATCGGTAATACTGAAGGAAATGCAGAGACAAGGGCAAACCAGGCAGCAAAAATCATGACCAACATATGTGATGCAACAATGCCGCGCTCAGAGAATGGCAACGGAAGAGCACCCGTTTATTGGTGGAACGCTGAAATTGCCTCGCTCAGGAAAGAATGCCATAAGCACAGAAGAAACCAGCTAAGAGCTAGAGGAAGAAGCCAACTCAACTATAGCCAACTACGACAGGATTTTAAAACTAAATGAAGGGAGCTGCACAACGCGATCCAAAGAAGCAAAACCCAAGCCTTTGGTGCTCTAATCAATGACCTCGAAAACAATCCATGGGGAAGTGCCTATAAAATAGTTTTCAATAAAATTAAAGGGGCAGGGGGGCAAGCCCCAACGTGCCTGAAAATAATGGAAAACATTGTGACGGGCTTGTTTCCAGTAAGGCACCCACATACCCTGCCACGAGAACTGTTAGTTGCCGAGAATGAAGTTCCACCCGTCAACACCTGTGAACTACTCGAAGCAGCGAAAATAATTAAAGCAGAGAAAGCACCGGGCCTGGATGGCATTCCAAATAAAGTCCTTAAATCTGCCTTGCTTACTGCACCAAACTTTTTCTGCCAACTCTACACAACCTGCCTCCAACAGGGAACTTTTCCAAGTCGGTGGAAGAGACACTGCTAGTCCTGATACCTAAGGGAGATAAACCGCTAGAGGAACCATCATCATACCGACCTTTGTGCATGCTGGACACGATGGGAAAGTGCTAGAGAGGATTGTCGTCAGGCGGCTGGAGAGTTTTACAGAGAGAACAGGCGGCCTATCACAAAAACAGTACGGCTTTAGACCTAAGAAATCAACGTTGGATGCCATAGAAGACGTATGCAAGATCGCGCGAAAGGCCGTGGAAGGAAAGCGTTGGCTAGAGGGAGCCAAACAATACTGCGCCGTCGTCACCCTAGACGTAAAAAATCCATTCAACTCCGCCGACTGGAGTCAAATAACTAATGCCCTAAACAAACTTCAAGTTCCAGACTACCTGCTCCGAATGGTGGCCAGCTACTTCGAAAATAGGATCTTAGTATACGATACTAGCGACGGAGTTAAAGAACACAGGGTTACTGGAGGAGTTCCCCAAGGCTCTGTACTAGGGCCTCTTCTATGGAACGCCATGTATGACGGAGTTCTGAGAATTCCAAAACAGCCAGGCGTAGACATAATAGGATACGCAGACGATATAGCCATAGTTGTGGTAGCCAAGAGACTAGAGACTATTGCTAGTAAATGCAAAGAGACAATTGCGGAGGTAAAAAAGTGGCTAGAGAGAACTGGTCTAGAACTCGCCGATCACAAGACTGAAGCAGTACTTATCAGCAGCCGCAAAAAAATAGAGAGCCTGGAAATTAGAGTGGGAGGTCACGTGATAATTTCCAGCCCATATCTAAAGTACCTTGGCGTCCTAATAGACCACCGTCTAAACTTTAGGGACCACCTGAACTATGCTGGTGAGAAAGCAGTGAAAGCGAGTGGAGCACTATCTAGACTCATGCCAAACGCCGGAGGCCCAAAACAGCATCGAAGAAAAATGCTGGCAATGGTCAGCACATCGATATTAATGTACGTGGCACCAGTGTGGGCAGCAGTAAAAGTCAACAAGACCTACATGAAAGGAGTTGACACAGCGCACAGACTAACCTCACTGAGAGTATGCAGAGCCTTCCGTACTGTATCCGGTGACGCTGTCAATGTCATTGCTGGAAGAATGCCGGTTGAAATCGCAGCAAAAGAAGCAGCAGCCCTACGGAAGGCGGAAACCGAAAGAGAACGCAGAGAGATTCGAGAAAGCAGCTTAAGAGAGTGGCAGGAGCGATGGGAACAATCTACTAAAGGAAGATGGACCTACGAACTGATTCCCAACATTAAAACGTGGATTAGTAGGCGGCACGGTGAAGTAAACCACCATATGACACAATGGCTCTCCGGTCATGGCTGCTTCCGACAGTATCTGTATAAGTACAAGTATGTTGATACCGAACTATGCTTATACTGCAACAACAAAATAGAGAACGCAAGACACGTAGTGACAGAATGCACACGCTTCGAAGAAGACATCGCAGAGCTACATCGAAGCAGGCAAAATACAAACCCGTCGCAGATTGTACAACACATGATGACATCACAAGAAACATGGGACACAGTCAGCAGCATAATCACGCGTATTATACAAAAAGTACGCGCAGACGAGATGACACATAGAGTAGAAGACGAGAATAGGCCAGTGTAGTATAGATTAGTATGGGTCTTTGTACTAGAGTGCAACAAAATCCTACACGGAAAATAGAAGGGGCTTATAGAACTAGCGACAAACACTAACCACAGATGACTAGTGAGCGTAAGATGCTCTGTCCGCCTTCCGAAGTAATACCGAGAGGTGGTCCCGGGGGGATGTACGGACCTGGGGGGAGGTGTTTTTAGCGGATTAAAGTTTCGCACTCAGGCTTTCGATGCTTTTCACCTTGGGGAAAAAAAAAACCATGCTCCGATGTAGCCCTGTAATTGGGTTGACATACCTCCTAGTGAATATGGTAGCTAAACTCGAGTAAAAAGAAATCTGCAATTTGCTTTAAGGGGGCATATAGGTTACAAATTAAAAAAAAAAATTTCGGGAATTTTTTCATAGAAGGAAAAATGTATCGTTATCAAAATTTGCACATATATTTATTAACATTTAAACAATACAAAAAAAAATTGTATTAAAATTTTTTTTTAATTTGTAACCTACATGCCCCCTTAAATCTTTTTATCATAAAAAACTAACTTTTCTATTTGGGAGTAATATATACACGACGTTTAGATTTGCAAGCAATATCACATAATGAGTTAGAGGCGTAGTGAGACTACTTGTGCTATATTGGGATCATTCAAAGAATTGAAAAATCGGCAGCTACCAACTTAAGGGACGTCATTCAATGCATTTAATTGTCAAAAACGACCGGAAATGGAAAAGTAATGGAAAAGATACATCGAATTCAGTTATACTTTCGATTTTTTTTTTGAAGAGATCAATAATATTTGGACCAAAACTTCAATTCCAGTTGTAACTAAGGAACGAATTATTCAATTACTGAAATCCGATTTCGAAAAGTACCTCAATTTGAAAAGATAACCTGATTAAAGATAATTTGATTAAAGATAAAAGCAAGCGAAATGATACATTTGAAAACAAACTAAAATATTTTTTTGAGTCATCTGAAAAGCTTTTCGACGTTGCTGCTTGTAAATGCACTTTATTTGAACCTTGTTCGTGCTCTAAACCTAAGAAAATTCCTATTAATGAGAGAAGTTTTTTGTCGGATCAAGGAATTGACCGGAAAATGGTTATAATCGGTGTTGATAAGAAAGAAACGGCTAGATGAAAGAAAGTAAGGCAGAGACAAATTGAAGAGTCAATAAGGGTAGCACAAAAGTCATCTTCTACTCAAAAAACTGATTCTGTTTTAGCAAATTGTGATGAAGATTCGGAATGTGAATTTTCCCCAGAAATATATCCGATAACACTGGCATCTCCCACAAACACGCCCTCGTCAGAGACTCCATCGACTTTAACGGCAAATCGGATTACATTACCGTTGCCAACATTTTGTAAGGTCTGTGATAGATACGGTTATTCGACGCGATCTGCTGCTGTTGTTTCTTCTGCGGTCTTGGCTTAATTTCTGCCGAAGATTTAAATCTGGTTATTGATAAAAATAAGATTCGCAGAGCTGTATCTAAAGCCCGGACAGAAGTTTCAAAAAATATTGGAGGTACTCGTATTACTATAAAAAGCATTTGCTTTGACGGACGAGTCAAAGTACCTCGTCTGAAACCTCGTTTGGTATCGAATGGAGGAGTGAGATCCTTCCCGATCTTAGCTGTGCTGCTGGTGTTGCTCAGTGTCATTCTGCAAAGATGGATGATCTTTGCAGGAATACCAAATTCAGACATGGTGGAGTATATATGATTCCTTATTGGACTGTCGAAGGCGGCTTTAGAATCGACAAAAAGATGGTGTGTGTCGATTTGTTTTTTTAGGGTCTTCTCCAAGATTTGTCGTAGCGTAAATATCTGGTCTTTGATGGATTTTCCAGGTCTGAAGCCACACTGATAAGGTCCAATCAGCTGGTTTACGATGGGCTTCAGTATTTCACATAATACGCTCGACAAGACCTTATATGCGATATTAAGCAGGCTTATCCCACGGTAGTTGGCGCAAATGGTGGGATTGCCTTTCTTGTGGATTGGGCAGAGCACACTGAGGTTCCAATCGTTTGGAATGCATTCTTCCGATCATATTCTGCATAGAAGCTCATGAATGCATTTAAATAGAGCTTCGCCTCCATTCTTGAAGAGTTGTTGTTTTTAAGCCGAGCTATAGCTTTCAAGACTTCACTATGGTCGGGCAGCGGAACTTCAACGCGTCCACAATTGGGGTTTCCGGGATATCATCTCTATTGGCGGGATTGTTGTCATCGTCACCATTCAGAAGCCTATAGAAGTGTTCCCTCCACATCATCAGTGTACTCTGGATATCTGTCACCACATTCCCATTTTAATCCTTGCAGGAAGAGGCCCCGGTCTTGAAACCACCGGCCAGTCGTCTTATTTTTTCGAAAAATTTTCGGACCTCATTCCTGTCACCATGCATCTCAATTTTCTCGCACACACGCATTTCCGCATCTCTTTTCTTTCGCCTGAAAATGCGTCTCTCTTCCCTCCTCTTCTCTTTGTATCGCTCTTTAGCAGCACGCGTTACAACTGACTGCAGGGTGGCTTTGTAGGCGGCGTCTTTTTCTGCAGTGGCGTCGCGACACTCCTGGTCGTGCCACTGGTTTCGGGTAGGGCGATGATAGCCAATCACCTCTTCGGCAGCCGTACGCATAGAGTGGGAAATGTGGCGTCGATCGGAGGAGTGCTTTCTTGAAGCATGAGTGAGAGTCGAGTAGCGAAATCTTCGGCTGTTTGTTTTGATTGCAGATTTTCGACGTCTAGCTTTCTCTGTGTGTGATTGCGGGCATTCTTGGTGTGTACGGATCTTGGCTTCGACTAGATAATGATCCGAGTCTATATTGGCACCAAGGATCGTGCGTGCATATAAAACACTGGAAGAGTGCCTTCCGTCAATCAAAACGTGATCAATTTGGTTGCGCGTTTTTTGATCAGGAGACAGCCAAGTTGCTTTATGAATATTGAGATGCTTGAATCTAGTGCTACTAACGACCATGTTTCGCGCTGCGGCAAAGTCAATCAGCCTCATTCCGTTATCGGAGGTATTGTCGTGGAGGCTGAACTTTCCGACTGTTGGACCAAAGATATTTTCTTTTCCCACCTTGGCGTTGAAGTCACCAAGCACGATTTTTATGTCGTGGCGGGGGCTGCGCTCATAAGCATCTTCAAGGCGCTCGTAGAAGCTATCTTTGGTCTCATCATCCTTATCTTCTGTCGGAGCGTGCGCACAAATCAGGCTTATGTTGAAAAATCTTGCCTTGACACGGATTATGGCAAGTCGTTCGTTCACAGGTGTGAATCGCAGGACATGATGCCGTAGTCTCTTGCCAACCACAAATCCGAATCCAAATTCATGCTTCTCCGCATGGCCGCTGTAGTAGATATCACAGGATGCTTGCCGTGAGCAACCCTGTCCCTTCCATCGCATTTCTTGGATTGCAGTGATATCAGCCTTGTATCTTTCTAAGATATCTATCAGTTGGATAGAGGCACCATCCCAATTAAAGGTTCGGACGTTCCAAGTGCATATCCGTAAATCATTGTCAGTTTTTCGTTTGCGGTAGTCGTCATCAGATTTGGGGATAATTTTTATCTTTTTTCTTAACGTTTTCATTGAAATGTGTTTTTACGTGGTGGGTTTCAAGCCCAACGCACAACCCTTTAAAGGCAGGTAGCCCGCCGCTCAGATTATCCGTCAAACTAATGGTTGCCAGTTTGCCGTTTCTAGAGGACACCACGCAGAGGTTTGAGTCGACTTGAGACGAGTTCGACATGGATAATGCTGGCCTCACCAGGTTGAGGCAGTCAGACACGTTGCCATGTAAAGATCGCCCCCTTGACCCTCACGCTTTGCCTTGTGAGGTTCGTCCTCCAAAAAAGTAATACTTATAAAACTACCAAGTCGGTCAAGTCAAGATGACACGCAATTTTATTTTTTTTTTACCTTTTTCGTAATCTGCGAAAAATTTCACAAAATTTGGTACCTCTTGTGAGAGTGTAGCTCAAAAAATTTCTTCTCATACATGGACGGGACACTCTAGTGGTCGCTGGTGGTAGCTGCAATTGGTGTAGCTATTAATTTTCCGATATGAGCTTTGTCGCAATTGGTGCTCCGAGTTCATATTAGAAATTAAATGGAGAATTTAAATTTTTAACCCAATTCTATCTCTTAACAACTCTTACCTTAATAGGGTGTCTTCAACAGGTGATGCACAATAAGCCAAATAAAAACCGGCTAATATAATTTATAATTTTATTTTTGCTTGAACTTTACAGCACTTTTTAGGTTGACGCTAATCAATAGGTGATTAAGCTTTTTTTTCATCCCGGAGCACTCGTCGGAGAAGCCGATCGAGTACCTCAGCAAGGGTATCGATTACGTCGTTCTGCTATCATAGCTCGATACTCGAACGAATCGGTAAGTAAGTAGTTTAGATATTAATCTACTACTTCACCTTTCAGGCCCGCCTTGAGCCTTGCGTGTTTAGCTAAATCAATGACAATAGGGTGGACCGTCTGACATGATCATCGGTAGCGTTAATACCTATGAAGGAGTAGCAATGATCCGAAAAATAATTTATTAGCACGGGGATAGTCCGTGTCCTGACAGAAACATGAACACAAATACATTGACAAAATAGCATGTCTTTAGAGAGCGTTAAACGGATGTTTTAAAATGGCAGTAATACTGCAAAACTGTGGGATTGCTTGAGCAGTACACGGTGAGCCTAGAAGAGTCTGACAGCCTAGTTTTAGTAAGCGATGTGTGTATATGGTAGATCTATATAACTCAGAGCAAAATGCGAAGTTTTAAAAGTGCGTAAGCGTGAGTAAAAATCAGAGCGAATAAAATTTGAAGTGACTGAAGGCGTATGCTAGAAGTATAATCTGAACATTAACGGCATGAAAAGACTCACCTTGGGACTAACTCACCCTAAGGTGGTCTCAGATTGTTAGGTGAATTACGGGCGTGATGAGTTCCAATTCTACCAAAAGTGGTCTCAGAGCATTCAAGGTGAATTTAGGCACAAAGATAATCTCGACTCAAGTTTAGAGGTTATTTGGATGCTCAAGAACTTTTGTATTACTGTGGTTGCCAACGCAGTGATGCAGGATTGGTGATGCTGGACAGGCTGTTGGACATCATTTGGTTGCTCAAGGATGATTTTGGGTGTAGTTAGTGTTGAATAATATTCTTCACAGTCATGCGTGATAAGCTATATGTCGATGGGTGTGAGTGCTATGTCGGGGCAAATCCGTTAGCCCAGGAGACTATCGTGGGCTGGCCCTTCGGGGAGTTTTGTGCTGGCTGTGGTAGCACAATGTCGCGTGCAGGTCTGTGGATAACACTAGCCTTCCATGTTTGGTACTTTGGGCTCTATATCGGTATGCAATCCATACAGGATATTCATTAAATTAAATATGCTTAAGTGTGGTGGTGGAACCGTTATTGAGACTATAAAATAGGGCGTTGTTCGTGTCCGGGTTCAAGGAGGTGGGTTCGGTGGTTTGTCGGAAGGACGCTAATGAAACTTAGCTGGGTTAGCGTCCGGAAGATCATCTGGTTGGATGGACGTTAATTACCGTACGTTGCTAAATTGCGTTCCTGAAGATTAATCCACTACATCTCATCTCCTTGAACCCATAGACTCCTTGTGCCAAGGGGCACCGTAGAATTGAGCTGACAAGGCAGGTGTCTACGTTAAACACTAACCAGATTTCTTCACCTTTAGGGTGTCACCTAAACATACCGGCCCCCTTGCAATACTACTGTAATATAGATCAAATAGGCTTAAAAATACCTTAAATACTTAAAAAAAAGGGTTGATTGATTCTTAAGTCTCAGGTTTATTATTGAATATATATTTATTATTAAAAAAATGTGCAGTCAGATTGTACATTTGATATGCTCTAAAAATACGAATTTCAGTCTACTGTGCAACTGCCCCCAAACAAGCACCCAAATATGGTGTTCTGCGTGACGACCTCCCCCCCAAACCACTCGGAAATATGCCAGGTTGGATAATTTTTGGCTGAACGTCTAGCACCATGCTGACCGGAGACGAATAGAGAAAGTCGGGATCAGCAAGCATCAGATTCGAAAAATGTGCTCTGATAGACGTATCCAAAGTTTTCTTCAGGGTAATTCGCGAAAAATGTCGCAGTACCTTAGCCAGGCTTGTCACCGGTTGGTTGGACTCATGGTTATGAGCAAACTTCTGGAGAGCCAACCATCCTCAATGACAGTCCAAGTTGGCGAACAAGGCTCTGTGAAACGATGGACATATCTGCAAAGGGGTCTATCAGAGCACGAATCCGAGGGATGTGACCCTTATCGATCACCTTCACGACCGCCGTCGAGAGGAGCGAAGTCACCTGCTGCAGACATGTCAGCGGTGATGGCGAAGGCAGGCGCTGGACGCCACTATTCGAGTGGCGATGGGTTGTTAGGTGTGTCCGTCCGTGGCCCCGATTGCCCCGATTGCTCATCTCTCGATAAGCGAGATCTCCTACTTGAGCGCTGCATTCTGCGAGAAATATTTCTGCTGCCCTGTAGCGTTGGTCGAAAAGCGCACGACTCCTCAGCATTCTTAATCCATCGCACCAATCTCGCCTCGTCGTCTTCTTCTCCAGACATCGATTCCCTCTCAACGCTCGCTGTGACCTGTACCAAACTAGGCTGGTCAAAAGAACTCCTCGCGGCGCCCATCCCGCACTGACGAGTGGACACAGACCAGTGAGGCCTGATTAAATTTTGCGGCTTTGGCCGTTACGACTTTTTATTTTCGACGCAGTTAAGGTGCAGCATGGTGTGATGTGCTCCATTACATTTGCGGTATCGCCCCCCACTGGAGCAATGGTCGGTTTTGTGGCTTGGGGAGAGACACCGGGAGCCATAGCGGAACAGTAGCACTAGTCGCAGCCTAGCAGCAATGTTCCCAGCGATAAACGCTTTGGAAAAGCGCAACGGGTGACGCATTAAGCACACATGACATTTCTAGACGACTTCAGGGGCTGACTGGTCGACGCTCGACATTGCTCGATTGCTAGAAAAAAAAATCAATACGTTAATTTTCCGGCACCGGAAATGATGACCACACACACACATAAAACAAGGACGAGTGGGTGGTAACGTTATCAGTTTTACCAGCGTTCGAGTAACAATTCCGCGTTCGGCACGCAAGTCGGCAACACGGCACGGGTATCAGAGTCAACGTAAATTTTCACGACTCTTCGTAAACGCCACTCAGTAGCCGAAAGGTTGTCCGCTTTTATCACCACTAAGTCATCAATTTTTAAATCTTCACGGGGATTTTTCCACTTGTATCTCTTGTGAAGTTCTTTCAGATAGTCATTCTTCCACATTTGGCAGAACTTTTGGTTCAATGCCTTTAGTTTTTCCCAACGATTAATAATTGATATGGGGCTTTCAGCAATGTCCGGTTCAATCGGAGCAAGTAAAGGACCCCCTAATAAGAAATCTGCTATAGTTAATGGCGGTAGATCATTAGGATCTGATGATCTGATGACTCTTTCGAGTCATTTAAAAAGGCTTTAAAATTTTCTTTAAAGGCGCGTGAGGCACCCACGAAGCTAGTACCGTTGTCGGAGTAGATCTTCTCCGGACAAGCTCTACGCGATACGCATCTAGCAAAGGCCACTAAAAAAAAGCAGTGCTGAGATCGCTTGTAGCCTCTAAATGAATGGCTTTCGTAGAAAAACAGAAATATAGCCCTTGGTTATGAGGCAAGTGCGTCCAGTATGATTTTTAGTGTCATACGGACCCGTAAAATCCACACCGGTGGACGCAAACGGTCAAGACAATTTTGTTCGATCTGGGGGTAATAAACACAGACCTTGAAATTGTGGATGGTGGACTTTATCAGATTTTTTACTTTGGGAATCCAGTACTGCATCCGAATAAGTCGCAATACAAGCTGGTTCCCACCATGAATGGAGATTTCATGGGTGAACTTCACGAGTAGATTCGACAATCGGCAGTCATACGGTAAAAGAACCGGATGCCGTTCATCATAAGAGATTTGCTAGATTTCCGACAACCACACTTTAACCTTAAGCACTTTATGCATATCGAGAAAAGGGTTGAGATTGAAAATAGTACTCTTCACTCTGACCGAAGTTTTCTTTGATAATTGGTCATACTCTAATGGAAACCCCTTTTTTGACTTTCAATAACCAAGTCTTCTTGTTGTTTCTTTTATTTCTTGCTGTGATATGGCCTTAGTCTTGCAACAGAAATTACTTTTATGTGCCCTGTGAATTCGATGAAAGAATCATAATACGTACGATAGAACTCGTAAGACTCATCTTTAAAATCTTGTTATTTTCCAGCTGCATGGAAATCTTCATTTATTATTCCGTTGCATAAATCTGGTAACAGGTGTTTAATTGATAATTATCGTGGAATTGCTAAATTAAGTACTTTGCCCAAACTTTTTGAGGCAATTGTTACATCACAATTATCACATAGTGTAAAGTCTTTGATGTCTCCATGTCAACATGGATTTCTTTCTGGAAAATCGACTGTCACTAACCTACTTGAATTTACATCTAAGACCATAGAGAATTTTGGAAAAGGTCTTCAGACAGATGTCATCTATACGGATTTTAGTAAAGCTTTTGATGTTGTAAATCACAAACTCTTAGTTTTAAAATTATCTCTTATCGGATTTCCCATACAGCTGGTGAGGTGGATTGAATCGTATCTCAGTAATAGAACTCAATCTGTTTTATTTAAACTCGTGAAATCTTACGAGTTCCCGGTTACCTCAGGAGTGCCCCAAGGGAGTCACATCGGACCTCTTCTCTTTCTACTTTTCATAAATGATTTGCCAACTATAATATTGCATTCTAACGTCTTGATGTACGCTGACGACGTCAAACTATTTCTTTCTTACAAAAATGAAAATTATGCCAAATTCTTACAAATTGACATCAATAATCTTTATAACTGGTGCAAAATAAATCATATGAATCTCAATATGAAAAAATGTAAGCACATGACCTTCTCGCGTAAGCCATGGCTTAGAAGCACGTACAAAATCTGCGACTATACACTAGAATCTCTAGATAGTTTCCATGATCTTGGAGTTACCATGGATCCTAAACTTCGCTTTCATATTCATATAACTAAAATGATAAATAGAGCAAATAGTACGCTAGGATTTATCAAACGATGGGCAAAAGAGTTTAATGATCCCCTTATTACGAAATCTTTGTTCACTTCACTAGTGCGGCCTATCTTAGAATATGCCTCAATTATATGGTGTCCACGATATTGTTGTTACATTGACGACATTGAATCAGTTCAGAAAAAATTTCTTCTGTTCTGCTTAAGCAATTTATACTGCAGAACTGACTTTCATCTTCCACCTTATGAATATCGATTACAGCTATTAAATCTTCCTACTTTAAAAAATCGCAGAACTATGCTTAATGTAAGCTGGATTGTTAAACTTCTGCATGGATATGTTGACAGTCCATATTTATTAAGTAAAATTTATTTTAATATTCCTATTCGTCCTAGAAGATCTTTTGAATTACTTTACATGAACTTTTGTAGAACAAACTACTTGCAAAATGAACCGCTGAGAAGTGCTTGTGGTGACTTTAATTTTGTTTCAGATGTAATCTCTTTAAATGAATCCATATACTCAATTAAACTTAAAATTCTAGATTATCTCCAGTACCGAGGTTGATTTGGATTATGCTCTCCCAAGAATACTTTATATTTTCCTGGCTATGTTTGGCAATACTATCAAGCTGATTTATTTTAAACATGATTATCCAGAGCGAGACCACGTCCGTCTCGCCTGGCATATGCCGGAGGTAGACCCCGTCCGTCTACCCTTGCATATGTGAGCTTTGCTCTAATCCCTGTTTACATGAATCTACATACATACATCAGAATAGTATTTGATTATCAGCCTCACATATGGGATCGATCATATCATACCTGGGAATTTTACACCAAGCTGATTAAATTCAAACATGATTATCCAGAGCGAGACCATGTCCGTCTCGCCTGGCATATGCCGGAGGTAGACCCCGTCCGCGGAAAAAAAAAAAAAAACTTAAAAATGACTGAGTGCAGTAAGTGCAGAAACCCGATTAGGGGGGAAACGGGAGTGCGGTGTGAAGGAGTATGCGGAAAGTGCTATCATACTGCAAATAAGTGTTCTGGGCTCGATCAATATAGCAACAATATGTTAGCAACAAATAATATGATTCGGTTTATTTGTGATGATTGCATGCAATATATTCAAAACGTCGATATGGCTTTGGCAGAAATTCGTGCAGCAACGACAAAAAATGAGTGTAATTTTAGAGAATATAAAAAAGAGTTCAATGACACTTTAAAAACAAATGAAAAAGAAATAAAAAATCTTATGGAGGCAATAGAAAACCGATATATGGAGAGATTAAACGCGTTAGTTGTAGTGCAAGAAAAATGTGGAACTAAAATGAGCGAAGTTCAAGGGAGTATAATGGAGTTTGGAGAAACATTCATGAAGCAAAGTGACATAGTTTGCAAAGAAATGGATAGCAATAAACAAGAGAACAAAAAATCATGCGAAGAAATGAAATTGCTAATAAGTAATAAAACAAGCGATAATCAAAGAGAATCTTATGCATCAAAGTTAAAGAGTACAGTGAAGAGTGCACCAGTTTTACTGAAACCAAAAACAACGCAAGGCAGTGACATAACGAAAAACGAAATAAAAAGTAAAATAAATCCAACATCATTAAAGGTGAAAGTTAATAGCATAAACAATGGTCAAAACGGCGCGGTGACGATTAGATGCGAAACTAATGAAGAGCGTAATATATTGGCAAATGAAATGAGAGACAAATTGAGTGACAAATATGATGTACTATTGCCGGGTATGCGTAATCCAAAAATATTGATCTGTGGATTGAGTGAAAATATAAGTGAGGAACGGTTGGTACAGGCAGTAAAAGATCAAAATAATATTGAATTTAAGTCGTTAAAATGCATAAAAATTTATAGATCATTTAAAAACCAACGAGTGTTTAATGCGTTGATGGAAGTGGATGGTGAAGCATTCACAGCTGTAATGAAGGAACAAAAACTTAATATTGAATGGGACAGATGTGCGGTATACGAAAGTCTAAATGTAGTACGTTGCTTTAAGTGTTGGGGATTTAACCATAAATCGAATATTTGTAAAGAAACTGTTCAAATTTGTGCGAAATGCGGGGGGGCTGGTCATTCTTATAGAGAATGCCAAAGTGCAACTTTTAAATGTATAAACTGTTTGAAGGCCAAGGAGCAGCTGAATTTAAAAGACATTAATATTAATCACGATTGTAGAGATAGCAGTTGTAGAATAGTACAAAGAAAGTTAAGAATGGAAGCTGAAAGAATACAATATTAGCAACGAAAGAATTGTATAAACTGTTTGTACCTAAATATTGCAGGAATGCGAACGAACTTTCCACAATTAGAAGTGATATGTAATCAAAATGAATTTGAATTTTTATGTGTAACCGAAACTCATCTAACAAACTATATAAATGACTCGGAATTTAAAATTGATAAATATAATATGGTGAGGTGTGATAGTACGTCTACGCATACAGGAGGAGTAGTGTTGTATATAAAAAATGAATGGCAAATCATTAAAAAGAAAACAATAACATTAACAAAGCAAATTTGGTGGTTGATGGTTTTAGTGCAATATAAAAACACAAAGTTAACTTTAATAGCAATATATAGATCCCCAGACAGGCGAAACTCTCCGGAGAATGTTTTTTATGATTTCTTGAGTGAAAGATTTGAAGAGATCGTAGATTATGATAATGTAGTCATAATGGGAGATTTTAATATAAATTGGCTAATGAATTCTTGTAATAAAAATCGCATTGAGCAGTTGTTCGTGGATTACTCTTATACACAATTAGTGAGTGAACCAACAAGAATAACAATGAATTGATTATATTTTAACAAATAAAAACAACATCACAGTGAGAATTAAGAAAGAACTTAAAGTCAGTGATCACGAATCTATCGAGGTATTAATTGAAGCAAATGAGATTAATAAACAAACACCAGTGAAAAAAGTGAAAATACTCCGCTTTAATCAAAACATATTCTGTGATAATCTTATGTGTAGTGCAATATTAGATATAGTTAATTTAAAATTTGTGAACGAAAAGGCATCACACTGTAGTGCAATATTGAGAGAATCATTAAACACAATGATAGTAGAAAGAGAACTAAAATCGAAAGGGATATGTGATAAGTGGTTTAATGAGAGATTATTTTTAATGAAACAACAGAAAATTAATCTATATCGAAGAGCAATCTGGTCAAACAATCGTGCTGACTGGTTGAACTATAGATGTCACAGAAATAAATATGTAACGGAAATTAACAAAGCGAAGAATACATATATTGAAAACGAAATAGAACGTGCAAATAGTCAAAAAACCATGTGGAGACAAATAAAAACTCTTGTCTTAAACAAAGAGAGGACTGTGATAAAAAAAGTTGTGTTCGAAGGAGTATCTGTGATAAAAAACTGTGATATAGCGAATAAGTTGAATAAATTTTTTATAGAAAGCATAAAGATTATACATAATAATATACCATCAGTGCAATATAATATCTTAAGTAATAACTATCAAAATATTTTTAAGTTCAAGCCAATACAACTGAATGAGCTCAAACAAATTATGAAGACAATGAACAATAAAAAAGACTATAACAAAGTATCGGTTCCTATGTTGTTAAGTGCATTTCACATAATTGGCCCAATTTTATTGCAAATAATTAATGAAACAATGCACATTGGTGTGTTCCCGGAATGCTGGAAGAAATCAGTAGTAGTGCCAATAGAGAAAGTGAGGAATGCAGAGAAAGCGGAAGAATTCCGTCCAGTCAATATGCTAATGACGGAGAGTAAAATACTGGAGAAAGTGGTACATATACAGTTAAGTGAATACATTGAAAGCAACAACATGTTATCGGAGTTCCAGTCCGGATTTAGAACAAAGCACAGCTGCGAGGCGCTTATAAACTTGGTTGTTTCAAGGTGGAAAACAGAAATAGATAGCAAAAAAGTTATTGTGGCAGTATTTTTGGATATGCAAAGAGCGTTCGAAACCATAGACAGAGAAATTTTGTTGTATAAGCTACATAATTACGGCATAAGGAATACGGAACTACGATGGTTTCGAGGATACTTGAATGGAAGAACACAGACGACCAAGGTAGAGGATGTGCTATCAGAGGAAGTGCCAGTAGAGCTCGGTGTTCCGCAGGGAGCTGTGCTTGGAACACTACTTTTTAACATATATATTAATGATTTTGAACGGATCCTGGAAAATGCAGAATTATGCCTCTTTGCAGACGACGCACTTTTATATGTAATAGGAAACTCAGCGGATGATTGTGTAGCAAAAATGAACGAGGAGCTTACAAGGGTGGATTCATATTTAAAAATGAACAAGTTGAAACTTAACATAAGCAAAACAAAGTCTATAATAATAAATGGAGAGTCGAATATGGGCATTAATATAAATAATGAAATAACTGAAAGAGTTAAGGAAATAAAATATTTGGGTGTAATTATAGATGAGAATTTAAAGTTCGATGTATACATTAATTATGCATGTAAAAAAATAGCAAAAAAAGTAGCATTTTTTAAAAGAATAAGGTGTAAAATTTCTATGCGAAGTGCCATAAAAATTTATAATACCATGATAAAACCGCACTTTGAGTATTGTTCTACGATTCTATTTTTGGGTGCAGGTCATATGATAGAAAGATTACAAAAATTACAGAATAGGGGTATGAGGTGTATATTAAAATGTAGTTATCTAGAACCGATTGTTAATATGTTAAATATTTTAAAATGGATGTCAGTAAAGCAAAGAGTCATTATGAATGTTTTGGTATTTATTTTTAAGATGAAACATAATTTATTACCGCACTATCTCAGAGCGCAGTTAACTTATGTAACAGATTCACAGCCATACAGTCTAAGAAATAATAATAATTTTAGAACGCAGAGAGTAGCTTCTAGTAGGGCACAAAACAGTTTAATGTATAGAGGATTAAATTTATATAACAGCCTACCGCAGTATTTGAAAACTGAATCAAATTTACTAAATTTTAAGAGAAATGTAATTGCATTTATACGAAATGAATATGATTAAGATACCTTTGTAAAACACACAAAATTTTGTAAATATTTAAAATTGTAAAACTGTTTCTAAAGTAGCAAGTATGCTAAATAAACATCATACATACATAAACATCATACATACATACCCTTGCATATGTGAGCTTTGCTCTAATCCCTGTTCCTACACACATTATAGAACTTGGTTATCAGCCTCACATATGTGAGCACTGCTCTAATCAATTGATCTATTAATATCAAGATGTTGATCCGGAATATATACAACCTTACATCGTTTTTACTATGTATATTATATCTGAAATCCTTTAAATTAATAATTAAATGTATAATGAATTGTATAGTGTTTAAGTTAATCAAACAAATTGTTGAATTTTTAAAATGCTATAAAGCCTTAGGGCTTAGCATCTCAATAAATAATAATAATAAAAAGACGCGAGGCAACAAGGAAAAGCGATCCAAAAAGCTTACATTTGAATGGCACCACTCTTGTTTTTGCGACGAGAAGATGAATACATAATTTATTTAAGCACCTGATGTGGACATAAATAGCTGCTCTATATGCCTTTTCCGAGGTATCATAAAGCCCGTGGAACTGCATATCCCCTTCTGGTGAAAAATCAATCCACCTTGGGAGTCACTTTGCAAAACGGGCCCCGAATGAAGAACATCATTAAGGCTAACTCCATTTTATGTAGGACTAGATGCGTTGAAGACGACGCGAACTTTTGTCGTTGTACTATCAGGCTTAATGACGACGTGATGAGGTAGGTAGTAATTCTGAGAGTGCCTCTCAGATACTTCTCTCATATGCCCTAGCTCAAAATATTCCTTCAAAACACCATCGTAGACCTGTTTAGAGGCCATGTTTTTACTAAGCCTTACCTCATTTCGAAGAAACTGGTGGACCGCAACATAGCGAGAGTCACCTAAATAGGTGCTCTCTAGAAAACTTTCCTTAAAAGTAAAGTAACCACATAGCGGCCATCATTATTACGCCTTGTTGTGTTCACGTAGTTGTACTCACAGAATTTGTCTGCAATATTGGACACTACTTTTCGAGGCACCTCCTCTAGCTCCCAGAAGGATGCTAATCTTCAATCTAATGCGACTTTACTAAAATATGGAACGACAGTGGAAGAGGAATGTTTTGTTGATGTCGTTGAAACTGAGCCGGTTAAGATCCAGCCGAATATTGATAAGTGCTCTGGCTGTAAAGACAGATCCTCGATGGCAAATATTAATTATCGTGGCTCCCAGCGAAGCACGATTAAGTGTTACCGCTAGCGCTTGCAGATTTTTGAGATGGCGAAAGGAATTTCTTCTTTGTATTTATGAATCCCCAAAACATCTTTGGATCAGACAGTATTCTCACCTTTATATTACCGCATATAAGTTCGATATTAGAAGAGCAGGAAATATCAATTAAGAAACTACCGAAGGAATTCCTTGAAGCTAAAAGGACACCACTAGTGTCCTTTCTAAAGGACTTCTTAAAACTTAAAATTTTTTTGGGCGACTTTATTCGCTCTTCTATGTAGACTTATTGTTTTGACGTAGTCCTTAGTAGAATCACTAAGACCAAATGAATATCTAAATTAGTTTAGTTCAGGTAGTATCTTACTTACTTACTTATCTGGCGCTTACAACCGTAAGTCGGTTTTGGCCTCGTATAAGAAATTGCGCCAGCCATTTCTGTTCTGCGCTTGCTGGCGCCAGTTGGAAACACCAAGCGTGGTCAGGTTATCCAACACCTGATCCTTCCAACGAAGAGGTGGGCGTCCTCTTCTGCGTTGACCACCACCGGGCACCGAATCGAATATTTTTTTCGCTGGAGCGTCGTTTTCCATTCGCTCAACATGACCTAGCCAGCGGAGCCGCTCGATTTTAATGCGCTTAACTATGTCGATGTCAGCGTACAGCTCATACAGCTCGTGGTTCCATCGAATTCGGTACTCGCCATTGACGCAGATTGGACCGAAGATTTTACGAAGGATCTTTCTCTCGAAGGCTCCCAGAGTCTTTTCATCAGAACTGCTCAACGTCCAGGTTTGTGCTGCATATAATAGGACGGGCATGATTAGTGACTTATAGAGAGTGAGTTTTGTTCGTCGAGAGAGGGCTCTGCTTCTCAATTGCCTACTCAGCCCAAAGTAACACCTGTTGGCAAGAGTTATCCTTCGTTTTATCTCAATACTAACATCGTTGAAAGAGTTAATGCTGGATCCCAGGTAGACGAAGTCCTTAACAACCTCGAAGGAGATGTTGTCAACAGTGACGTGGTTTCCAAGACGCTGGGACTGTTTATTTGTTGACACTAGGTATTTCGTCTTATCTGCGTTCACTGCAAGACCCATTCGACTCGACTCTTTCGCTAATCTGGAGAATGCTGCACTGACTTCGCGCGTATTATGGCCAATGATATCGATATCATCAGCATACGCCAGCAGCATAATACTTTTGTAGAATATCGTGCCGCTGCGTCTCAAATCAGCAGCTCGGATGATCTTCTCCATCATCAGGTTGAAAAAGTCGCACGATAAGGAATCACCTTGTCTGAAACCTCGTTTGGTATCGAATGGAGGAGTGAGATCCTTCCCGATCTTAACTGTGCTGCTGGTGTTGCTCAGTGTCATTCTGCAAAGGCGGATGAGCTTTGCAGGAATACCAAATTCAGACATGGCGGAGTATAGATAATTCCTTATAGGACTGTCGAAGGCGGCTTTATAATCGACAAAAAGATGGTGTGTGTCGATCTGTTTTTCTAGGGTCTTCTCCAAGATTTGTCGTAGCGTAAATATCTGGTCTATGGTGGATTTACCAGGTCTGAAGCCACACTGATAAGGTCCAATCAGCTGGTTTACGATGGGCTTTAGTCTTTCACATAGTACGCTCGACAGGACCTTATATGCGATATTCAGAAGGCTTATCCCACGGTAGTTGGCGCAAATTGTGGGATCGCCTTTCTTGTGGATTGGGCAGAGCACACTGAGGTTCCAATCGTTTGGAATGCATTCTTCCGACCATATTCTGCATAGAAGCTCATGAATGCATTTAAATAGAGCTTCGCCTCCATTCTTGAAGAGCTCAGCCGGTAAGCCATCGGCTCCTGCGGCTTTGTTGTTTTTAAGCCGAGCTATAGCTTTCAAGACTTCACTATGGTCGGGCAGCGGAACTTCAACGCTGTCGTCCACAATTGGGATTTCCGGGATATCATCTCTATTGGCGGGATTGTTGTCGTCGTCACCATTCAGAAGCCTAGAGAAGTGTTCCCTCCACATCATCAGTGTACTCTGGATATCTGTCACTAGATTCCCATTTTCATCCTTGCAGGAAGAGGCCCCGGTCTTGAAACCATCGGCCAGGCGTCTTATTTTTTCGAAAAATTTTCGGACCTCATTCCTGTCACCATGCATCTCAATTTTCTCGCACTCACGCATTTCTGCTTCCCTTTTCTTTCGCCTGAAAATGCGTCTCTCTTCCCTCCTCTTCTCTTTGTATCGCTCTTTAGCAGCACGCGTTACAACCGACTGCAGGGTGGCTTTGTAGGCGGCGTCTTTTTCTGCAGTGGCGTCGCGACACTCTTGGTCGTGCCACTGGTTTCGGCGAGGGCGGTGATAGCCTATCACCTCTTCGGCAGCCGTACGCATAGAGTGGGAAATGTGATTCCACTGCGCGCATATATCGTCGATCGGCGGAGTGCTTTCTTGAAGCAGGAGTGAGAGTCGAGTAGCGAAGTCTTCGGCTGTTTGTTTTGATTGCAGCTTTTCGACGTCTAGCTTTCTCTGTGCTGGATTGCGCGCATTCTTGGTTGCGCACAGGCGTGTACGGATCTTGGCTGCGACAAGATAATGATCCGAGTCTATATTGGCACCACGGATCGTGCGTACATCTAAAACACTGGAAGAGTGCCTTCCGTCAATCAAAACGTGATCAATTTGGTTACGCGTCTTTTGATCAGGAGACAGCCAAGTTGCTTTATGAATATCGAGATGCTTGAATCTAGTGCTACTAACGACCATGTTTCGCGCTGCGGCAAAGTCAATCAGCCTCATTCCGTTATCGGAGGTATTGTCGTGGAGGCTGAACTTTCCGACTGTTGGACCAAAGATATTTTCTTTTCCCACCTTGGCGTTGAAGTCACCAAGCACGATTTTTATGTCGTGGCGGGGGCTGCGCTCATAGGCCTCTTCAAGGCGCTCGTAGAAGCTGTCTTTGGTCTCATCGTCCTTGTCTTCTGTCGGAGCGTGCGCACAAATCAGGCTTATATTGAAGAATCTTGCCTTGACACGGATTATGGCAAGTCGTTCGTTCACAGGTGTGAATCGCAGAACATGATGCCGTAGTCGCTTGCCAACCACGAATCCGCATCCAAATTCGTGCTTCTCCGCATGGCCGCTGTAGTAGATATCACAGGATGCTTGCCGTAAGCAACCCTGTCCCTTCCATCGCATTTCTTGGATTGCAGTGATATCAGCTTTGTATCTTTCTAAGATATCTATCAGTTGGATAGAGGCACCATCCCAATTAAGGTTCGGACGTTCCAGGTGCATATCCGTAAATCATTGTCAGTTTTTCGTTTGCGGTAGTCGTCATCAGATTTGGGGATCATTTTTATCTTATTTCTTATGCGTTTCATTGAAATTTTGTTTTTACGTGGTGGACTTCAAACCCAACGCACAACCCTTTAAAGGCAGGGGGAGCCCGCCGCTCACTTTAGCCGTCAAACTAACGGTTGCCAGTTTGCCGTTTCTAGAGGACACCACGCAGAGGTTTGAGTCGACTTGAGACGAGTTCGACATGGATAATGCTGGCCTCACCAGGTTGAGGCAGTCAGACACGTTGCCATGTGAAGATCGCCCCCTTGACCCTCACGCGTTGCCTTGTGAGGATCGTCCTCCTATCACCTTGAACTATTTGTGTTAATTTTAGGACCTTAGTAGAAACACTAAGACCTTGTTGCAAATTAAAGAATTAACTTTGTTCTGTACAATTTCTTTATTTTCCAAAATCTTTTATACCTAAAAATAGCTTAACAGAAACTTCCGAAAATGCATACAACTCAATAATACAATTGCGTAATAACTATGTCAATAAAAATGCATGCAATTCAATAATTGCAATTGTGTAATAATACTTAAATAACTATGTCAATAAAAGTTAACATATGCTTATAACTATGTCAGTACAAGTTTTTTACATATAATGACTTAACTGCTTATGCTACAATTCATACTTCTGGGTCGTGTGTAGTTTGTGCTGACGTACATACATATTTATGTATAACAGAATATATTATTCAACGAACTTATTTAATTAATTCGGGATCTTGTTTGGCTTGTGCTGACCTATGTATAAACATTCTCCGCCGCGTTGAGCAGGTGCGAAAACATGAAATTAAACTTCCGAAAAACGTTGTCTCGGCATCGGCTTTGGTATCGCTGAAGTTAAGTTGATAGAGGATTTTTTGTGATATTGCAATTTGAGTCGCCACGCTACAAAAATTAAAATCATAATTATTGACAGCAACAGTGCGGCACCGCTTATGTATTGATGATGGACTGCAGGGGTTTTCAAGTTAGCTGGCAAGCCCTTGATTTCTATAAGTTGACTTTGGAGATTGGTGAGCTTGTCCAATTGAGTTTTGAAATCTTCGATGTGCTTTTTTCCTATCTTCACTCCAGTAAAGGTAATGGCATCGGAAATGTTTCCAAATGACGCGTAAGAAAGTAATTGTTGACTTGAGTGTTCCTCATGGCCTTGAAGAAGAATGTTGTTTTTCAACACGCAGTTTTGCTCGATGGTGAGGATTCCCGAACCAAGAATGAACTCCCGTGATATGTAGTTACCGCAGACTGCAGACAGTCCTATAACTGACATGGTAGCAAACATCCAGTTGTTTGTATGGTGCAATGCCGTGAAGGTGATGCTATTGTGTAATTTCGTGAATTCACAATTTATTGCAGTTTTGTTGTTGAATAGCTGAATTTCGCAAGTAAAAGCAGGATACTCAATTCCGAATCTTGACTGTTGATTTGGACATGTATGAGTATTTTCCATTAGAATCATACATGTATTCAAATCTTCTTTTTTCAACATTGCGTATTGGTCACGATGATTGTTAACCGCCAAAAATTGTGTCTTCGGAATAATTGATACCATGCTTTCGTTGAGCTTAGTAGGGATTGCGGACAGCTTAAATATTGAATATGCTTCTTGATCCACTAGAGGTAGTTCTAGTAGGAACATTATGTATTTCTCATTCACCACCGAACGCACGCTCATCAAATTGTAAAACTGTAGTAGGTTTTCGTTATCGGTAGGAAGAGTTGAAGGGAGATGCGCCTGAATAATCTGCAACTCTTGCTTTAGTTGTTGTGGTGTTAAAATCAATGGACTAATATTTCCGTTATGCGCTTGAGTCAATGCATGAATTAATTCTGATTGTGTTTGTTGAATGTTTGTTGTGATCATCGAAAGCTGAGTGACTAATGCCGTTAGCTGATGTGATAGTCGAAGTATTGTTGTTTCGTTTTCGATGTGATTCATCGAATTAAATATATCTTCATAAATTGACCCTTGTAACTTCTTGAAATGAACTTCGGTTGCCTTCTTATTAATCTATATTATGTTCAACGTGGAATCAATTATTGATGTTTGGTTCCTTAACAAATTAATGAGGTGTTCTTCATTGGTTTTGACATTCTCGATGGTTTTTGACATATTTTCTGCGTAATTTGAGTCTAATACTCCAAATAGAGCGTGGCCCATATTACCGACTATATCTAAGGCTCCTCGCTTCTGCCGTATTTTTGGCAGAAGCATTTCTTCTTGTAATAGTGCACTGAACGTATGCTTGAAATGATGTATAATTGAAGCACATGATGTCTCTATTGATGGCTTTGTGCACATATCAATCAGAGTGTTTATTCCTGCGTCTAATGTTTTCATGTCGGACCACATTGGGCTAAGGTCATAGAATACCATGAATGTCCAGTGTGCTGATGAAAGTTTTGCTGTACCGATGTTTTCAAAATATATTCCTGGTTCTTCTTTAAAATTAGTTATTTTTACTGAAGAGGCAAGTGCTAATGGTAACAAGCTAAGTGCAATCATGATAGTAGTGAAGATTCCTTGAGAAGTGTATGACACCAACTGTCGCTTTGGGCGTGTACCTTCATTGACAGACTCTGATGAATGGGAATGTATTCTTTTTTTGAGAGCTCTGTGCTGTGATTGGCTTGTCATACTCTCTGTATTCCAAGTTGGAGTCATTAAACAATGGGACCAATCTGGGAATAGGTATTTTGATTGTTCCATTTGCTGTTTTTCAATCGACTACTCGAACCAATCCATCGTCGCCCTTATAAACAGGGGTAATTCGTCCAATTGATCATAAGAAGCTAGGTCAAAGTCCTTTCAAGGGCTGAAATTACCAGTTATTTATTTTTTTATTTTTTTTAATTCTTCCTAATGGCCATCGAAGTACAGGAGTATTATCTTCTTTTATGATCACTAGCATGCCTTCAGTTATGTTAGGTGAGGGTGTTTTCCACTTGCCTCTTTCTTGTAATTCGGGCAAGTACTTTTTAGACCATTCCTTCCAAAATTTATGTTTAAGTTCTGATGGAATTCTTCATCGTGTGTCTAGGGATGCTGTTATTTTTTGTGCATTTGCATCAACTGAAGTTGTCAAAGGTTCACCCACCTGATCGTCGCAGTTTGATGACATTGGGATTAGTGGTCGGGAGTTGAGTATAGCTTCTATTTCCATGATAACTGTTTCCAGTTCTTCGTACGTCAGCGATGCAGCTGATATGCTTCGAACCAACAAGTGTTTTGCAGATTTCACTGCTGCCTCCCAAAGCCCTCCAAAGTGTGGTACTCTTGGTGGAATAAATTTGAATTCAATTGATTGTTAACTGCATGCCCGTATTAGCCTTTCTTGAGCTGTTTGAGAATAAATAGATTCCTTTAATTCAGCCAATTTGTTACTTGCACCAACAAAATTTGTAGCATTGTCACAATACAGAGTCTTGCAATTACCTCTTCTGCTAATAAATCGTCTTAGGGCTCCTATAAACGCGTCTGTTGAAAGGTTAGAAACAGCCTCCATGTGGATGGCCTTTGTCGCGAAACAACAAAGCACAGCAATGTAGGCCTTGTCAGGTCTTTTGCCTCTAATTTTATGATGAATCCAAACTGGTCCAAAGTAATCTTTTCCCGATGTTATGAACGAACGTGCTGGTGTTACTCTTGCGGCTGGTAAGTTTCCCATAAGTTGTTTGAAGAGCCATGGTTTTGCTCTCGTACATCGCACACACTTTGATGTACGATACTGCGAGTTATGGTTTTCCCATTAGTTATCCAGAACTGTTCTCTTGATGCTGCTAGCAAAGCTTGTGGACCGCAATGACGATTGTTTTCATGAAGCATTTGCAACAGTAATTTTACCATGAGGTGGTTGAGCGACAACATTACTGGATGCTTTTCTTCGAACAGTAATGATGATTGTTCAAGTCGCCCGCCGATTCGCACTATTTGATATTCATCCAGGAACGGATTTAATGAAGCCAAGGAGCTAGACTTTTTGACAGGTAGTTGCTTCGATAATTTCTCTAGTTCTTCACTGAATTCTGTTGCTTGAATGAGCTTTATAATTATTTTAAGCGCATCATCTATTTCATGAATATCCAACGCCTTGTAACTCGGTCGTAGTTGACGGATTGTTCTTGCATTTCGAATAAACCTCAATAAATAACCGACGGTGCGTTGCAGAAATATGGAATAATTTCGATGATTTATTTTGAAGATTGTTTCTTCTAGCGATTGATGCTTCGCTGATATTGCTAAGACACGTTTTGTTTCTTTTCGCTCTAATTCGCAAGTTTTAGAATTGTCTTGTGAATATAGTTCAGACCATTGACTGCTCTTCCTGGATAGAAATAGTGGTCCATAAAACCAAATTGAATGCTTGGATAGATTTTCTGGCGCTATTCCTCGAGATATTGCATCTGCCGGATTTTCCTTGGAACTGACATGTCTCCATTGACTTGGAACGGATAACTCTTGAATTTTTGCTATTCTGTTTGCCACAAAGGTGCGATATGAAGCTGCAGTTGAACTTATCCAAGCTAGTGAGTCAGTCCAAAAGAAAGTTTGAGTATCTTGTAACCGTATATCTTTCTTCACTCTGCTTGTAAGCTCCACACCCAAAACGGCTGCACGCAATTCTAGCCGCTGTAGAGTTTGTTTTTTGATTGGTGCTATTCGTGATTTTGAGCAAATTAATCTGGTTCCTACAGTTTTGTCTATGTAGGTTGAACGAATATAGACTGCTGCTCCGTAAGCTCGTTCTGATGCGTCCACAAATGTGTGAATTTGTGTTGATGCTATTTTTTGTGACTTAAATACAAATCTGTCTACCCTTATGTTATTGAGTGCTACTATATTTGCGCGGAAATTGTTCCATTCGTGTTGAAGATTCATTGGCAATTCATCATCCCAAGAAATTAGAGCACCATTTTCTCAGTTTGAAGCCAGCTTCCCTTAGTAATGCTTGAACTTGACTTTGTGATTCTAAGGCAGTGTTGATAGAGTCAGTGTCACTAAGCAGTCATCAACATAAAAATCATTACGTAATATGGTTGCTCCTAAAAGATATTTTGTGAGGCCTTGTGAAGCTAAATATTGGAGGTATTTAGTTGCTAAATATGGTGCTGGTGAAGTACCGTAGGTAATGGTTTTCAATCGGTAAAATCTGATGCTTCATTTTGATTGTATCTCCAAATAATAATTTGGAACATCTGGTCAGATTCATTGAAAAATACTTGTCTATACATTTTCTCGATGTCGGCGGTGAAAACAAATCTATGCATGCGAAAACGTAATAATATTGAAAACAAATCGCTCTGTACAGTTGGCCCGGCGTGTAGAATATCACTAAGAGATGATCCACTTTTGGTTTTAGCGGATGCATCGAACACCACTCTAAGTTTTGTTGTAGAGCTTTCTGGTTTTAAGACACAGTGATGGGGCATGACATAGCTTGAATCTGGAATATAATTTTCTTTAATTTCTTCCATGTGTCCTAGAGCTTCGTACTCCTCCATGAATTTATTGTAGTCTGCCCTTAGTTTTGGATTACTGTTGAGCCGTCTTTCCAGTGATAGAAAACGATTGAAAGACATCTGTTTTGATTTTCCGAGGGTTATGGGGTTTTCTGAAAATGGCAGACGGACGATAAAACGACCATCAACGTTCCTTTTTATATTTTGAATAAAATGGTTTTCGCAGCGTTTTTCAAGTAATAACATTTGATGCTCTGACTCACTTGTGTCTTCAAGCTTAAAAAATTTTTCAATCAATTGATTGGTTGTCTCTTCATCTGGGCCAAACATTGCACATGTTGTCAAATTATTGCCGCATCCTTCTATTTTTCCTGTCACGATCCAACCAAGTGCAGTGTTATAAAGGGTAGGCAGATCGTTGTTAATTTTGATTTGTTGTGTCCGCAATAAATTGATGATAGAACTCGGCTCCGATAAGTATGTCGATTTTATCCGTTTGATTGAACCTTGGATCGGCCAGTTTGATGTTTTCGGGAAGTGACCAATCGGATGTATCTAATGTTTGTGTGGGTTGTGGAAACACTATGTTGGGAAGAACAAATGCTTCAATCCTGGTAGAATAACTGCCAGCGTGCGCTCGAAGCTCAAAATTGACGCGTTGTGTAACATTTTTTGTTTTACGACCTATTCCTTCGATGAATAGCGATGAATCTGATGGCTGTAGTGAAAGTTTTGATATTACTCTTTCTGTCACTAAATTGACTTGAGACCCGGAGTCCAATAAGGCTCGAAATTCACCGATGTGGCCGTTGTTTCCAATTACTTTAACTCTTGCAGCTAATAGTATGTAGTGCTCGTTATATTGATGTTTGTTTGCAGCTGCTACGATGGGTATATTTGAACACATATCTTGTGTTTGTTTGGTTTCACCAGACGTTGTTTTTGCTGATGACTTGGGTTGCCTTGATGAGGTCTCCAAATGCAATAGTGTGTTGTGTTTGCTTGTGCACCTTGTACAGGAACATGCCTTGGTGACATGATTCGGTTTAAAACAATTAACACAAAGCCTCTTTTTTTTGTGTCCATTGTAGTCTTTCAGCCGGTGACATCTTCAGGAATTTTACATAGTAATATATTGGATGTTCTGTAGATCCACATACCTTGCAATTACTTGATGTTGATATTGTTGCTGTTGTTTTTGCTTTATCTTTCCCCCCGGCAAAAGGATGTTCCAAAGCCTTTCCACGTGTTTCTAGTGCTTGAAAACGATGCTCTAAAAATTTTAGTGAGTCACGAAGGGTTACAAGTTTTTTATTGTCCTTTAGCGACTGTTCGAATATTGTTTGCGTTGTTTGGTCCAACTTTTGCAACAGTTGATGAACTATTATGACATCCCACTCGCCCACTGGAAGTCGTTGCGAGCCTAAACCATGTATACATTCTTTAGTAATATCGTGTAAGGATTTAAGCGTTTGTGCCGTTTCGTTCTTAATTTTTGGTTGCGATAACAAGTTATTCAGCAATGTTGTCACAAATAACCTTCTGTTTTCGTACCAATTGACCAAAATGTTCCATGCAACTGTATGCTACCCACTGTATGTAACTGCCGTAAAATTTTGGTAACTCAATTTTAGGCAATTGCAATTGAAGTGGTTCATTTCTGCTGTTGTTTTGAAGAGCATTTACATTTGCACTGCTAATATGCTGTTGCAATCTGCTTAAAATGTTGTGCGCCTCTGATTCTATTTCATAGTTATCATCCAACGTATATCCATCTATGTCATCACCGCTTGTTGATTGCCATAGGACATCGTTGTTGACAATAAAATCATTCATGTATTTGTCGATGAGTGCTGCTTTGTTATGATAATATGATTCAGGGTGGTCTTGATTCGCCTGAGCCCTGATTTCGTCAATGTTTCGCCTTAACGCTCTCATTAAAGCTCGTTGATTGCGAAGTACCTTCACTATCACTTCGTCAATATGATGATCTCTTATGTTGTCATTTTCTTCTTGTCTACCACCAGCTGTGGCAGGACGGCATTCCTTGCGCGGAGTCGCCGTGGGTAATGGTAATATTTCAGACGTTTCCGTTATTTTTTGCATTTCGGATTCAAACATCTCTCTGATTTTGATGGTCAGATCCAAAAAGTGGTCAATGAAGTATTCGTGTTGCAATTGTAAGTTATTGAGACACCTTATTTTGTTGTCCGTCCTCTCGAATTCTGCCCATGCTTCATCTAGTCGATTGATTCGTTCTTCATAGTAGGTGATCGTCTTTCTTGATGAGGGATCCTTTTTGAAGTTCTTCAAAATTGCTTCTATTCGCACCGAAATGTTTTGCTGAGCAGGTAGTAACTCTGTAAACGTCTCCATTATAATGTTCAAATGTTGACCGGGTTCGCTTTATCGGGCTCACACTGTTGTGTTTGTTGCCAGATGATGATGTCTGTTGAATAACACGGATGCTCCAAATGTTAAGTTGGGTTTGGCTCACACGAATGTGCTGTTGCCCCTATTGTGTGTAGAAGGATCTGTCTTTGTAAGTCGGGGTCACCAAATGTTTTGACTTAGTCCTTAGTAGAATCACTAAGACCAAATGAATATCTAAATTAGTTTAGTTCAGGTAGAATCACCTTGAACTATTTGTGTTAATTTTAGGACCTTAGTAGAAACACTAAGACCTTGTTGCAAATGAAAGAATTAACTTTGTTCTGCACAATTTCTTTATTTTCCAAAATTTTTTTTTTGCCTAAAAATAGCTTAACAGAAACTTCCGAAAATGCATACAACTCAATAATACAATTGCGTAATAACTATGTCAATAAAAATGCATGCAATTCAATAATTGCAATTGTGTAATAATTCTTAAATAACTATGTCAATAAAAGTTAACATATGCTTATAACTATGTCAGTACAAGTTTTTTACATATAATGAATTAACTGCTTATGCTACAATTCATACTTCTGGGTCGTGTGTAGCTTGTGCTGACATACATACATATGTATGTATAACAGAATATATTATTCAATGAACTTATTTAATTAATTCTGGATCTTGTTTGGCTTGGGCTGACCTATGTATAAACACTTATTTTATTTTGGCGTAAACTTAGAAACGAAAATATTTTCAGCCCACTTTTTAGAGTTAAGAATGGTAAAAAGCTCTTCGGCTGCAACCATTAGAATAAAGGAGTCATGGGCGGGTTTATTACCAATTTTTTTGAATGAACAGAATGCATTTTGACTGAATAAAATATTTTGAGATATAAAACTGTGGCATTTTAATATGTTTATTACATTTTATAATTCACACATATTTTTTAAGAATTATATTATGAGCTTTATGCCAAATTTTGTTTGACAAACGTCAATATATTTTCAGTTGTTGTGTCGGGCTGAAGACGTGAAATTAATAAGAGTTTTCGCCTCCACACCGCCCTTAAATTAATTATTCAGTTATTGGGCTCAGTTGAAATCAAATTTGGAGTATTAGCCAATAAGATGGAGGTGAAGAAATAATTGTATTATTGTTTACTGAAGGCAAGCTGAGGGCTGCTTAGTCTAAAGAGGGTTTGAGGACGTCTTGTGACACTTTTAATTTTTATTTTTAGTCTTCTTCTTCTTTTTTGAAATATTATGGTCTTCTTCAGACTGAATGTTTGTTTGCGTAACGGAAAAGGTTGTCTGAAACAAAGAATGCGACTTGTTTTTCGGCAAAGAACATTCATCGTAGACACTGATACTGGGAGCGGCACTAACTTCGATAAAAAATGTAACAATTTCCCTAAAATTAATATTTAGCAAGTTAAGACATTCAGCAAAAACTTAATTTTAGCATAAAGCTCATCTGGGGAAAAGGGCCCTGCACGAAGCACATAACCAACGAAGACCTGATCGTACAGACATTAAATCGTCTAAGCACGTTTTGGCAATACCCACACAATTTGCAAGAATAATTGGCTCACATGGTCTGAACAGCTGAACATGGGGTTCAGAATATTTTGGCTTCTGCATAGCTCGTTAAGGGAACAAGCAGCAATATTTTCTGCAGAAATATAATCCACATTTATTCTTTACAGAATTGAGGAATTGGCTATGTAAAAAAAGATGTGCTTTGAGGGTTTTAGCTATGCACTTTAAAAAAGCAGTGAGCACAACAGTTAAAAAAATAACAACACTCACTAAGACCTCTTTTATATTGGTCAAGACTTGAATTAAAGTCTGTGAGTTTGTAGGCGATTCGACGCACATCAGAAGCGACGAAAGTGTAACCGAGCGTTTCCACTACCCGAACGAACTAAGAATTCATCGCGAACAAATCGTAGCGATGAATTTTTCGTTCGGTCCAACCGTTTCCATCGCACGAACACAAGTTGCGAACATTGGAAGGTCGCCATCTTGTTCATTCGTGCAGTGGAAACACTTAAATTCAATGTTTGCGAACATCAGCGTTGATGAATTTTTGTTTATGCAAACGTACTAAATCAGATTAATTTGGCTACTTTTATGCCTTTTAATTAAAGATTTATATAAGTATTTATATAAAGATTATTATATAAATAATTACATTATATAAAGTGCTAATAAAATAACAAAGTAAAACAAAGTTCTTTTGCGTTAAGTTTTCAATATATTTTCTTTCTTTTTTGTTTTTCCTACGTTATTAAGTACCATTTCAACAAATCTACTACTCTACGCACAAATAAACACTGGATTCGCCCAAAAAGATCGAGCGTCGGCCAATCAGAGCTAGAAAAGTGTTTACACTGCGCGAATAGCGCTCGCGATCATTTTGTAAAAAAACCAATGTTCCAAACCTTGGTTCAGACGAACGAACGCCTGATTGAACGAAGAAATATTCTTGGGCTGTACCGTCAATTTTTTGCCAATTTATTGTATTCCTTTTGTGCTTTTCGCTATTTTGACAAAGCGCTTCACATTCTTTTTCGTTTGCTTGCGTGCGTTTGGTGTTCTGTAGCTCAAAATTGTAAGGTTCTCGTATATAGAAAACAAGCAAAGAAGATATGAAATTTAATGCAATTCTTGACCAACGTAGAAGCTATAATCAAGTACAAATTTCAAATTGACCATCACGGAAGAATTGCGGATGCGCTTTCGAGTAAGAACATCGAATGGCTTTTTAATTGTCCGCTTAACCCTCACGTGGGTGGATCATGGGAAAGATTAGTTCGCAGCGCGAAAACAGCCATGAGACATGCTCTGAAAGATGTTAGCTTACAGGAACATAGCCTCTACAGCTTGATGTGTGAAGCTGAAAATATCATCAATTCGCGACCTCTGACACATATTCCACTTGACTCACCCTTTGACGAGCTCTTAACCCCTTATCACTTTCTTATAGGCCAACTCCGAGCAGACACCTCACCCACACGAAGAAAAACTACAAGTGACTCGCAAGCAATGGCGCAAGGTCCAGCAGATGCAGCATAGCTTTGGAAAAAATGGTTAGCAGAATATCTTCCGGGCTTATGCCGCAGAACAAAGTGGTTTCGGCCAGTAACCCCACTCGCGGTTGAAGATATTGTTCTGGTTTGCGACAGCAGTGTTCATCGCTCTAAGTGGCCTCTGGGCAAGGTGGTCAACGTTTATCCTGGCAAGGACTTCCAAGTTAGAGCAGCAGACGTTAAGGTTAAGTCATGTCTTCTTAAGTGACCGGCCTGCATGCTGGCGAAGCTTGATGTTGGTGAATCAAGGGTCTAGATTCACGGGGCCCGGGATGTTATCAATCAAGTATGACAACAGTGTGACAACCCCATAAAATTGTAAAGGATTTATTTTGTATAAATTTTATGATCTGGCAACATGCCACAAAATGTCAAATTCAATGAAGCTTAAACTTCCTCTTGCATTTTCCTTTTTTATTTGCAAGCAAGTCAGAGGACACACGAAAATGTGAGTATCTTAAATCTTATAATTGTCATTCGATCTATACCTCTTTTATAAATATTTCTTAGGAAATAAAACTACACAAAAACAAATGGAAAGTGTGTAGTTTTATTAAATACCCTGCTGGAACAAATTATTTGCAACACTGGCTGCTGCTGTCAAAATCCACTGGCTCTGAAATTTCGTTGCCAATAGCGATGAAAGTGGTGTGAAAGTAAATCCAGTGTGAGTGTGTATGTAAAAATGTGTGAATGTATTGAGTTTTTCGAACTACAGAGCCAGTATACTGGCCTGTGTAGCATGTCTGTTAATCATCTGTGCAGTTTCGAACATACTACTGTAAATTGTGTGAGCATATTAATATAACAAAACATTTCTGAAATTGATTTAGAAAATTCAGATTTAAATAAACATCGCGCTGTTTGAAGGCGCTTAAGGGATCAGTCCAATTCTTTGGGGTTGTGAAAGTCTTTGTAAGTTTAACCACCACTGTGAAATTTCCTTTAAATAGGTTTTGTTTTGAAGGTTTCAGCAAAATAATCGGGTGAAAAAGCCAGCATTCAAATAATTGTTGAACATACTGGCTTCGTCTTTGCCACCATCTGGTCAATAATTTGCGATCCCACTAATCGAAGAATTTAGCGCTTGTTAACGGTTTTTTGCTGAGGGTGTATACCAAAAAGGAGTTGGGTTCGGCCCAGTCGTCATTCACTCTGGTACTTTCAGAAGTTTGGGGAATTTTCGTGGGAAAACTTTGTCTACAATGGATAACTTGTACGGAACAGGTAGAAGAACGAAAAATTTAATAAAAAAAAAAAAAATAAAAAAAAAATAACCTTGAAAGGACTTTGACCTCTTATGATCAATTATGTTGTGCGTGTTTAGTCCAATCCGCTGATTAAATACGAGTGAAGAAATAAAGTTCTAAAGACGAAACATTCCGCCATAAATCAGTGTTGACAATAGGCGAATATATTTCGAACATACGAAATTTTCCATGTGAAACTGCCAATAAGCGAAAATTAAAATTCAATATTTTCGAACGAAAAATACATTTCAGTGAAACTCACAATAGGGGTGAATATGAAAAAATCTAAAAATTCCTTATATTTATCCATTTTGTCCTTACAACAGCACACTTTTTACTGAGAAAGGCGATGTTGCTTTTATGGAGTCTGGGTTGGTATGAAGTTTATATACATATCAGCAAAATTTTTGTCATCATGCCAACATTTTTTCAAACTAGCTGACGTGTGTCTTACTGTGCACCCTAAACAAGTGCTTGTGCGTTGTTTAACTGTCAAAATCGGCTCATGCACATACATTGTCCATAAAACCTACCGAAACACGCACCGGACTACCGAAACATGAATTGGATTTCCAATTTTGACAGTGCGTGCGAATGTGAAGTTGACTGCATAAAACAAAAATATTACCGAGCGTTTCCACTGCGCGAACGAACAAAGATATCTTCGTTCGTTCAGGCAGTGTAAACAGTTTGGTCCGAACCAAGGTTTGGAACATTGGTTTTTTACAAAATGCTCGCGAGCGCTATTCGCGCAGTGTGAACACTTTTCTAGCACGAATAAACGAAGATTTCTTCGTTCGCTCTGATCGGCCGACGCTCGATCTTTTTGGGCGAATCCAGTGTTTATTCGTGTAGAGTAGTAGATTTGTTGAAATGGTAGTTAATAACGTAGGAAAAACAAAGAAGAAAGAAAATATATTGAAAACTTAACGCAAAAGAACTTTGTTATTTTATTAGCACTTTATATTATCAAATTATTTATATAATATTCTTCATATGATAAATTCTTTATATAAATACTTATATAAATCTTTAATTAAAAAGCATAAAAGTAGTCAAAATTAATCCGATTTAGAACGTTTGCATAAACAAAAATTGATCAACGCTGATGCTCGCAAGCATTGAATTTAAGTGTTTCCACTGCACGAACGAACAAGATGACTTACTAATGTACGCAACTTGTGTTCGTGCGGTGGAAACGGTTGGACCGAACGAAGAATTCATCGCTACGATTTGTTCGCGATGATTTCCTCGTTCGTTCGGGCAGTGGAAACGCTCGGTTAGAGAAAAGAGCAATCAGCTGTTATTGATTAATTGATCTCAATTGCAAATGTTAGTAAGTATTTGCAAAATTAATAAATTTTTACACAATACTTAATTTAAAATTTTTAAACCATCTTAGGTCAACAACGAAAAACTGATTGAACTGGTTCGAGAACAGCAGTGCATGTATTACTGTTTCCATGGCGAGTTAACTCGGGGTTAGGATTTTCGTCGAGTTAAGAAAATGGCGTTGCTAACTCGATAGTGTTTCCATGCACAGCATCGAGTTGAGTTGAACGTCTCGATTCCATTTGACATTTTTGTTGTTTTTTACTAGCGAAATGGATACTAAATGGCAGCATTCACTTTGACAGATAGAATCCAGTTAAATCGTACAAGTTTCGTGGAGTTTCGTCGATTTAACGAAACTCAACTCAACTCACGTTTCCATGGCGAGTTAACCCCGAGTAAACACCGAGTTAACTCGCCATGGAAACATAGTATAGAATAAGAGCTGTACTTAATACAAAGACTTCAAATATAAGGATAAAGATTGGGAGGAAATTGTCGTGCAACTGGGAGCAACAGGTATGTTGTATTCATTTTTAATAAAGTTTATTTATTCAGAGATGCATTTATTATTATTTCAGCAAAAGACTGCAAAGTTCGGTGGTGAACTCTCAGGGACAAGCATTGAAAAGGGAAGATGGCGGATGAGTGCCGCTCTGGCTCCGGAAAAAAAAATTGGAATGGCATGGAAGTATAAGGAGTCCATGTCCTTAAAAAAAAATTCAACTTTTAAAAGTAAATATTAAAAGAAAACAACTGAATTTTAAATAGTGTTTATTTATTGACCACAGTTTCGTAGCTAAATAATAAATAATAATACATTGACATTTTGATATCGTAATTCAAGATGGCATCATCAAAAGAAGTCAATATATAATAAAGATCTAAAATTATTTTCAAATTTGTGTACGATACTTTACATTTTGTTAAAACAAACTAGTTTTTCAAAGTTAGGCAAATTCTATAAAATTATATAAGACAAAAACTTTGTATTTGTTGCAAGTAAGTAAATCTCAACTATTAATTTATTTTATTAAAATTGTTTCTTATCAACTTTTTGTTCCTGCTATAAAAAAACTGACGAAATTTTCACCAAGATGCTGCTAGAGATTATTTGATTATTGTTTTGTTTGGGCGGCCTCGGTAGTCGAGTTGGTAGCGTGCTCGACTGCCAACCCAGAGGTCCCGGGTTCGATTCCCGGCCAGGCCATGGTCCTTCGCTTTAAAACCTTTCTAAATTTTCTATCTTCATTTCTAATCAACTGAAATTAAAAATTCATCAATATTTACGGCTTGAAGTTGTAGTTGATGGTAGAGAAGTTTGTGAATGAGATTGCCTTTATAACTTGAATTGACTGAGGTAAAGGCATAACACTTGCCTCTGATTCAAATTCACATGTTTCTTTGGCTTTCCACCACACTTAGAACATCCTTCATATGTTTCACTTGATTGCCCTTTCCTTCCCACTAATCTATCACCCCATTCCGAACCAAGGCAGACTTGACTGAATAGGTATTCCACCTGAAATCCTTGGTTCAAAGCTAAAAAAAAAAAAAAAAAAAATCAGCTGTTCGCATTAATTTCAATTTTTGTGGATATGTATTTTGTTTACAAGTAATTTAGCAAGGAAATAGCAGAGCGATAAGACATTTAACTGTAATGCAGAGTTGTAGAGTTCAATCCTCGCATGTAAAAAAGAATAAAATTTTCTCGCTTTGTTTTTGTGTATAGTCCAAGGAGAACACAGCGCTTCTTGGACTAACACATAAAAGAGCTTTTTAACTATTTGTTGAAGCGCTTTTTAAACGATTTTTAGCTGCATTTAAGAAGCGTTTCTATCCTAGGGCATCCAATGTAAATTTTAATATGAATTTGGTTTACTTAAAAAGCGCTCCAGATGTGTGAAACGCTATGGCATATATTATTATTATAATAATATAATATATACATGATATGGATAATAATATATGCATATACATAATATATTTTTATTTTTTTTTTATTTTAGTTACGTATTTTTATCCATTTTCACTCAATTAACAAAAAACAATAAACAGCTAAAAAGTTCGTATGAAAAAGACGCTATACAACTAGCTCAAAGCAGATGTAGGTTTTTGACAATCCTTACACTCGACATAGAGTTGCAATGTTAAACATAATACAAAAAAAGTACACACACATCTCTGAGATACAGTGTTGCGCAAAACAATAGCAACAAAATCAGTGCGCTGTTACAAAATCGTGTATCTTTTTTAATATTGGGAGCACACTAAAATTATTATAGGAACCAAAACACATATTCATACATCATATAAAAAACAAATCATATTCAAATTTGGTTTTGTTTTTTTTTATTAAATTTAATATTAATGTGACTACATTCAATTTGTTTGAATGCAAAACAAAAGCAACAAAACTTAAAAAATGTAAAAAGAGAACAGAAGTTCCAAAAAACAACGGTAAAAGTTATTTTATTGTAAAGCACATGTTGTTTGTGAGTCATAAACATTTAAGCTTAGATTTGTTTTTGCCCTAATTGTGCCATTGACTGTTCCATTTATAATGGCACGTGATAAATACTGTAAAACTCTAAAATAACAAATTATTTCCGAATATAAAATGGGAAAATCGCAAATATCTGTCGCGAAGCATTTTAATATTAATCGGTCAATAGTTTGTAGATTAATAAAAAAGTATAACATCACAAAAGACGTAACAACGGTATATTCAGGAGGGCGCCCGCGGAAAACATCGCTGCGTGATGACAGGAACATTTGTGGCGTGTTCAAGCGAAATCCATTTGCCACCTCCAAAGAGGTTGTTCGGACACTTGATTTAGATATCCATCACAGCACTATTCGCAGAAGAGCCGTTGAGGAAAATTTAAGGAGTTACAGACCGGTAAAGAAACCTTTGCTTGCAGCTAAACTTAAGCAAGCAAGTTGAGGTGTTATAATTTAAACAATTTTGTCTGAAATTTTGACAACGAGTTGCAATTCATTGTTTTTTAGACTCAGTTTTGCAAAAGAGAACCTAAATTGGACCGTTAAAAAATGGAAAACCGTTTTGTTTAGCGATGAATCAAAGTTCAACTTGATTAATTTAAATGGGATGTCCACGGTATTGCGCCGCCCAAGTACACGACTTGAAGCCAGAAACTGCAAAATAAATTTTAAGTATGGAGCCGGTGGTATTATGGTCTGGACTTGTTTTTCCTATGATGGAGTCGGACCATTTCATAAAATCGATGGTATTATGGATCAATTTGTATATAAAGACATTTTAGAAAGCAAGATGCTACCATATGCAAAGTGGAATATGCCGCTTCAGTGTACGCTTTAGCACGTCAACGACCCGAAGCACACTTCAAAGCTCATCAAAGATTACATTAGAGACAATGGGATTCAAGTCCTTGATTGGCCGGCACAATCACCAGACTTGAATCCCATATAAAATCTTTTTGGGATTTTGAAGAAAAGAGTTTCTGGTCGAAGGTTTTCCAATAAAACTGCACTGTATGATGCCTTGAAACTTAAGTGGGAATAAATACCTAATACCACTATATCTAATTTAATAGAGTCGATGCCGCGCAAATGTGCAGCGGTATTCAAGAATAATGGGTCTTACACCAAATATTAATTATGTTGCTATTGTTTTGCACTCAGACAAATTGAATATAGTCACATTAATTTTAAATTTAATAAAGAAAACAAAACCAAATTTGAATATGATTTGTTTCTTATATGATGTATGAATATATGCTTTAGTTCCTTTAATAATTTTTGTGTATCCCCAATATTAAAAAAGATACAAGATTTTGTAGCAGCGCACTGATTTTGTTGCTATTGTTTTGCGCAACACTGTACATACTTGTCAGACGACAGACACGTATGTACCCAAATGTGTAATAGACAATACAAATTTACAAAGTACACACGCAACTTAAGTTGAGTTGTCGTACCTAACCGAGCGTTTCCACTGCCCGAACGAACGAAGATTTCTTCGTTCGTTCAGGCAGTGTAAACAGTTTGGTCCGAACCAAGGTTCGGAACATTGGTTTTTTACAAAATGCTCGCGAGCGCTATTCGCGCAGTGTAAACACTTTTCCAGCACGAACGAACGAAGATTTCTTCGTTCGCTCTGATCGGCCGACGCTCGATCTTTTTGGGCGAATCCACTGCTTATTTGCGCATAGGTAGTAGATTTGTTGAAATTGTAGTTAATAACGTAGGAAAAACAAAAAAGAAAGAAAATATATTGAAAATTTAACGCAAAAGAACTTTGTTTTACTTTGTTATTTTATTAGCACTTTATATAAGCAAATTATTTATATAATATTCTTTATATAATAAATTTTTTACATAAATACCTACACAAAACCTAAATTAAAAGGCATAAAAGTAGTAAAAATTAATCAAATTTAGTACGTTTGCATAAACAAATATTGATCAACGCTGATGCTCGCAAGCATTGAATTTAAGTGTTTCCACTGCACGAACGAACAAGATGGCGACTTACCAATGTTCGCAACTTGTGTTCGTGCGGTGGAAACAGTTGGACCGAACGAAGAATTCATCGCAACGATTTGTTCGCGATGATTTCTTCGTTCGTTCGGGCGGTGGAAACGCTCGGTAATAGGGGCCATAATACCACAAAAAATACATACACATCTCTGAGATACATACTTGTCAGACGACAGACACGTATGTACCTCAAATGTGTAATAGACAATACAAATTTACAAATTACACACGCAACTTAAGTTGAGTTGTCGTACCTAATAGGGGCCTTAAAGAACTGAGAGGCTGAATTGTGTGGGTTATTCATTTTAATGTGCTTCCCATCGATAGCACCTATACAATTTGGCAGCCCAGTTGCTTCGTAAAATAGATTGGAAATCTTTTTGTACTCAGCGCAGTTTGGAGGACTTACATAAAAACTGCCAAAGACTGTCCATAGAACGTCACAAGTCTCCAGTACAACACACTTTGCAGTTCCAAGCTCGACCCTGAAATGCATGGACAAGGAATCCGTGCGCCAAGAAACTGCCAATTAAAAAGAAGTAAATAAAAAAAATAAAAATAAAATAAAAATAAATAACTGGCCATTTCAGCCCTTGAAAAGACTTTGACCTAGCTTCTTATGATCAATTGTGCTGTGCGTGTTATTAAGGCCCCTATTAGGTACGACAACTCAACTTAAGTTGACGTGAGTTAAGACACCTCAACTGAACTTTTTTGCCATATTACGCATAACATACATTTTCAGTTGAGCTGTGGTGTAAAATTGCTGTTTCTATTGGAGCATGATTACACCGAAATTTTGACACTTTCGTTGAAATGAATCAGCTGTTCGCATTAATTTCAATTTTTGTGTATATGTATTTTGTTCACAAGTAATAAAGCAAGGATATAATAGTATAGAGCAGGAGTGCCCAAAACTTTCTTATGGAAGTGCAAACACTAATACATATAAAATCCTGCAACCTTTCGTAAACGAAAGCATGCTATGTTAGACAACAACAAAATCTACGTAGAAGATCACTGTCACCAAAATGTACCAACAAAGCATACGAAAGTGTTGTTGCTTGCACTTCGGTATAAGCAACGAAAAAAGATCAAAAACAAAAAAGACAAATTTGTTTGTGTATTTTGTATTGCTTAGTGCGGAGTGCTGTGTGTGTATATTCGAATACACAGCCTATGCCTAAGTGCTTTTACAAAAACAAATGTACACCAAGTGCATAGGGCTTGGGCACCTCTAAAGACGCTATACAACTAGCTCAAAGCAGATGTTAGTTTTTGACAGTTTTTACACTCGAGACATATTTGCATTGTTAAACCTAATACCACAAAAAATACATACACATCTCTGAGATACATACTTGTCAGTCGATAGACACATATGTACCTCAAATGTGTAATAGACAATACAAATTTACAAATTACACACTCAACTTAAGTTGAGTTGTCGTACCTAATAGGGGCCTAAGTTTGTACACAATTGACCGAGAAATGGACCTACAGGCTTAACGCCGACTCCGAACGGCGATGAACGGAATGTTCTTGTTCTCAAGAAGCTTTACATGGCATTTCGAATACTCTCTGAGGTTTTCCATTGTCTGCAGAAAGGTGGTGGTCGTACAGAAAAATTATTTTAATTCAAATATTTTTCTGTCGCTGCTGGGGTTCGAACCTGGGTCTCCAAGTTCGTTGACATAGCGGCCACGCACTTTAACCAACTACGCCACGGACACCACTAAGTGGCGTAGTTGGTTAAAAAGAAGTAAATAAAAATATATGGATTAAATTTTAAAATACTTACTATAGGGTTAAGCCATGGCTCGATTAAGCTCAATAACGTTTTGAATTGGTTGTAATTGAATCTTGTGGATTTTTAAAACAATTCTAAGGTTTTATCTATAATAATATTTACCCCAGTTGTGTAAAATCATGCTTCTCACGACTTTAAAATAGTTCGCGATTTCCTCGGCGTGTTTTCGAGGTATTGTAAATATCATTTTGTAAAAATAGTTCTATGACTTCCATTGTTCCGAAATGTAAACGGCAAATGAAAACAATAGTCAAACAAAACATATGTTTTAAATTTTTTTCACAGCGCACTTGTTTAGGGTACGCGTAAATTTAAATTGCGGGGTAATCGGGCATGTTCTGAAATCCGATTCACGTTGGAATCGGATTTACTTCCAATGACATCTGAATGAAAGGTGTTCTGCAATCCGATTCCGATCTTCGAATCCGATATTTGTTTTTTTGGCGGATTGTAGGTGTTCTGTAATCCGATTTATCGGAATAAAACTGAAATCCAATCCGATCAAATTTTTGTTGACGGATTGTAAATGTTTCAATGATTTTTTATTAAAAAAGCAATGAAAGTGTTAATTTCCTGAAATGCTGCAACGTTTTAGTTTTGGCATTTACTTGGCATTGCCTTTTTAATGTTATTTTTTTTAATTGGCAGCTTTTTAACCATCTTTAAAAATGCGAGTATTTTTATAATATATTTAACTATGTTGCGATTGCAAAATTATTATTTTTTTATCAATTTTTGATTACCTTTACAAGAAATAATGGAGCAATCACTATAATACTCAAATATAAAAAATATTAATTTTACTTCAATTGAACTTTTAAGTTTTCTTATGAGCAAGTGTCAGATTAGCTGTCATTTAGTTGATGCGTTCAGAAAGCAGCATGTTCGAATGCATGTTCGAATCCGATTACATTGATTGCTTTCCGCTCGGAATGTAGAACACCTTTTTAAATCGGAATCGGAAATGAAATCCGATACCGATGCAATTCCAAGGTGGATTTCTGAACATGCCTGAATATAACGGTAACGCGTACATTAAACGCACCGCAACGCACAGCTATTAAGGGTGCACAGTTAATAATCGAACTTGTATGAACATAGTTTCCTTGTAGCGAACTTGTTCGCTGATGTGTAACCCCTTTTTACATCATATAAGTGTAAGCGTTTCATTAAAATTGGTGTAAAGAATTTTTCGAGACCGATCCACAGAACTTTATCTTGAACACCTCGATGATCCCTTTTAGTTTGGTCTTCTTTTAAGTCATACTTCTAAAATATGAAGGTATGTTAATTTTGCTAAAAATATATTTATCTGAATGCTGGTTGTATGAAATTAATGCTCTATGTTATTGTTCACAATGTGATAAGTTGTTAATTTTATTAATATCGCACTAAAAGTACCTGATTACTTTAATTATCGTAGATATTGTTTTACTAGCCTTTGCAAAACTCTCCATGACGTGAGGCAAGTTAAAAATTAATTTAAATCTTCTTCAATTTGAAATTCATTTTCAGCTAAACGTTTCTTTTCCCGCAACGGGCTGTCAAAAGCTCTTCGAAGTTGTTGATGAGCACAAACTTCGAGTATTTTATGAAAAGCGTATGGGACAGATCGTCGAAGCTGATATTCTCGGCGATGAATGGAAGGGTTACATGGTCCGCATATCGGGTGGAAATGACAAACAAGGTTTCCCTATGAAGCAAGGTGTTCTCAGCCACGGTTGGTTAACATTGATTTATAACATTTTTCAAAACTTGTAACTAAAATTATTCTAGGCCGAGTACGCCTTTTGCTTAAGAAGGGACATTCGTGTTATCGTCCACGTCGCACTGGCGAACGTAAGAGGAAATCAGTTCGGGGCTGTATTGTTGATTCAAATATGTCTGTCTTGGCGCTCGTTATTGTGAAGAAGGGTGAGAAGGACATATCTGGCTTAACTGATACAACAGTTCCACGTCGTCTGGGCCCGAAGAGAGCAAGCAAGATTCGCAAGTTATACAACTTAAGCAAAGAAGATGATGTACGTCGTTTCGTTGTTCGTCGTCCATTGCCTGCCAAAGACAATAAGAAAGCAACTTCAAAGGCTCCTAAGATACAACGTTTGGTAACACCTGTCGTATTGCAAAGGAAACGGAGACGTCTTGCACTCAAGAAGAAACGTCAAGTTGCATCAAAGGAGGCAGCCGCTGATTATGCTAAGCTTTTGGCGCAAAGAAAGAAGGAGTCTAAAGCAAAACGCGAAGAGGCCAAGAGACGCCGTTCAGCATCCATGAGAGAATCAAAGAGTTCAATTTCAAGCGATAAAAAGTAAATTGAGAGGTCGAGATTGTCGATTATTACACGTTAATAAATCACCCCTTTTAAGTTAATTAAAAACTTAATTTATTTTTATTTGTTTCCATTCAGCCGTGTGTAATATATCGTTGGTCTAACTCAAAAGTGTCGTAAGTAAAAAAATCTGAAATGTTGGTTGGTTTTTCCAATATCACTTTTTAAGCAATGTTGGTATTAGTGAGTTTAAATATTTCACTAATACATTTGTTAAAAATTCACTTATTGCATTTGTGAGCTTAACTATCGATAAATACATGGGGCATTTGGCTAACATTTCGGGGACATCCTTCACTGAAAACGGGGACAGTTTAGAAATAACTAAAAAATAAAACAATCGCAAAATTAACGTAAAAATTGTTGAAGTTTACTTCTTTATTTATATAAACAGTTTTATATTGTTAGTTATATATATTCAACCATATTCATAAAAATATCTTAAAATAGCTTTAAAACCTCCAACAATGCGCTTTGTTTTATATATACATGTTTTTTTAAAAAACAACGGCTGTATTCATAAAAAATTATGAACCTCTTCCTTCATAAGGAAAAAATTGAAAAACATTCATAAACGTTCAATAGCGTTAAAAGTCTTTTAAATGCTTTATAAATAAGAGAATTTTAAAAATGGATGAAACCTTCAATAAACTCTCGATAAAGCATTTTTAGATTTTATTTTGTTTTCATCTGAGAACAAATTATGTCAAAACTATATCAAATTGTTTCAATATCAAAAACAAAGAAAATGTCAAAAAAAAAATATTGAAAATGTTTGTTTTATGAGAGGATTTTTAAAAATGGCTAAACGTTCAATAAACCCCTCAAGCACAAATATTGTCAAAAATCATTGTATAATTCAAGGTATATTCATGGTATAATTAATCAGGTAGGTGTGACAGTTTTCCACAGCGAACATGAATTGTCAAAATCATACAAGACAAAGCAAACAAAAAAAAAACAAAAAACAGACGAGTTTGACAATCCATGAACGGATCTCGTGAGAAAATAGCCTGTTGTCAAACCTACCTGTATAATTGTATCATGGGTATATTCAACAAGGTAGTCTCGTCTCGGAGTGGTGGGTACAGTAGCTGTCAAAAAAAGAAGAGCGTAAAAAAAAGCAGTGAATAGAAAACTGTCAAATGTGTTAAAATTCATAGTTTTCATTTTTGTGCGTGCTGAATGTTTAATTTTAGTATTTATCGTGAAGGTAAAATAACACTAAGGAAAGCACTGCTCCTGGCTGCAACCGGAGTGTACCGCAATCCGTTAATCCCCGGAGGATTAATAAAATCCGTTTTATAAAAATGCTTTTCGCAGACCCGCGCTGGTTGCGAAAATATTGTGGAACAAGCAACGTTCCAGCGATTGCGTCTTGCTTCATTAAGAGGCACACTAAAAGACGAGCCATTTTCTTTTTGAAAAGGCTTACAAATTGCACAACTTCTGGGCATTAAATCGTTTAAATAATTTTCATCAACAACACAAGTCTAATTGGAAAATTTTGTTATTTGTTTTGCTTTTATTCAATAGCCGATTTTGACAGGTGCTGTACCCACCACAAGAGAGAATTTCAACTACTAACTCTACCTTCCTTAATATACCTTGGTATAATTAATCAGGTAGGTGTAGTTTTCAATCGATTGTATCATGGTCAAATATAATTAAAAATATTTCAAAAATTTGGTATGTGTCAAAAAAATTCAAAATATATAAAAAAATTCAAAACAAAAAGAAAATAAAAACGAGAAAATTTGTCAAATCATTTAAAAATATTTACAAAAAAAGATAATAAAATGACAATTTTTTCAGTGCAGAGGGAAGCTTCAAAAAAATGTTGATGTTTAAACATCAAAATTTTGAGGAAATTGTGACAAATAAATGAAAAGTCATTGAATTTATCAAATACACAAACCATTATTGACACTCTTCCCACTTCAAATCGAAAGTGTTCCTATTTTAACTACAAAGAAGGTACAACATTTTTATGAATAACAAAATTTTAAGTATTGGAGGTTTTAAAGCTATTTTAAGATATTTTTATGAATACGGCTGAAACATTTTCTATAATTTTTTTGACATTTTCTTTGTTTTTGATATATTTTGAAACAATTTGATATATATTTGACATAATTTGTGCTCAGAAAAAAACAAAATAAAATTTAAAAATGCTTTATCGAAGGTTGATTAAAGTGCGTGGCCGCTATGTCAAAGAACCTGGAGACCCAGGTTCGAACCCCAGCAGCGACAGAAAATTATTTGAATTAAAATGATTTTTCTGTACGGCCGCCACCTCTCTGCAGACAATGGCAACCCTCAGAGTAATAAAAATGCCATGTAAAGCTTGTTGAGAATAAGAACATTTCGTTCATCGCCGTTCGGAGTCGGCGTTAAGCCTGTAGGTCCATTTCTCGGTCAATTGTGTACAAACTTAATAACACGCAAAACACAATTGATCATAAGAACCTAGGTCAAAGTCCTTTCAAGGGCTGAAATTACCAGTTATTTATTTTTTTATCGAAGGTTTATTGAAGGTTTCATCCATTTATAAAATTCTCCCATTTATAAAGCATTTAAAAGAGACAACGCTATTGAACGTTTATGAATGTTTTTAAATTTTATTAGATTTTTTCCTTATGAAGGCTTTAGAAAAGGTTCATAATTTTGTATGAATACAGCCTTAAGAATTTACTTACATTTCAACGAAATACTAACCAGCAAGAGAAAAAACTTGCGAAAATTAAATCTGTCAACAATTAGATGCTGCGTCTACTTCCAATAAGAAAAATCGATAATATAGGTCTCTGTGCCACCTAAAACCAATATTCAGGCATGAACTGAAATCCACCTCGGAATTGGATCGGAATCCGATTGCATTTCCGATTCCGATTTAAAAAGGTGTTCTACATTCCGAGCGGAAAGCAATCAATGCAATCGGATTCAAACATGTATTCGAACATGCTGCTTTTTTAACGCATCAACTAATAATATATAGGTCTAGAGTGATCATAGGAAACCGGTTTAAAAATATCAAGTTTTTTTCTGCTTTGCGTAAAATTTTTAAAAAAAAAGAAATAAAATAAAAAATTTTCTATTAAAATATTTTATTAAAAACAAGCAAATAATATTAAAACAAAATAGCAATAAAACAAAAAACGCCTTAGTACACGCGCTTCTAGCGCGTGTCCTTAAAAAAAAAAAAAGCCTTAATCAATTAAACAAAAATTAATAAAATAAAAGGCAAAAAAAAATCGCATCAAGCGAAAAAATATATACACATAAAAAAACATACATATTCTAAGCAGACAGGGAAAAAAATGCCCGACCCGCTAACGGAGGGAGAAAAAACATTACCACCGCTCAATTTCGTGAGCAAACAGAAATATGATGAAGTGATCGAACGGTTGAATAAACTGCAAAAGCAATATGATCAATTATCAAACCAACAAAAACTAAAATCTCCAGAGCGAAAGCGAAAAAATGGAAACACAAACCAAAATATGGACATAGAGACAAACCCAGCACTATCAAACAACCGTTACTCTCTTCTCAGTGATGAAGAGAATGAATTCCCATACGAATTAGTCAACCAAAGTAAAGACTCAGGATATAGAGAAGGAGCATTTTTTTCCGGACACGAAGAAACCGAAGAAGAAGTTGATGACATGAACTTTCCGCCGTTACCAGAAAACGTAAGCAAAATCATACAAGAGATGAGAAAAAACAACATAACTAAACGAAATAGCCCGAATATTAGCACAACAATCAATAACAAAAATAGACAATCCATTGACAACCATGCTGAAAGCAATCCGAAAATAATAAAACCATCAAAACCGCCTCCTATTAATATATTCAAAGAAGATGCAAAAAAAATTAATGACTTATTATGCAAAATAGTAGGTAAAGATCAATTTTATATAAAAAATGTTAACAAGCAAAAAATTAGGCTACAAGTAAAAGATATTAAGCACATTGATACAGTCAAGAAAATCTTGAATAAAACAAAAACAGAATTTTATACTTACACTGAAAAAGATAAAAAAATGCAAACGTTCCTAATAAAAGGGTTATCCAATAGCTACACACCAGAGGAAATATTAGAAGAACTCCAAAACAATAGCGAGGAAATTAATTTCATAAAAGCATTCAGGTATGTCACGTCTCGTTCTAAACGCGAAAATATCACCCTTCCATTGATAGTCGTGCAAATATCCCCAAATAGTAAAATAGAAAATTTAAAAAACATTAGGAGTATAGGAGGATGCATCGTATCCTTTGAAAAAATAAAACGAAATGACATTCTACAATGCCACAGGTGCCAACGATTTGGGCACACATCAGCGAATTGCAATATGGAGTTTAGATGCGTCAAGTGTCAAAACTCACACGAGCCGGGCAAATGCACAGTGCAAGAAAATTCCAATAAAGAACAACTCTTCTGTGTGCTTTGCAATAAAGTCGGTCATCCGGCATCATGGCGTGGATGTGAGGTCTTTATAAATCTTAACGACAGGTTACAAAAAAAAAAAAGAGAAGTTAGAGAAAATGCGTCCAATAGAATTAATTCTATCGAAAACTACGTGCGAGCTGGAGTTTCATATGCGAGTAGAATCACAAATAATAATAGTAACAATACACCAGATCCTCCTAATGAAAACGTAAGGGAAGAAGTGAAAAAACTCTCCAGAGATATGGCAGAAACGAAGGCCACACTTAATAATATCTTAGAAATGTTACGACGATTGAATGTCTGAAATCAGATATAGCCCTCTCAGAATAGCTTCCATCAACGTTAACTCAATTATATCAACCACAAGACGATCAGACCTCCTACGTTTCATAGAAGAAAATAAATTAGACATAATAATGATGAGCGAAACCAAGCTAAATGAACGCCATAAAATGAATTTTAAGGATTACAATTTAATAAGGACAGATAGAAAAGACTCAATTCGTGGTGGTGGCACTGCGATTCTTATCCGAAAATCATTAAAGTACCAACAAATTTACAGCTTTGAATTACCCAATTGCAATTGCCTAGAGGCAACAGTTGTCGCATTACCATTGAGAAACAACAATTCTCTTTACATAATATCAGCTTACGCACCTCCAGCAGATACCCAGTTTCAGAGTGAACTTGATAACCTGTTCGAGCATCTCAAGTTAGATAATTTAAAGAACTACTTCATTTTAGCAGGTGACCTTAATGCGAAACATCAGACCTGGTTAGACTCAGTTTCAAACGGCAGAGGCAACTTCCTCAAACAATTCATCGATAATAACCAGATATCATACAAAATTAAATTATACAGCCCAATTACCCCAACCTATCCGCAAGGGAATTCATATATTGACCTTTGTCTTATGGACGCTCGTATGCAATTAGAAACCATTCGCGATAACAAAATCCCAGTTTTGCCATATGACAGTGACCATAACGCCTTACTAATGGTAACATCCTTTGTCAAGGACTCCCTCTTTGCCTTCACCAATCAACCAGAAAACCCTAAATTAAATTTTAGGAAAACTAACTGGTGTAAATTTGCACATAGGGCAGGAACGGAATGTAGGAATCAATTCCAAATTGGTGAAGTTCCTAACAATAGGAACTTAACAAACGAAGAATGTAATTCAGTTATTGAAAAACTTAACACAATAATAATATCATGTATAAATTCAACAGTTCCAAAAACAATAAACAGAAACTCTATGGATTATTACATGAACCGAGATATTAAAATGCTTCAGAGTAGCAAAAGCTTTCTAATGACACAAATTAACAAAATACGTCACCAAACTACAGATGTAACGAACAATAGACAGTTACTAACACTTAAGGCTATATTGAGAAACGTTAAAACTCTGTTGGAACAGCAATTTAGGAACAGTATTAACAAATACTGGAGGCAACGCGCGGAACAAATTGTTAAAAGCAATTCAAGAGTAATGTTTCCAAAAATTAATCGACTTTATAAGCCCCATACAGATAATACCATTCCGGATCTAAAAATCCCACTCACATCGGACTACTTTATTACCCAAGCTGAAATCGATAGTAGGTCTATTCCAATCAACAATAATAAATTCGTTATTTTCGATGACAGGTCAAAACTAAATATTATTGGAGCACACTTCGAAACGGTACATCAAATAGAAACCCAGACAGGTATTCACGAAAATATGGTTGAAAACGAAGTATCAAGATTTAAAAATTCCATCGATTCTTCAGAACGTCTTGTAACATTCTCAGATAACTTTAAATCCGACGAGTTGGAACATAACCAAACTTTAAACTATTTCACTACACTGAACGATTTAACAATCATCTTCAAGAAGTTAAACAATAAGTATTCAAAAGGATTAGATAACATCCCTAATGTAGCTTTGAAACACATTCCTATCGAAATTGTACGAAAATACTGCATAATTTTCAATAATTTGCTTAATAATTGTTATTTCCCCAGCAGCTGGAAAGTTGCAAAAGTATACCCTATAATAAAAAAGAAGAAAGACCCTTCGGACCTGACAAACTATAGACCAATAAGTCTTTTACCTAATATTGGTAAGGTATTCGAAGTTGTTATCAGCAAATCGATTTTATTTACATGCGATCAAAATAGCATAATTCCTCAAAACCAATTCGGCTTCAAGAAAAAGCACACGACAGTGCACGCCATAAATAAATTAACATCAGATATCTGCTGGCATCTGAATGGCAAAATATATACTGCGGCTTGTCTAGTGGACATCGAAAAAGCCTTTGATACGGTTTGGTTAGACGCACTTATATATAAAATCATAAGATACGGCTTCCCCCATCACCTCATAAAAATGATAATATCTCTAACAAAAGAGAAAAAATTCGTAGTAACGAATGGTAAGATAACAACAAATAGAATATTTGACGTACCGAATGGCCTTCCACAAGGCACAGTCACTGCCCCAATTCTATTTAACATATATATTTCTGCGATACTAAGTGAAATCGACTCATCATTAGCCTTTGCTGATGACGTGGTATTGTACACACACGGTCCAAAAATTGACGAAATTGAAAGATCCTTACAACTTAAATTTAATGACTTTCAAGCATTCTGCAAGACATGGAAACTAAAAATTAGCTTCCCAAAATGCGAAGTTATATTATTTCGTCCACCTTTGAGGCGTGGAAACCACGACCTCCGAAAAAATTGGAAAAACCTAGCAATTACAGATGAGAATGGTCTTAAAATTGTAAACAAGACATGTGTTAGATACTTAGGTGTCTATTTGGACAAATTTTTGTACTACAATGAGCACATTAAGGTTACACTCGAAAAAGCAAGGGCAGCATTTATGGCACTTAAAAAGCTGTTTTACTCGCGACACCTGCAAAGTGATGTAAAGGTAGTTTGTTACCAAGCGTTTGTTCGACCAATTCTGACCTATGCATGCCCAATTTGGTGGAATATTAGCCCCTCATATATGGAGAAGATACGGGTATTTGAGAGGAAATGTTTAAGAGCTTGTCTATTTATGTATAGAAGTCGACATTCAAATTATAGACGTTTTATCTCTAATAAGAAACTTTTAGAAGCTTCGAAACTGCCCAGAATAGATAATTACATGCTAGATCTAACGAGAAATCATTTTGAACGCGCAACATTTAACGAGAACTCATTAATTTCGGGAGCGTTATATCCTAATCCAGGGTATTTTGAAAACGCAATAGTGAGAGGATTCATACCACCTGAGGCCTTCCTATATGTAGATACACTGGGTTATCTATCCGACTCAAGAAATATACCTGTTATTTACCATGTAGCCAGAAGAGCCACTGATAAAAGAATTCTGCATTCGTTAATGTGTGTAGATAATCGTAACCAAAATTGGAGATATGACAGCGACATACCTGAACGCGATATTTGCAACAATGACCGAGCAAATGCTAAAAAATACTGGTGGCTGGCCTAGATCAGAAACAGTCCCCATGGATGGCTAGTGTTCTTGCGATCGGCGTGACCGCAACTCAAACCGGTGGCACAGAACCTTAGCCATCCATACTTTTTATTTACTTACCTTAGTTCTTAAGTAGTTTATTCAGTTTTATCTTAAGAAAATCCATATCGAATAAAAGTTTTTCTCACCCTTTTTTCTTTTAAAATAAATCCACATATTGAGGAAAAGTATCACCAATGAAAAATAAATATTGATTAAATTAAAAGCAATGTAAATATGTAAATATAAAGATTGTATTGAGTACCCATAAGGTCATTTACTTCAATATTACTAGTTCTAGTGTATAGTATTCATTGTGCTATTATTAAATATGTATATATTATTGTTAAATTGGGGACAAATAAATGAATTAAAAAAAAAAAAAAAAAAAAAAAAAAAAAAAAAATATATAGGTCTAACTGATAATATAGGTCTCTGTGCCACCTAAAACCAATATTCAGGCATGAACTGAAATCCACCTCGGAATTGGATCGGAATCCGATTGCATTTCCGATTCCGATTTAAAAAGGTGTTCTACATTCCGAGCGGAAAGCAATCAATGCAATCGGATTCAAACATGTATTCGAACATGCTGCTTTTTTAACGCATCAACTAAATTGTGATGTACAAAATTGTACGCATGTACAAATTGTTGTTATTGTAAAAACATTAATATATTTAAACCATGAAATGAAATAAAAGAAAAAATGACAGCAATTCTGACACTTGCTCATAAGAAAAATGAAGTTATCAAAGTAATCCCCTGAAATTTAAAAATTATGCGTATGTAGTGTCATGCTCTTGCAGTTAAATATATTGTGCTTCAACCAGTACGCAGTCGCCTTTGACGAAGCTCTTTGCGATATTGGGATGTTTTTCCATAAAATCCAACAAGAACGCATGTTGTGCCGAAGTTTTATGTTTTCCCTTTTATAAATGTTGTAATCGCAACATATTTGATTGAAATGTATCACATATTTTTATTCATAAGAATACTCACATTTTTAAAGACGATGTTTAAAAAGCCGCCAAATTAAAAAATAACATTAAAAAGTAATGTCAAGTAAATGCCAAAACTAAAACATTGCAGCATTTCAGGAAATTAACACTTTCACTGCTTTTTTAATGATAAATCATTGAAACATTTACAATCCGACAACAAAAATTTAATCGGTTTGGATTTCAGTTTAATTCCAATAAATCGGATTACAGAACACCTACAATCCGCCAAAAAAACAAATATCGGATTCGAAGATCGGAATCGGATTGCAGAACAGCTTTCATTCAAATGTCATCGGAAGTAAATCCAATTCCGACGTGAATTTTGTCGGAATATTTAGTTTTTCGAATCAATGTTTCCTTTGACGCAATCATAAGGTTTGGCCAATGATCAAACATCAGAAAACTCATTTTATGGTGGATTTTATTTTTAAGACTATAAAAAATATTGCAAGAGTTTATCTTTGTAACAAACTTGGAAGGGATATTACAACTTCACCGACTGGTACTGTATCAGCAATGTCATTAGAAACTACTATTCGTTCATCCTTTTTACTAGTCATTGAGACAATTTCGTAGCAACTACTATCTTGTGTTATCTCGGAAACATCGAAGGGATTAGGCGACAGAATTTGCTTAATCACATCGAGACTTTCTATCCGCATGGTCTGTAGTCGATAAAATCCATTCTCATCCATAACGTATGTAAACCGTTTATGTCCTGAAGAGTGTTCAATTTCATGAACCTTACTCAAGTGTCTAGATAAGGACTTTCCGCTTTTAAAAAGTTTATCACAGCAATGACAAGTGTATATATAGGGACTGTTGCCATGAACTTCTAAGTAATGCTGAAATTAAGAATTTTGTTTTAGTTTAATTTATTACACCAAAAAGAAATTTAAATCATACTCGTCTCAGCAAGTTGTAGGTACGAACTGAATAATTACAACCAGGCTCATCGCATTGATGTACTTCCTTACTGTGTGCACATTTCATATGTTTAAGTAGATCAGTCTTGCGCACACAGCGATGATCACACTCGGAACATTTAAATGGTTTGTCCTTGAGATGTCGATAGCGAATGTGTGTAGCTAGAGAACTAGATGAAGTGCAAGTCATATCACACATACTACACTTGTAGCAATTGAAGTGCTTGACTTCATGGCTACGTAGCAACTTTTCAGTTCCGAAAAATTTGAAGCATTGTGCGCATTGATACTTGTGTGCTATATAAATTATTCGGTAAGTAAATCTAAATTCTACTTATTGAAAAATGAAATCTTACTGTTGTTTTGGGGCTGTCGTTTGCAATGATCAAACAACGTTGTTTTTGTACGAAAAAGCTCCCCACATTGCCAACAGGCGACATATTTTTTATTGGAATGCTTACGAATGTGCTCTATGAGACGATATTTGTTATCCAGAACTTTTTTACAAAACTGCCAGTTGCACTGAATTTTCGGGCGTTCGTCTTCAGGAGTCCTTAGCATTTCGTATTCGAACGAAGCGTGCTGCAAAATATGATCCTGGAATTCAACAATTGAACAGAATGTACGTAAACAGCCAGTCCATTCACAATGATAATCAAATTCTAGGTTTGGAATTTTATCGCGATCATCTCCGCTCAAAACACATTTAGGGACTTTTGGATTCATATCCAACTCAAATTTGCCTTGTATAAGAAGTGAACTATGATAACCGTGATAGTACACATGTCTTTGAAATGAATTTAGAGATGAAGTACTGAAATCACACGTTTTCCATTGGCAGCTTTGCATTTCGCTCGATTTAAAATTGAATTCTTCTAAATGTTCTGAAATGTGTCTGTCAAGTATCCAGGAGTCCTTGCATACGACGCCGCAATTACTCCAACCACAAGGAATTACAGGTGTTTCTATTATTCGTTTCCTTGAACGTTTCATTTTGGTTTCACAAAGTAGATTGTAAAAACTACGAGTCAAATTATTTTTCTAAAAAGTTCAAAAACCAATTCAATTTCTTTGTTTAAAAGCTTGTTTAAATAATAGTGTACTTTTGCCGCTTCACAACTAATTTCCACACATAACACGAATATACCAAAAAATGCTTGCAAACGTAGAGCTGACAGAAATCAGCAGTTTACATGGTTTTCTTACCCGATAAACCGATTTTGCAATTTTAGGAAAGTGCACTCTGACATATAATAGGTCTGTTTCCGTACTTTACACTGTGTAAGGCATGGTATAATAATACATGGTAGCATTGACAACTGCTTATTTTCTCTTCAACAGGAAAACATAAACTGTCAAAAACAGCTTTTTGTGGAAATACATCAGCAGCTGCTGTGGTTATTGTTTTTTTTTCACTTCAACGTTTTCAACATTGCTTGTGTTTTCAATGGCAGATTGTGAGCGCTCTCTTTTTGAGTATATTTTTTGACAGTATATGATTTCCCAAGCAACTGTCAATGCTACCTTGTATTATTATACCATGGTGTAAGGTTTGTGTAAAATGTGTGCAAGAGAGTAAAAACGAAATGTGAGAATAGTTGCAAAAGTACAGAAACAGCTTCTAGTAAGTTTCAAGCACAAAACAGCTGATGTTCTGAAGATTTAAAACACTTTCACTCGAATTATTAAAAGCCATTTTTAGTGCAAAACTGAACAATTACTTAATTTTTATTTTTATTGGAGCGAGCGAGCGAAGCGAGCGAAGCTCCCATGGAACAACTTGCATGAAGAATGTTTAAAGGAACAGAGCTCTGAAATGGGTTGACCGATTTTAATATTTCTTTTTCTAAACTGTTCTACTGGTCTTAAATTAGGTGCCTGCGAAGCCCAAATTTGGAAATTCTGTTTAGTTTAGAAATTTATTGAAAAAAATATTTCCATATCTTTCTTTGTTGATACATATTCGCTTAATTCAGTTTGCTGCTTGCCTGCTTCTGTATGTATCCGTCGTTCGCTTCGCTCGCTCGCTATAAATAACCGAACAGCATGGAACAACAACAACAACAAAAATATTAAGGCGAATGTTGTTCACTGCAACAGCTGTTTATTACTAACTAAAATAAATAACTGCTATGCTGAAGTTTGTAAATGGATGCAAATACATTAAAATTAAATTGTTTAATGTTTTTATTTGCATGTGTTGGTAAACCCTGTAAAATAAAAGAAATTTGCAATTTTTTTTAATTTTTCATTATTTGGTGACTGGTAGGCTTATTAGCTTTCATTGCTTCCCCTAAGAATGTGCTGATTTTAACACCAACTCATGAAACCATTATCAGATTCTATCGATTCATGACTATAACTTATGGTGTTTTCGTTTCTACCAAAAAATGTTGCGTTTTCATTGCCCTCTTCTTTTTTCGTGTTCGATTGTTATATTAGTGCAAACGGGTGAAAAAAATCTGTGTGCGTTTCTTAAAATGTTATATTTATATTGGGCAAAAAAGGCACATTTCTTGCCCTGCGAAACTTTTTGAGGGGAGAATGTTGCCCTGAAAATCAGCTGATTGCTTTAAACGAAAATATTATGAAATGCGTGTATTAGACAAGGTTAAATATATGCATTCATAATTTGGCACTTAAATAATATTTTTAATAAAGCAAATTTTTTATTTTTGACGCACACAAATATATCAGCTGATTGAGTAAGCAGGGTAGTATTTTGTGTTCAAAACCTGCACTTTTTGAGGGTTGAGTACAACACTTGAAAAATGTTGCACTGTGGTAGGACAACATTTTTTTGTAGAAACGAAAACACCAATAGATTTAAATTCAAATAATTAACAAAAAAAAACCAATAAATGTTATAAAATCGTCTTTAGAAGTTTTAATAAAATGAATTTTTTCGACAATATTTGGAAATAATTCTAAGCCTCCATTCCTATCCATGTTGCGATCAATATCACGATATTCTAATTTGTAGGTCCTAGGATCTAGGATATTGTGATATTGATCGCGACATGGATTGAAATATAGACTTAGAAATGTTTCTAAATATTTTCAACATTTAGTTCATTAAAACTGCACTAGACGGTTTCGTATATTCAGGAGCATCAAGAGGGAGCACTCAGCATTTGAATAGAGATGAAAGTCGAGTCTTGGTTTTTGTTCACATTGCTTTAAACAACAATTTAACACAACAATACGCAATACTAAATTAAATAAGGAAAGTGTTCGTGATGAACCAGATAATGAGGCAAATTGGACAGAACAACAAACTTTCAGGGAATGTTTATTAAGAGTATCATTAGAAGAACTGTCTACAAATCAAATTTTTAATCAACAATCAGCGTTCATCTTTTTTTTACACTGGACCCCCGGTAATCCGGCCCCTGACTAATTCGGCACCCCCTGTAATCCAATATGTCTATTATTATTGAATATTTTTTTGACAATCTTCGCTAATGTAGATAAAGCATTATTGAACAGGTTACTTACTTGTACTTGTATTGATTGATATATATATTATGATTTTATTCATAATTTTTGATTATTTTAGTATGTACATTTATTTGTACACAATTATTTCCTAATGTAAAGCTATTATTTTTTGTAAGTTCTATAGCATTAATAACGTCAATTTTATAATAAAACGTAAGCTTTCTATTGTATTGTTTAATTTACTTAATTTGACACACATAATGGAGTATGATTTGTACTTCAGAGTATAACATACATAACCTTATCATTTTTTTTTAAGCTTTGAACCAAGGTTTTTAGGTGTAATACCTATTCAGTCAAGTCTGCTTTGGTTCGAAATGGGGTGGTAGAGTAGTGTGAGCGAAGGGGCAATCAATTCAATTCAATTAATAAGGCAATCTAATCCACAAACTACGACTCCAAGTCGTAAATATTGATGAGTTTTCAATTTCAGCTGATTACTTAATGAAAGAAAATTGCAAACGCGAAAGGTCAAAGCGTAGGATCATGGCCTAGCTGGGATTCGAACCCGGGACCTCTGGGGTGGCAGTTGATCACGTTTGACGCACATTTACCGCATTTGTGACATCAATGTTACCATTTGTTACTTTGTGGCCAAATTGTATGTAAACGGTAAACTTCCGGTGCATTTTGAGACACATTTTTGAAAATGTTTAACGTGAATAATCACAAAAAGCGCTGAAATTGAAGAATACAACATTAAGAAGCTGAAAAATGTTGGCAATGCTGTGACAATCATCAATGCTTTACGCACCCACGAGCGTTGTCAGACTCCTTCGACGATGCAAGAGGCTTAAGCCAAAAATTGAGACTTAAATTAATGAGTCAAAATCTTTTTCTATTAGTGGACTGTGCAATGGGCCATAGGTGAGGTTGTTGAAATTTTCTATAACAATTGCGAAAGTGGCCGATTTATAGAGGAATTTCCTTTGTGCATTATGATCAAGTTTCCAAATTATTCTGGACCAAAAAACAACAATTTAAATGTTTTACTTATTTCTTCCGTAGTAGTATCATTCAAAAAAGGATCAAACAATTTTACTCGCAAGAAATTTTCACTACAACATGCGTATGCCTTTAATATTAAAAATCGCAAGGATTAACTCTCAATCAAGCAGTTTTCGATATTAGAGAAAGGAAATTTACGTTATATTCCTTATGATAGGCTATTCCTTATGATAAGAAAATAAATAAAAAGAAAGGATTGGTTCAAAAACACCGAATACAATAAAATATTGTATTTCAACTAAAATATATGTATTAATATTTTTTTGTAATTGAATGTTTGAGATCTGGTAATTTTATTGACAAAAAGTAGAATCCTCATTTAATTGAAATAACAAAACCTATTTAATATCTTTGCTTATATAGTTTTTAGAAAAATCTATTGGAGCTAGCAACTCAACTAAATTGCCTCCACAACGTACCAATTTATGTGGCTAGCTAGCAAACGTGTAAGTGTTTGCTAAGCGACTGCTACGACCTAGTTTTTATTTTTATTTTTAGGCACACAATTTGTGCATTTATTTATCGCAAAACATAAACAATTATGAAATGTAATTTGACATTTGCTTCTTCTTATTGATGCTTACTCTTCTTGATGCTTGTTCTTACTTTACTCGAAGTCTCGAGTTCTAGCCATAGAAATAAAATATAAGGAAATGGTGTTCTTTACGCCATCAGAGGCAGAAAAAGTTGCACCGTTCTGCGCAAGACGTTAGGTCTTTCGTGACGTAGATAGGAAAAGACTCTTTCTCTGTTCTTCTCACTGATTTTCTGTTCGTGCAAGAAAAGACGAAAGATAGTGCGAAATAGTTCTGTACGATTTTATTTTTTTCAGCTACAGTTGTTTTTTATGTTTTGCTCAGTGAAAAACAGCTGATTTTGACAATGGGTCGATCATGACGTAGGCAGACATGCGCATGGCATAATCTTGTATTTATTATTTTTGATTTTTTGACATAAGCTCTTGCACACAAGGTTGCTAGTTAAAATTCGGAAAAATTCCCACGGAAATTACCTTTTTCCCACAGAAGCATAAATTAAATACCACCAAAATTACCACGGCAAAGGTAAGCAAAAAAAATTCCCACCACGATTGAAAAATACCACAAAAAATCCCAAGATCATAAAAAATTACCACAAAAATACCACGCTTTTTAAAAATACCACCAAAAATCCCATAAGCATTTAAAAATACCGAAGAAAATCCCATGCGCATAAAAAAATACCGCAATAAATCTCATATATGTATAAATACAAAATGTATAAATACAACAAATCATGGTTGAATAAATAAGGTTGTCGCATGGGTGAGAGCGAGTTCCCATAAATGTCAAATCGAAGTTGACAGCTCATACAAAATCTGAAAACGAAAATTAATAACATGAAAAGCCGTTGAAGTGGATGTTGTTGCTTTTCATTGATTTTGACAATTATGGGTACTGAGAAGAGAGTACGATCAGCCACGAGACAACCTTATTTATTCAACTATGCAACAAATGTTTGCATTAAGGTAAAATATACGTGTAGCAACCAAAAACAGGAGCTGTTTTCAAAAAAATTTTTTTGATATAAAAAGTTATTATTTTTTGTAAATTTATACAGGTTATTGTACATAAAAAATACTTTCTAAAAATATTTTTTTTTTTAAATACAGTTCTGGCTTTTATGTAGAGGGCGCTGAAAATGGCATTGAAAAAAAGTTCGATGGATATGGCCTTTCCCATGTATCGGAAACAAAAAAATCAAATGACATTTCAAAGCATAGACCTTATATTAAGCTTCCCCCCTACGCAAGACCCCCGGGGTTTTTTTTTTAATCATGGCGGAAGCTGAAGTAAAAAGATCGAAAAATAGAAAAGCGCGCTTGTTTGTTTATATAAAAAAACAAAAAAAAATAGATACTTGAATTTAGGGGGGATGCTTAAAGGACAAAATAACGAACAAAATGCAAAAAAATCATTGAAATTGAACCAATAGATTTCGAGTTATCTATCGAACCGTTTTAAAAAAACTAGTTTCGAGGAAATCGCGTTTAAAGTTTTTTATTTGTTGTATGAAGCTTATAGCCCATTCACACCTAAGCTAATTTGCTCATTTCGGCCAAAAAACACAAATGAGATGCGTAATGAGCTCATTTCCCATAGAAATATTCCAACTCATTACAACTCATTTCAACGAAATGAGTAGCAAATGAGATAATTTCACGTTAAACACAGCTCTGAGCATATTAAACTGCTTTGTGAACATACCTTTCAAAGCAAAATGTAAGAAAAATTTGTACACAGAAAAATTTTATCAAAACAAAATATGAAAATACAACAAAAACAACCGTCAAACATTTACACGTACAAATAAATGGAACACGGCTATAATTCAAAATTTTGGATTTATTGTCTTTTTTCAAAAATATAACAAAAATAAATTCTTGTTCAGACCTTTTACATTATGTTCATTGAAATACATATCACTTTTTTAGTCTTATTTATATGAGATCATGAATATCATTTGTTTGCTACAAAATAATTTCTTAAGCGAAATAGGTATACACAAGAAGTTAAAATAATAAAAAAAAAAAAAATAAGAGATCTATGTACGTATATATTAACATATTTCTTATAGCCCATTCACACCTAAGCTAATTTGCTCATTTCGGCTAAAAAACACAAATGAGATGCGTAATGAGCTCATTTCCCATAGAAATATTCCAACTCATTTCAACTCATTTCGACGAAATGAGTAGCAAATGAGATAATTTCACGTTAAACACAGCTCTGAGCATATTAAACTGCTTTGTGAACATACCTTTCAAAGCAAAATGTAAGAAAAATTTGTACACAGAAAAATTTTATCAAAACAAAATATGAAAATACAACAAAAACAACCGTCAAACAAAATGAGATTTATAAGTGTGAACACTTTGTAATGAGATATTCAAATTTGCTCATTTGGCTTAGGTGTGAACGTAATATTAGAATGGTAAAAAGTGGAAAAGATGTGCATATTTTTAAGGAAAACATATCGCACACCGTCTGTCTTCAAACGTGACAACTCGAAATTTTGAAATTTTCAGGAGAGCCAAAAACCATTTCGTTTTCAAGCAACTTCATACAAAAGAAGGATACAAAATTATTTTTTAAAAATTAATGAGCAATCATATTAAATCAAAATTTTGACAGTCGATGGAGATGTGCATTACGAATTGATTTATATTAAAAAGTGAAACTTGAAAAATTTCGAGTGGACCTTCTTTTAATACCACCGTTTCTGAGGCTACAAAACCAATGCGGGCATATTCTACCGCCCTGTAATCTTTGGGCCAGTCGAGTACCTCTTGCTTTGGCGTTTCAGTGGCAGACCACCTGTCCCGTAAGCCTGTTGAAAAGCTTGTGCATATCTGTTTTAACTTCTTCAGCTTTGTTGCGTCCTAAACCAAAGAAAAATCTTGAGTTTGCTTTCCATTCTTGTCGCAGATTTTTCAGCAGATTATTGCGCATATTTTGCACCTGAAAGACAAAGATGGTTTTTCCCACGCAGCGGCGCACATCTTCGATAATTTGTTGCTTCCAGGCCAGTACCATGCGATCGGTTCTAGTCAACGAAATCTTCTTATATTTTTTGTGTATTAAAATTCGAAGACCCGCCAAGAACATATATTTGTTGACAATATATGTTCTGACTTACAACAAGTTAGTTGTATTTATAATAGTCTTGAAAGACTTCTTGACCTGGTCTTAACTACAGACAGTAACAATGTCATTGTTAAGAGGGCTTTCCATGCTCTGACTCCTATTGATGAATACCATCCACCATTGAGCATTTGGTATAAATCGGACAGAGAGAACATAGTAAATTCGAGTTCAATGGACAAGGTTTATGAATTCAATTTTAAAAAAGCTGACTTTTTGAAGCTGAATCATTTACTTGATTGTAATCTGAATTATATTTTAGAATACATTAATGGACACAACCTTGATGAATCCATTAATTTTTTTTATTGTGAACTCTTTGCTATAATTTCTCAGTCTGTGCCGTTTAGCCTCAAATTTGCAAAAAACTCAGCATATCCCTGGTACACTAGGGAATTAAAAACGCTTCGCAACTATAGGAACAGGGCCTGGAAGAAATATGTCTGTAGCTTGGACTCAAATGACCTGGAAACCTACAAACGTTTGTTTCTGGAATTTGAAAATCAGTCATCTATATTATACCACGAGTATTTAGATAATATTAAGTTTAGAATATTGTCTGATCCAAAGAGATTCTGGGGATTCATTAATACTAAGAAGAAATCTGACGGGTTTCCTTCATCTTTCAAGACCCAAAATGGGTTTACAGACAATCCTGTCATAATAAGTGGCCTTTTTGCCAATCTTTTTAAAGAATCATTTTGTTCAGATTCTTTTCATCCAGATATGGAGTATTTTGAATATATGAATACTACACCCAGAGTATCTATGGACTCTTTATCCTTTACCTCAGAGGATATTTTAAAATATATTAGTTCGATCGATGAAGATTTTAGCGCTGGACCTGATGGAATTCCTGCCGCAGTGTTAACTCAATGCGGTTCAATTTTGTGTCAACCACTCTCTTTGTTATTTAATAAATCTATAGACGAAAGTTATTTTCCACTGTTTTGGAAAAAATCATTTATTAGTCCTATTTATAAAAAAGGTTGCAGGAATGATGTTATTAATTACAGGCCCATTGCTAAACTGTCATCGATTCCAAAACTTTTTGAGCGAATCGTGTATGATCGGGTAAAAATTCACTGCCGTGAAGTCATAACAACTCGACAGCATGGTTTTGTTAATGGCAGATCTACGGTATCTAATCTACTCGATTTTACAACCTTTTGCTTAAACACCATTGAATCTGGTTGCCAGGTCGACTGTATCTACACTGACTTTAGCAAAGCATTTGATAAGTTACCACACAATTTAATTCTATTTAAACTTAAGTCCATTGGATTTCCACAATATTTTGTAAACTGGATTAAATCGTATTTGACAGAACGATCTTATCAAATACGATTCCGAGGGGTTTTGTCTGCTGAGTTTATTGCGTTATCTGGTGTTCCTCAAGGAAGTCACCTAGGTCCACTTCTGTTTATTTTAGCCATTAATGATGTGACCCATATCATTAAAAACTCTCATCTGCTTATTTATGCGGATGATATGAAAATATACAGAAAAATAAATTCTCAAGACAATTCAGCCCTACTCCAGTCCGATCTGAAATCTTTTGAAGTTTGGTGTTCTAAAAATAATATGTTTCTTAATCCAGATAAATGCCAAACTATGACCTTTTCGCGAAAAAGGAATAATTTAGTTTTTGATTATAAAATAAAAGATACTGCTTTATGTCGTGTGGATGTCGTTAAAGATCTGGGAATATGTATGGATTCTAAGCTTTCCTTTAACATTCATATTGATAACATTTGTAAAAAAGCATCTTCTATGCTTGGATTTATTAAACGCTGGGCCAAAGAATTCAATAGCATGCAATGTGTGCATATGCAATAGTGCGTCCTCACTTGGAGTACGCAAGTCAAGTCTGGTCTCCAAGTTACAATGTGCATGTTGATCGAATAGAGAGAATCCAAAAATGCTTTATTCGGTTTGCCCTAAGGGGCTTAAGTGGATTTGACATTTTAAACCTTCCTCCTTATGAGGATCGCTTAAAACTTCTAAAAATGCAATCATTGAGTGAGCGAAGGAAGTCTGCAGACATCGTCTATTTACACCAACTCATAACCGGTGTATTTGATTCTCCAGAACTTCTTTCTCTTATACATTTTAACTCTAATCGTAGAAGCAGTAGAAATGCTAACAATTTAATTTACTTACCATTTAGTAGAACAAATTACATGTTAACTGCTCCTTTAAACCGTATGAGTAAATTAGTTAACAATTGTAGCTTTTTTGATGTTAACTTGTCTAAAGGTCAACTCAAAAGTAGATTAAAAACTATTGTGTAATTGCATGGTTATGTCTTTGCATGGTTAGTCGTGATGTCTTGTGTTGTCCTTGAGCCCAACCATATATTGGTGGGTAAATTTTTCCCACATTAACTTATTTTGAGCCACTAGTTTCAATATCGTTGATAATTTCAAAGATTTTTGGGTTGCGGCTTTAAATGGGTTAATGCTGAGAATGTGCGAAAAAGCTGTAGTAGCTAAACTCTATTGTTATTGCATGTAAAATTAAAGCAATGAAGAAAACTAAATAAATAAAAATCATTCAAGTTTATCACTCGAATGGCGAACAGCTGATTGAATTTAATAACGAGTCCTGTCAAAACAAACGAGTAAAAGGTATTGACCGCTTTTACATTGATCAAGACCATGATAAGGTAGGGCCGAGTCGCTCAGTGCCCTCACGCGTCAACGAAGAAAGGATAATAAAAAGGTTGGCTAATTGTCAATGGCGAAGTTCGTAGAAACCTCAAATGAAATAAAAATATCATGTTTTCAAGTTGTAAATAGTGCGGACACGTGTGTTAAATTTGTGTTAATTTGAGAGAAAATATTGTATAAACGTTGTAAATTAATCAATAAAATGCCGAGGAAGTATTCAATTTGCTGAAAAGCTTGTAAAAAATTTAACCTAAAATCAACTGCGAAAAATGAACATAAAGAAACTCGAGATGAACAGCTGATTTTGACAACTAGTCCGCTTTTCTATGCCTTCTACTCCATTCTTCTTCGAGTCGGCCCTATCTTATAATTTTACCATCATCAAGACTTGAAATCAACTTTTTTTGACGTTATTTTTTAGACTTGACGAAACCTCTTACATTATTCAAGAATTGAATTCTGGCGCAAAAGAGATGCATAAGATTTATTGCTTTAATATATTTGCTCTGCTCATACACATGCACTATGTTCGCAGCCTTGCAGTTTTCAGCTACAGAACACCAAGTGCAAGCAAGTAAACGAAAAATAATGTGAAGCTCTTTGTCAAAACAGCGAAAAGAACAAAAGGAATACAAAAAATTGACGGTACAGCGCAAGTGTTCTCTTACACTGTGTGTAATTTTTTAAGTCATGGCAAAATAACCATATACGAACACCACTACGTGATAAAAGACTAAAAAAAAAGACCCGTGTCTCCCAATTTTTAACAAAGTCATGCACTTTTTTGTTTATGGGCCGCCAAAGATTTGGGGCCTCGGTATCATTTTCGCAAAAAAGTGATCATTTTCTTGCAAACCGTTCAGAATTTCGATTTACTCTCTGAGGCAAAGTTGTAGCTCTTGTCATTCGGACGACGATTTGGATCCACAACTTAAGAGAGCGCGATTTGCAAGTCCAGGGCCATCAACATTATAAACATAATACGAATACTTTTTTTTAATATTTTTGTAATAGATAGCATAGTATCTCAATGTTGAAGTAAATAAAAAACCAATGAAATAAAAAAACGGTGTTGAGAATAATTCCCAGGAAGTTTATATGTTCTAGAAATTTGTTTATTGAGATCTTAGGAACATTTTTGTAGTTGATTGTTTCCTTGAATTTTGAACGGTTTGCTACCAATGGACCTGAACACGGGAAAAAAGGTAAAAAAAAAATCGAATTTTTTTAAGTTTTTTGCGATTTTGATCTGGAAGGTGAAGTTTTTTTGATTTTATATGTTCGCAATTTTTGTTCTTTATGACAAGAGCTACAACTTTGCCTCAAAGAGTAAATCGAAATTATGAATGGTTTGCAAGATATGAGCCCGAGAAAATTATCACTTTTTTGCGAAAATGATACCGAGGCCCCAAATCTTTGGCGGCCCATAAACAAAAAAGTGCATGACTTTGGGAAAAATTGGGAGACACGGGTCTTTTTTTTTTTAGTCTTTTATCACGTAGTGGTGTCCGTATATGGTTATTTTTTTTCGTGTTGCACTGTGTTACCCTTTCGTCGCTTCCGATGTGCGGCAAATTGCCTACAAACTCACAAACTTGAATTGAAGTCTTGACCAATGTAAGTCCCGGTTTCCACTCGTCAAGTCTTGATGTTAAATTTTTTGACATTCCCTTTTAAACTTGACGATTCAGTATCCACACATCAAGAGTTGACGATGTGTATCATATACTGCCGTTTCATTTCATCTTATTGAAATGAAATGAAATGACGCCAATGATGCGCAAAATGAATAGAAAAAGTAGCGGGACAACGAACGAACTCAAAACGAATTTCCCAAGAATTGACGGTACAGTCAATTTCTTTCTTTCCCTTAGTTACGATTCCCGCACCACCGAACTCAACACTTGGGTATAATAATACAAGGTAGCATTGACAACTGCTTATTTTCTCTTCTACAAGAAAACATCTCCTGTCAAAAACAACTGTTTGTGCAAATGCATCAGCAGCTGCTGAAGTTGCTGTTTTTTTCACTTCTACGCTTCCAACATTGTTTGTGTTTTCAATGGCCGATTGTGAACGCTCTCTTTTTGAGTATATTTTTTGACAGGAGATAATTTCCCAAGCAACTGTCAATGCTACCTTGTATTATTATACCATGGTCTGCCCTAGCGTAAGCCGGACAAACGGACATCGTGTAATATGGGCCATAGAAGTAAAATATAAGGAAGCGGTGTAGTTGAGCAGCAGTGAAACACTTTTTTTATTGGTATCAGTTTACACAAATACAGACAAATACAAACAGGGCCGCATTCGGCTCTGTAGTAAAGAAAGGCGAACACTTTTTTGTTGTTTATATTTTATTTGTTATTATTAATTTTTTATAAACACTTTTCCCAATTACGGGCAAATAGTCTGACATCGTGGCATTTGCAAAATATGATGGCAAATTTGCAACACTAAAATCCTATTGCATATTGTCGGCCATGTGCTATGTCTCAGCTGTCAATTCAGAAATATAATAGGTCTGTTTGCGTGCTCGTTTCAAGTGAAGTTCGAGTAATAGAGAGTAATTTGATTATCTGTCAAAATGAGAAAATTTGCCAAAAAGTATGGAAACGACTTCAAATAAAGTTCACGCACAACAACTGTTCTTTGACAATTGAAATTAAATATAAATTGAATTTGCTGGTTGGTTTATTTAAAAGAATGGAAAATTCAAAGAAGTTGTACGTGATCTGTTCTCTAGGAATCTTTGGCTTCCATTTGCGTTCATTTTGCATATTTTAACTTTATTTTTATTAATTTTCTAACCAATTTCATAAATTTTTTTCACATCAATTTATTTTTGACACTTTGAAAATCAGTTGTTCGAAGCTCGAGATTTGTGCTTGGAGAAATTTTTCAAGTAAAGTTCAAGTAAAGTTTGATTAATAGAGAGTAACATTTTGCTTGGTTTTGTTTTCTTCCAAAATAGCTGTGAATTTTGTTTGCACCAGTGTTGCTTTAAAAAGTGTGCTCACAGTTGATTGCAAATATTTGGTAGAGCATACATTTGTAGTGCTATTTGCCCGTAATCGGGAATAGCCCTATTGTATTTCCACACCACCGCACATTGGGCCAGAAATTTGAAAAAGTGGAAAAGTGAAAAGCTAGAATCACTTCTCGGTGGCATTGATTTCCCTATTGTTCTTGAAAATGCTAATGAAGATATCGACAATGCTGTCGGCTTTTTCTATGGCATAATGCTCAACTGCTTCACACAATCTGTTCCTTTTACAAGGCAGAAGAGCTTTTCGTCTTCGCCTGCCTGGTATAATAAAGAGCTACGTTCACTTCGGAATAAAAGAAACAAACTTTGGCGTACATATTTAATATCTAGATCTTCTGCTGACTTCACGAAATACCTTAACGTTTACAACCATTTTTCTTATCTTTGTGGTCTTCTTTATGAATCCTATCTAAACCATATCCAAACCAAACTTATCACTGAGCCAAAAAAGTTCTACCAGTTCATTAATATCAAGATAAAATCAGATAATTACCCGTCCACCCTTAAATTGTCAGACAAATCTTCGGACGACCCTGAAATAATTGCAAATCTTTTTGCAAGTTTTTTCAGTCAGTCATTTACCAATCATAATGATGTACTGGACTCTGAATACTTCTCTTCTTTAAAAAATTGTGCTCAAACGTCTTTAGTTTCGGTTAATATTACACTAGCTAATGTGAACTAAAAATTACGAAATTTAAAGGACGATTACTCTCCTGGACCCGATTGCTTGCCTGCTATTGTTTTAAAAAAAACTTTCAAACACTTTAGCTCATCCCCTTTTAGCTCTTTTCCAGCTCTCTATCTCTCAATCAATTTTTCCTAAGTTTTGGAAGGATTCGTACATTATACCTCTGCACAAAAAAGGGCCTAAAAATGATATCACAAACTATAGACCCATGGCAAAACTATCATGCACACCCAAAATATTTGAAAGTATACTCTACGACATTATGTTTTTTCACTGTAAGTCTATCTTCTCCCCTAACCAACATGGCTTTCTGAAGGGAAGATCCACTACTACCAACCTCACAGAATTCGTCTCGAATACCCTATGTTCTTTGGAAAGTGGTTATGAAGTTGACGTTGTCTCAGCTGACTTTAGCAAAGCATTCGATAAAATCTCGCACACAGTCATCCTTCATAAGCTGAAAACTTTCGGCTTTTAACCCCCGTTTGTTGCTTGGATTAAATAAAAAACGTCGATATAATGTCATCTTTAGGTTTTCAAAATCCGAGTTTTTTACAGCAACTTCTGGCGTCCCTCAAGGCAGCCACCTTGGTCCTTTGTTATTCGTCTTAACAATAACCGATGTCGAAGAGGTCATCAAATACTCAAATCTTTCTGTTTATGCTGATGACATGAAAATCTATCAACGCATACATACTAATGCTGACTCAACCCGCCTTCAAGATGATCTAATCAGTTTTTCTACTTGGTGCCAAAAAAACTTCCTGGAACTCAACATCAATAAATGCCAAGCTATGACATATTCGCGTAAGAGACCCCAATCTCCGTCGCGAACTTATTACATATTTGGCGAGCCGATTCCCTTAGTAAGTTTTTTGCGAGACTTGGGTATAATTTGCGATTAAGAACTTAATTTTCGATCCCATATCGATAATATCATTAGTAGAGCCAACTCTACTCTTGGTTTTGTAAAACATTGGTCCAGGGAATTCTCTAACCCATATTGTTTACAAATGTAAACGCATTCCTGGTCAACCCTGTACCTTCTGTACAGCGGCTGAGCTGCTTCATTTTCAGTTGTTCCTTATGTGGGAGTGCCTCTCACTCCCTCCTTTTAATGTAAACAAAATGAAAGAAAGTTCGGCCTCAGCCAAATAAAGAATTTAATTCGTTTTGATCCACCGAAAACCAAAGTCGTGTTTTTACTTTTACTAAAAAGTTCTAGTTCTTTATTTTTTTGAAATCTTCCGTCGGGAAATTATACATGGTCCTTCGTCGAGCCGTTTTTTTACCAAGGCGTTTTTAAAAGTTTTAAAAAGTTAAAAGCTCGGTCGCGAGTGAAAAATTGAAAAAAAAAAACAAAAACATTAAAAAATCGCTCGGTCGCGAGTGCAAAAAAAAAAAATTTTAAAAAAAAAAAAAAAAAAAACCAAAAAAAAGCAGCGAAGCCGCCATCAAGCCGCCAACACCAGCAACAGAAACTGCAGCAACAGCATCGCCAACACCAGCAACAGAAACTGCAGCAACAGCATCACCAACCACCAGCAACAACAACTGCAGCAACAGCATCACCAACCACCAGCAACAACAACTGCAGCAACAGCATCACCAAACACCAGCAACAGCAACTGCAGCAAGAAAGGAAAATCAACCTAACTTTTTTTGGCCAGAAAATACAGGTAAGTTCTTTTATTTCACATTAATAGATATCAGATTTATTGTTAAGAAACAAGATTGGTGCTACGTCGGTTCGGAAAATACGCGATTCGCTCATTTGTAATTCTTAGAGTGTTTTTTCATATTCCAGGGTCTAAGTTTTTAAAAAAAAAAAAAAAAATTCTCGTCAGAATTTCGCGGTAAATTGCGAGTTGAAAAAAAAAAAAAAAGTTTCATAAAGTGTTTAAGTTTGCAGAGCGAATTATTGTGCGTTCAGTTATAAAATCGAAATACATAGTGGAACCGTTTTTGTTTTTTTTTTGACCAACAACAATTTTCCGCGAAGAATAATTTTTTTGTGTGTGTATGTGCATTTTAAGCTAACTGCAGAGAAATTTTTCATCTCCACTTTGTGTCGCATTCGTAGCGATCAAAGCTGAAACAGCAGCTCCTGCTTAAAATTCACCAACGTTGGACCAAGTGGGACTGTTCTTCCGAGTTTAACTCTCGCGCTCACGCAGCACTGAGAACATAAGGAAAGCAGCACAGTGGGACAACAGCTCTAAATCAACAAAAAAAAAAAAAATTATTTATTATTTATTATTTACACTTTTTATTATAAATTTTATTATTTCAATTTTAATTGAATAAAATTATTGAAATTTATTGCAATTTTACTGTGTTATGGAATTTTATTACTCAACAATAAAATAAGAGAAAAAAAAAAGTGTGTTTTTATTTTTCAAAATAACATTTCAGTTGGTGTGCTTAACATTAAGTTGACGACAGTGATTTTTGCATTCCTCTGCGCCGCATACAGAGTGACCGAAGTCAACAGCAACAACGGCTTAAAGATCAACAACGCTAATAAGGCCTCTCAGCTTTACACTAGCGCTAGCGCAGCACTGAGAGCGCAAGAATATTGCACAGTGGGTCAGCAACGCACAATTAGCAGTAACAAATAATTGTGCACAGTGGGACGGAGTAGTATAATTTTTAGTCATTTTTTTTTCTTCTCTTTCATATTCAAATTTAAACTAGTTTTATATTTCGCGATATATAGAGTTTTTTGGGTTATCAAAAAAAAAAAAAAGAAAACAAATATATTAAATATATTGAATAATTCAAAAAGAATTTATTTATTTATTCAATATAATTAAATTAAGTATAATTCTTATACTAAATTCCTTACAAATAACATATTTGTTTTTGATATTGATTAAAGCTAAATTTGAATTATTTTATTTTTTTTTTAATTCACAACAAAAAGCAAATATAAAACAATTTAAATTTTTTTCTTTTCCAAACCGCAAACATTAATACAAGGATAAAATCAAAGCAAACAATGGCACATTTTAAAAAATTTATTCAGGCGTCTGACGCTATTCTTGAGTTTGAAGCATACTTCAATGCTGTTCAATCTCATGATGTGTTTTCTTTAGGTTTTCAAAGCGAAGAGCTCAAAGCGCTATGGAAAAAGGTCAAAGCGCAGTACGAAGTGTGCTTGGATCAGTTCAATGATAAAACTGAGCTGGAGGAAATCGAGGCAATAAAGCAAAAGTACCGCAGCTGCTATCAAGCCTACCTAAGGGCGGCAGCAAAAATCTCTGAGCTTCGCCAAACAAAGCCATCTGAGCAAACCACTGCTTCAGATATCGGAATGGTGGTTGGTCACAGCATGCCTGTGCCGCCCTGCGATACAGAGGTTTTCAGTGGTGATTACCTCTCATGGCCGTCATTCAGAGACATGTTTACGGCCATTTACATCACAAACATGCGCCTCACAGCAGTGGAAAAACTTTTCCACCTCAATAAGAAAACTAGTGGCGAAGCAAAGGAGATTGTAAGAAAATCTCCACTGACAAACGAAGGCTTTGCTCAAGCCTGGCAAGATTTAAGTGACAGATACGAAAACAAACGTATTCTGGTTAATAGCCAGCTAAAAATTTTATTTAATCTGCCCAGTGTGCAAAAAGAATCAGGCACCGACCTTCAATAGCTTCAACGGGACATAAATGGTTGCATTTATGCCCTACACTTGCACAAAATTGCAATTGATAATTGGGATGCTATTTTCGTGTATTTGTGCTCTACGCGATTGCCCGAGATCACGCTCTCATTATGGGAGCAGTCCATAACAGACAAAAACCAAGTTCCCAGGTGGGCAGATCTCGATTCCTTCCTCACTAACCGGTTTCGAACACTTGAAACCGTATCAGATATTCGCAGCGGTAGCGGTGCGATATCCCGGCAAATTTCTTTGCCCTCAACCTCTAATCACTCCACTTCAAGATCACACCAGAGCATATCATCTGGTAAAAGGGTAAACAATTACCAATTAAAAGTTTCCCAAGCAAACTGTAAGCTCTGTCCCTCAGAACAGCATGGTCTACGTTCGTGTCCAACTTTTCTGAGGATGGATGCCAAGGAAAGACTAACAGTTGTCCGCAAACACAACTTTTGCATCAACTGCTTATCCAGTGCGCATCAGATCAAAGAGTGCAAGAGTCAGTACACATGCGTGATGTGCAAACAACGTCACAATACTCTCTTGCATCGTGACTCGAATTTGACTTCAACTCCTGCTTCGAGTGCAGACTCAAGCAGGTCGAACGTGCATTCAAATTTTACGGGCTCAAACACCCAAGCACATTCAGCACAATTACAGTCCACTTCTAATGACATACAAACAGGCTTCTGTTCAAGTACAAAAAATGTTTTACTTGGAACTGCAATGGTGACGGTGTGTCACCTGGGCACAGCGTACACGACCAGAGCTCTAATTGACTCTGGCTCAGAAGGTACGTTTGTCTCAGAGAGATTGCAAAAACTTTTAAAGTTACCCACTAGAGCTGTGAATGCACAGGTTTCGGGCCTTAACAATACAGTCTCGGCGCAAGTCTCAAGGGCTTGCGAGATTATTCTTAGCTCACCTAAGAATAGGCAATTCCAAATAGAAGCAACAGCCTTTGTACTGTCTCGCTTAACTGGGAATCTGCCCTCATGCTGCATCGATCCTTCTTTATGCAAAAATTTACCAGATTTGCAATTGGCTGATCCGCATTTCTTTAGAAGCGATCAAATAGATGTACTCATCGGTGGGGATGTGTACCCTGCCATTATTCTTGATGGAATTCAACGGAATGTTCTTGGGTCACTCTTAGCCCAAGAAACGGTATTTGGCTGGATATTTACAGGCCCTATTCCACATAGCGGCATATCCAGTTTTACGACATGCCTCTCGTTTTATAACGAAATTGCGATTGACAAACAAATCGCACGTTTTTGGGAGTTGGAGGAACTTCCAAAGAAGCAACTTATAACGGAGTCTGATCAGTTTTGTGAGGAAAATTACCAGAGAACTACCAAACGAGATGCTCAAGGAAGGTATATAGTTACTTTACCTTTCAAGAATACTTTCCCAGATACAACTAGAATAGGATTTTCTCGAAGCATCGCCTTTAAGCAATTCATTAGAAGTGAACTTCGATTGACAAAAAATCCTGAACTCAAGTCACAATATGATGAAGTGCTTCAAGAGTATTTAAAGCTGGATCATATGAAGAAAGTGTCGCCACCAAAGTTCGCGAGTTATCCATCTCACTACTATTTACCGCACCACGCGGTATTGAAACCAGAAAATGCTACAACGAAGCTTCGCGTCGTATTTAATGCTTCAAGCGCATCCTCAAATGGTGCCAGTTTGAACGACGTCCTGCACGCAGGACCCGTTCTGCAAGCAGATTTAACTCTTTTGATCCTGAAATGGCGATTCTTTAAATATGTATTTAATGGTGACATTCAACAAATGTACCGCCAGATACTTGTTGACCCAAAGCACTCTTCTTACCAACGAATCCTGCATAGAAATTCTCCTGATGAGGAAATTCAGGATTTCGAGCTAAAAACTGTGACTTTTGGAGTAAATTGTGCACCATACTTAGCCATAAGAACCATGCTTCGACTGGCAGATGATGTGCAGAGCCAATTTCCTCGTGCTGCAGAAATCTTGCGAAATTTTCTATATGTCGATGATGCTCTAGCCGGAGCCCACGACGTAGATAGTGCAATTGAAGCTAAAAGTCAGCTTATATCAGCATTGTCTACAGCTGGCTTCACCATGCGAAAGTGGACTGCGAACCATCCAAGCATTTTGGCAGGTACACCCACTGAGCATCTTATGAGAGAAAACTTCCTCAAGTTAGAAGACGCCAGCTGTGCTAAGGCGCTGGGAGTGCGATGGAATGCTGCTTCTGATTTGTTTTACTTTTCGGCACAGCGCCTAGCAATCAAGTCTTCCTACACAAAACGTGAAGTCCTCTCAATGATAGCGCAACTCTTTGATCCTGCAGGATGGCTGGCTCCTATTGTGGTGACAGCAAAAATCCTTATGCAGCGTATCTGGTTAGATAATATTGATTGGGATGAAAACATAACCACTTCGAGTTTCCAGTCATGGCAAACCTTTCTGTCAAATTACGAGCTCATAAATCGTATTCGCATACCACGTTATGTTGACTTCTCACCTAGTTATGATATAGAGTTTCATGCATTTTCTGACGCCTCAGAAAAGGCTTATGCAGCGTCGATCTACATCCGCGTTAAACAAAGTGATTGTATTGTTACTCACTTGCTATATGCAAAAACGAGGGTGGCACCAGTCAAGACAGTTTCTCTGCCACGCCTTGAGCTATGTGGTGCTGTTCTACTCGCTGATATGGTCGATACTCTATTATCACATATCGACATACACAAACATAAATTGTTTTGCTGGACAGACTCAACGATAGTCCTCGCCTGGCTTTGCAAGCCGCCGTGTTCTTGGAATACCTTTGTGGCCAATCGGGTTACAACGATAGCTGAACGTGTCGGAGTCAGAAACTGGTTTCATGTAGAGTCACATGAAAATCCAGCTGACTTAGCTACACGCGGCGTCACGCCACAAGATCTTGCAGAAAATGCTCTGTGGTGGCATGGGCCATCTTGGCTCTCACTTGAGCGCTCCTTATGGCAAACATCTGCTTTGCCGGCTGATATAGATACTCCGATCGAACGCAAATCCATCAGAGTTAATTTCGCTTACTTCTCCGAACATGATGATGTATTAGAGCGATTCTCGTCTTTGTCGCGTGCATTAAGAGTACTAAGTTACGTCTTTCGTTTCTTCCACCGCACCCATCCACTGTTGCGTGCGTCTTTTTGCAGAAAATCGACATGTCCTGATAATGTCGAAATAAAAGCGGTTAAAACTCGTCTAATGCTGTTGTGTCAAAAAGTCAGTTTTCCAGCTGATTACCATCTGCTGGACACCAAGCAACCAATTAATTCGAAGAGCTCATTACTCGCTTTGAATCCATTCTTGCATACCGATAATTTGTTGCGTGTTGGCGGGCGGCTTGCCTCCTCACCGAACTTATCGTTTGATGAAAGACATCCTATTATATTGCCCTATAATTGCAATTTTTCTCGCCTTTTAGTACGGTTCATCCATGAGATCTCACTTCATGGTGGGAATCAACTAATGCTTCGGTTGATCCGAACGCAATATTGGATTTTCCGTGCTAGAAACTTGATTAAGACCACCATATACAGTTGCAAAACTTGTGTTATTTATAAAAAACAGCTGAGGACACAAATCATGGCGGCTCTTCCGCCAGAAAGAACAATAATATCTCGGCCATTCTCATCAACTGGCATTGACTTCGCTGGCCCATTCGACATAAAGAGCTACATTGGTAGATCTTGTCGAATAAGCAAAGGCTATGTGTGCCTATTTGTTTGCTTTTCCACTAAAGTAGTTCACTTGGAAGCCACAAGTGATTTATCAACCACTACTTTCTTAGCAGCGTTATCGCGATTCGTCGCCCGACGCGGTTGCCCAGCAAATATATATTCCGATAACGGAACTAATTTTGTTGGCGCCTCCAACGTTTTGAAAAAGGACTTTCAAACATTCATGATGGCTTCTCGTGAAGCCACTCTTGCTCAACACGCATGCCAAGACCTTGCTTGGCACTTTATTCCAGCGGGTGCTCCCCATATGGGTGGCCTGTGGGAAGCTGGAGTAAAGAGTTTCAAAACACACTTCAAAAAGATTGCCGGAAATATGAAATACACTTTTGAGGAATTTACAACTTTACTGAATAGAGTCGAATCGTGCCTTAATTCGCGGCCACTTACCGCTATGTCTGAGGATCCTGGCGATCTTCAATCTCTTACTCCCGGTCATTTCCTGATCGGTGATCCACTGCTAGCCCCAGCCGAACCAGAGATAACTGATCAGCCCTTGACTATTGTCAATCGATGGCAACGAATCAAGGCTATGCATCAACACTTTTGTAGCAGATGGAAAAATGAGTACCTGAAAGAGATGCATAAACGAGTTAAGTGGAAAACTCCTCAGATAGACTTCTCTGTCGACGACCTTGTCGTTGTCAAGGAGGATAATCTGCCTGCGAATGAATGGCGATTAGGCAGGGTCATACGTGTTTATCAGGGGAGTGATAAACGAATTCGGGTTGCTGACATTCGAACCGAGAGAGGTTGCATCACGCGGCCCATAGTTAAGCTCGTTGCGCTTCCAACCACGTAGCACCAATGATGTTTTTTTTAATAATCCTTTTTGTGTTTTTTTTGTTTTTTTTTCTCTTTTCTCTTTTCAGAATGTCTGCTGAAGAAATAACTGCCGCACTTCTGGAGGATCTCCTGCTTCAAACTGACACGGAGATGGTTGCCAGCGAAGCTGAGACTGTGCGTGAGCGCACACCGGTCCCCAGCCCTAGCGCTTCCATCGCGGTCGAGGTCATCGCTAGTACTTTACCGGTGGTTGAACCGCAGCCCAGTGCAGTCAGGGGCACTCTGCAAAGCGTGGCATGCGCTGTTGACCGCGACCACTTCAAGTTGCCACCGATGTGCCGTGTATGCTCGTTGGAGCATAACCTGTCGGCGTGTGCCAAGTTTCTGGCAATGAATCTGGAGGAGCGGTTGCGAGCAGTATTGATGCATTTCTACTGCTCAAACTGCCTCTCTGCATCACATATGCGGAAAGAATGCCGCAGCCCTCATCGGTGTCGTCAGTGTGGAGACGACCATCACAGCTTGCTGCATTCGCGCTCACGAGTGCGCACCGGCAGATCGCATTCTCGCCGACCTCGCGTCAAGCGCTCCAAAGCCAAGCGGCCACAGACGACTGACCAACCAGCGTCATCGTCTAGGGACTCTTTCCCGAAGTGGGCCTCCAATTATAAAAGACCGCAGTCGCATGCACCAACAGCGTCTGTGACTAGGGACCGTTTCCCGAAGCGGTCTTCAACTAAAGCACGATCGCAGTCCATAGCACCACATTACGCGGGAGTAGACATCGAGGCCCAGACGTATATAGACCGCTCGTCTCACTGCTCCCCACTATCATGGTGTGCATGGTTTCCGGAGGAAGGTCTGGGTCCGAAAGAGCAATCTTGGACGCATGTCTTCCACAGACGCTTATAGCTCAAGAGCTCGTATCCAAGTGGAAACTGCCCACCTACCGCGCCCATGGCTTCGAGATGTGCACCCTGGTTCTGCGTGGCCAGCATGGCGCCAACCAGCGAGTTGAAGCAACAGCTAGGGTAGAGCGGCGGTTGAAGGTCGTCACTCCATCAAGGGATCTGGACGAGCGGATCCGGCAGAGTATGCCGAACATCAACTTAGCCGATCCGCTCTTCTACCGATCATCGCCGGTCTATATACGTCTGGGCCTCGATGTCTACTCCCGCGTAATGCAACCTGGTAGCCTGCCGACAACCGTAGGCATGCCGTTCGCCCAAAACTCCATCTTCGGGTGGGTGTTGACCGGGCAAGGAGTCTGGTAGTTGCAGTCATGCAAGGCGGGCGGCATGTTTACAAATGTAAACGCATTCCTGGTCAACCCTGTACCTTCTGTACAGCGGCTGAGCTGCTTCATTTTCAGTTGTTCCTTATGTGGGAGTGCCTCTCACTCCCTCCTTTTAATGTAAACAAAATGAAAGAAAGTTCGGCCTCAGCCAAATAAAGAATTTAATTCGTTTTGATCCACCGAAAACCAAAGTCGTGTTTTTACTTTTACTAAAAAGTTCTAGTTCTTTATTTTTTTGAAATCTTCCGTCGGGAAATTATACACATATGTTACAAAATCTCTCTACCTAACCTTTGTGAGGCCGATACTCGAATATGCTAGCCAAGTTTGGTCACCGCTCTATGTTTCTCAATCGTTGCGTATTGAAGCTGTACAGCGTAGATTCCTTCAATTTGCGTTACGCGGCCTCCCTGGTTCCGACAGCTTCAATCTACCTCCTTATGCTGATCGTTTGATGTTGATTAACATGCAATCTCTTGAAAAACGCAGGGTGGTTGCCGATGTCCTCTTCATCCATCAACTACTAGACGGCACCATTAACTGCCCTACACTGCTCCAATTGATATCCCTTAATACCAACCCACGCTGCCTTAGGTCTGTACCTCTCTTCCATCTCAACTTTCATCGCACCGTCTATGGATGTGGCGAACCTATAACTAGGATGCTTCGTCTGACCAACAATTTGATCAATGAATTCGACTTCCATCTCAGCAGATCCGAACTCCGAAATATCCTTCTTAACTCAAACCCCCTTCCTCCCTCTTAAATAAATTATGATATCTTTTTCTCATACGTCTTGTGGGCAGACTAAAGCCCACGTAAATGTAAATTCCCTACCTTACAAATAAAAAAAAAACAAAAACAAAAAAAATAAAAAAAAACCCTAGGATTAAGAAATTAATGTTAAGTATCTGCTTGTATTAAGCTCATAATAAATAAATAAATAAATGTCTTTTTCCACACTTCCATTTTTAGGGTTCAGTTAGTTTAACGGATGGTACACCTAAGTAGCTTGAGTGGATCACAGTTGGTGTAGCGACCAACGAAACAGGCTGTATAGTCAAGCTGTATGATTTGCTCTATACGGAGCCGTTGTTGTTGTTGTTGTTGGTTGTTGCCTTCTTTGTCTTCATGTTGTCTTGTTGTCAACATGTTTGGCCTAAAGCTCAAAAATTTGTTTTCAATATAAATAATGAAAGGCCATATTCAAAATATTAAGATTAAAAATTTCTGGGAGAGCACACCCATAAAAATGTTAAGAAAAATTATTAGTTGTGTGTTAATCACAAAAACAACAAATTGTTTCATAACAAAATGGTCTCCACACCATCTTAGGTGTACCATCAGTTAAACTAACTGAACCCTAAAATGGAAGTGTGGAAAAAGGGAGGAGCTAAACAGCAAAATAACAACAACTTAAATATGCTCTGATAGCGGTAAACCGCTGTGATCGAATTTCGAAGATGCACATCAATTAAGGCTGTGCCTAAAAGTATGATACGATCTAGGTTAACCTTGATACAGGGTTTCATCGAAGTAGATAAGAACTTATAGCTGAATTACAATACTGCGTTAGCTCGGTCGTGCGCTGATCGTACGTTGGTCTCCGTTGTAAAAACTTTACGATATAAGCTGTCAAAACGAACGACCTCAAAACTCAATGTTGCGTTAACAGATCGCACAGTGGTTTAGCTCCATACAAAAGATGTCAATAAATAGAAATAATAGTCGTAGACTCATAAAATTTAGCATGGAAGTTAGATTTTAGAATATATAACAACCATAAAGCAAACATAAATTTAAGTCCGTCCACAACCACGACCACCTTCCATACTATAAGAAAATTTAAAACGTCATATTTTCTTTCATATTGGCCCGATTGCAAAATAACTCGGTACGGAGATATATATTTTTGCGCAGAATTGAAAAAAAATATTTTCGGTCACGCTCATCTCCCACATAAAATATTTCTCACGCGTACTTTTTATAAATTGCAGCTTTATCGTGACATTGCATCGAAACGATATGAAATAGAGGTTGTCGTTGTTCTAGAAAAATATTTACTCGACTCTTATAAAAAAAAAAAAAAAAAAATTATGTCAAAATACCTAATCGTTTTCTTTTAATTAAATAACAACTAAGCGAACCTAAACTGTTTCGAATCTTTGCAATTTAAATCAATAAAAGTCGATTTATTTACACAAAGCGCATTTTGTTTTTCATTTATAAAAACTGTTTTGGCAGATCTTGGCAGTTAATTTTTTTTTGTAAGTTTTAGTATAATTCCAATAATGATGTTAATCTACACGAGCGCACACCGGTCAACGCCAGAAGATAGTTATTCTTTGCCAAAAATGACTTTAAAAGTTATTTGGCTTAAAAAAAAAAATACAATGAATTCTAAGTATTACTATGTAAGTTTGTTATTTCATATTATATCTTTAAGACTAAAAAACCAAACCATATTTTTTTCAGTGGTTCACATGTTATTTCATTTAAAATATACCTCTTGTTACAGAGAATTTATTGAACTCTTTATTATATATCAACTTTGATGGTTTCTGTACAATAATCCTGTAAAGATTTCACCAAGACCTTTTGGAAACATGCTAATTGGACAATTCTTAAAAAACAAAAAATTTAACATCGGCCATAGGAAGCCATAAATTTTCGTATTTAAATCCACTTTTAAACCACTGCGGATCGTGCGTCTATCATTTTGGTGATGCCAATAAAATCATCTATACTAAAAATTCCACAAAACGTCCCTTTTCCGAAATCATGCAACTATAATTTTAATCAATGACAAATTAAAAGATATTGTTATATCATTAAGAACCATAAAACCTACTTTAGAAAGCTAAGATATTTTTATTAAGTGTTAAATAATCTACGAAATAATGAAAAATGTCACACATTAATGTGAAAATTTGGACTAGAAGCTTCAAAATAAATGAACGCTTTCCAATTTAAGGATAAAATGTGAAATTAAATTAAAATTTAAAATGAAATTTCTGGAAACACATTTCAGTTTTTATGGCAAAAAATTTTTCTTTGATTAATCGATATTTTTATACATATACATTAAGGCGTAGTGAAATTTTTTTCTATAAAGTGGGATTGAGAAACTGAAAACTTACAGCATTTTAAGCAACATGGCCGAAGGATTCTGCTCTCCGACGAATTTCGAACCGCCAACTTTTCAAAAATAGCTTTTGATATGAATGCGTTTAAGAAATATTGGTTCAAGAGGGTTTTTTGTTCATAAAAAGTGAACTATTGTTCTATATCAATGCTGGATTGTGATAAGAAGATAACATTAAAAAAAGTTTTTCCAAAATTTTTTTTTACCCACTATGGCCCTACCCTAAGATTTCTGAACGCAAGATACTGATTTTTAGGCTTATTGCTCCGGAACATGAGTACAAATTAAGTGAAGTCATTTCAATGTTTAGGAAGTCTATAATCTATAGATAATTTAAATACCTGGTTACCAAGATATATGCAATCAAAAGTCACTGTGGGATTTATTTTAATTTAAATTTATTTTATATTTTTATTCCGAAAAATGATAATATAGAATATATTAAATTGCGTGACCGATTCGACTTTTAAAAAGTTTCAGCCTAAATTCTTAAAAATACCGAGAGAGGGACATCTTGTGATTATATCGCGACCAGTCCGACCTCACAATTCCATCACATTTTTTTTTAATTTTTAAAGTTAAAAAGTAGGAATTCTAGTATTTCGACTTTTAACAATAATTAATAATTAATAATTAATAATTAATAATTAATAATTAATAATTAATAATTAATAATTAATAATTAATAATTAATAATTAATAATTAATAATTAATAATTAATAACTAATAATTAATAATTAATAATTAATAATTAATAACTAATAATTAATAATTAATAATTAATAATTAATAACTAATAATTAATAATTAATAATTAATAATTAATAATTAATAATTAATAACTAATAATTAATAATTAATAATTAATAATTAATAATTAATAATTAATAATTAATAATTAATAATTAATAATTAATAATTAATAATTAATAATTAATAATTAATAATTAATAATTAATAATTAATAATTAATAATTAATAATTAATAATTAATAATTAATAATTAATAATTAATAATTAATAATTAATAATTAATAATTAATAATTAATAATTAATAATTAATAATTAATAATTAATAATTAATAATTAATAATTAATAATTAATAATTAATAATTAATAATTAATAATAATTTATAATTAATAATTAATAATTAATAATTAATAATTAATAATTAATAATTAATAATTAATAATTAATAATTAATAATTAATAATTAATAATTAATAATTAATAATTAATAATTAATAATTAATAATTAATAATTAATAATTAATAATTAATAATTAATAATTAATAATTAATAATTAATAATTAATAATTAATAATTAATAATTAATAATTAATAATTGATAATTAATAATTAATAATTAATAATTAATAATTAATAATTAATAATTAATAATTAATAATTAATAATTAATAATTAATAATTAATAATTAATAATTAATAATTAATAATTAATAATTAATAAGTAATAATTTATAATTAATAATTAATAATTAATAATTAATAATTAATAATTGATCATAAGAATAAGAATTTTATACATATAGTACATGTTATATATCAAAGTTCATATGCAAAATTGCAAGTCCATATATTAATTTTTATGGAATTCTAAGAGATTTTACCGTTTTGATAAAGTCACTTTGTATGGGAGGTAGGCGTGGTTTTCATCCGATTTGGCTCGTTTACAAACTTGACCTTCATTTTTTAGATAAAAGCTTAAATATCGAATTGATGATAGCTTGAAAATTACGGCTGTAATCGTGATCACAGACAGACAGACAGACGGACAGACATGGCTTAATCAACTCGGGTGATGATGCTGATCAAGAATATATACACTTTTCTATACCTGACACGCCTCCTTATAGGCGTTACAAACGAAGTGACAAAATTAATATACCCTTTTTACGTTTTTTAAACGTGGGGGTATAATAAACTTCAAATAATTGAGGGAGAATTATTATAACTATTATTATTGTACATCAATATAATTTCACCATCAATTCAATTAGCATGGTATCACTGTTATTTTACCATCCTCATTACTTTTTAACTTTGGATAGATACAGAAAAAACATGTATTCGCTACAGCGTGCCAATAAAATATATAAGCTTTTATTTTTATAATAATACTTAATCGAGTTTTCTATTACAAGTTACAACATTTGAGTTCAAGGAACAGTCTTGTTTGAGAGAACAAGCCTTGCACGAATTAGTTCCCTCAATCGCGATTGCACTGTATTAAGATTAATATTTGTAAAAATTTTTGTTAGAAAAAAAATACGGCTTTCAAACTTCATACTAAGCTTATTTTGGTCAAAAACTGACCCTCAGAGGGTTAAGAGAGTGTTTCTAATTAAATAGTTGTCAACAGCTGTAAATATGTACTTTAGGGTGGGTCAATAATTTTTGTCAAAAGGCATATAACAAAAACCTAATCTACGAAGAATTCTAAGAAAACTTCCCCAAGAAACTATGGGTCTAAAATCAAAACCTAGCTCCCGCCGAGCGACATAAAACATCGCATTTGTAAGATTTTTAAAAACAGCGTTGTTTTATTTAGAAATGTTGTTATATGAAGGAAATATCACATTTTTCATTTATGTTGGGCTTATTTCTGCTTCATCTTTTCAGACAAAATTTTAGAAACCTTTTTTTAAATTTACCCAAAAACTTTAGTTTTAAATGTCATTGAACAATCAGTAAAAGCACAACTTTTTTAAAGTTCATTTTTTATTTTGTAAATTTAAACAACAAAAATAAGAAAGAAATGGATTTTTTTGTGAAATTAAAAGCTTAAATTAAATTGAAAAGGCACAGTTTTTTAATGTCTTTTTTACAGTCCATTCGAGGTGTTCGGGTACGACTTTATCGAGTCACTGCCATAACATCGTCTCGATTCTTTGTAATTACGCGCCGTATGACATGCGTTAGCAACTTAATGCTAAAAACACATGTGCAGCGTTTCTGCGCTCAGAACTGTAAGTAATCTGCGCACAGCGCTGCAAACAAAATAGATGTGCAGATTTTTTCTTGACAGTAGGCTACATACACAACTATTGTCGAAGCAGCATTGTTTCGAATGATGAATTGTTTTGTCTCACTTTCGCTTACAGTCTCCTTTTAAATTATTCAATAAATTTTGAGTTTGTATGTTGGTAGCAGTGAATAAGCGCAGCATTTTTTATTTTGATGACTACTTGCAGCGCTGCGTTATTGTGCAGAATATACATGTGTCTCTCACCATATGAATAAATGAGTTTAAATTTGGCTGCAACAGAATATCTGCGAATGTGTTTTAAGCATAATACATCGCTCAGCTTCCTGGTGAAATGTCCATTGGTGAAGGCATATTCCCCAAAGAAATCGCTCCAAAATATGGTAGAGCCTACAACGAAAATTTTATTTTGTTTTTAAGGGATAAAAGGCTCATTACTTTTTGGCGTTTCTCTAAATCAAACCTTTAATAAAACACGGGTTGAAAACAAAACTTTTAACTAAATGGAAACAGATTCTTAAAGCCAACAAAATTTTGTCCAAAACAGCCTCGAACTAATAATATATGATGTTTGCAGTTTTTTAAAATGCCTCAAACCGAAATTTTTATGTCTCTCGGCGGGAGCTAGGTTTTAATTTTAGACCCCTAGTTTCTTGGGAAAGTTTTCTTAGAATTTTGCGTAGATTTCGTTTTTGCTATACGCCTTCCGCATTTTTTCTCACCCGAACAATTTGACCCACCCTAATGTACATATTTTTTTTTTATGCAAAATAAATTTTAAGAAGTGTATGCCCTCTTATACTATGTTCACACACAGGCCGAAAAGCCGCTTTTCAGTTGAAAAACCTCTTTTTAATAAAAGGTGTTCACACTTAAAAAGCAGCTTTTCGTTTGACACACAGTAATCATGTTTCTAATTATTGCGTTTTTTTCATTGTTCTCAGAAAATAAGATGCTCCTATTGGCCATGATACAATTAGGCTGAAATTGTAGAGCAGGGTGCGCTAGTTGTCAAAATCAGCTGGTAATTTTTAGTTTTTCTAATTGTTGTTGTTGCTTTTGTTGTTTGACGTGTGTAGCTTCTACAGCTTTGTTGTTGCTCTAAATGAAATAAATGAGTTTACGTTGTAATTGTATCATTAGGTCTGTTTCCGTACTCTACACTGTGTAAGATTTGTGTAAAATGTGTGCAAGAGAGTAAAAACGAAATGTGAGAATAGTTGCAAAAGTACGGAAACAGCTTCTAGTAAGTTTCAAGCACAAAACAGCTGATTTTGACTGCAGACGGCAGCACAAAATTTAAAACACTTTCCCTCACATTATTAAAAGCCATTTTTAATGCAAAACTGAACAATTTCTTAATTTTTATTTATTATTATTTATTTATTGTACGTAAATTTCTTTTTAGGCACACAATTTGTGAATTTATTTATCGCAAAACATAAACAATTATGAAATGTAATTTGACATTTGCTTCTTCTTATTGATGCTTATTCTTCTTGATGCTTGTTCTTACTTTACTCGAAGTCTTGAGTTCTAGCACACTCTGTGCACTTTGTGTGCTCGAGAGAGCGATTTTATGCTTGTTCTTCTTCTCCCATTTTTAGCACAGAAAGTACGGAAACAGAAAATAGTGTCCCACAAGTTACACAGTGTACGTACGGAAACAGACCTATTATATTAGCTACAAGTATACACATAAAAAAAAACAGACGAAATGTCAAATATCAGTGACAACCTGAATTTTAGTAAAAGATTTTGACTAAAAACAGACTTCAAATCAGGGTTGTTTTCTAGCTTTTCAAAGTTTTTCGCTAAAAACGAAGAAGTAAGAGATAAGGAAGCGGTGTTATTCCTCAAAAGTGAGGCATTTTTCTCATTGGTGTTGGTTAACACACACTTAGAAAAATGTATACAGGACCGCATTTGGGTGCAGCAAATAAGAAGGCACAAACTTTTGCAACATTAACTAGAATTAAATGGAATGAATAAGTTAATAGGATGAATAATGTTGTAAATATACAATGTAAAGTCATCAGGTAATATTTAAAATCAGACCTGTTAAACAAAAAAAAACATTGTTATGAAGAAATGACATGGAACTTATGTGAGTGATACATGAAAAAGTCAAAACTTCACAAGTTGTGAAAGTTTATTGTATTTCCACACCACCCTTGAGGTATACAATTTGGTGCGTTACCGATCATTAGTAAAATATTAACTCCGCGGCAATTTTCAGAAAACTGGGATTATTTTACTAAAAACTCTATTTCTAGATCACAGGTATCATCAAAAAGCAAAAATTATGTTTTTTTTAGGAGAAAAAGGACCTACGAACTATCTCGTAGTTGGCTTTTATCGATACTAGCACTGATATAACGGTTTTATTCGTAGCTACACAAAAATGACAGGTTTAGTGAGTACGAGATAACTCGTAGTTGGCTCCCTAGAAGGGAACGCAATCTACGAGTTATCTCGTAGTCGGCAGGCAACGTGTTAATAAGCAATTCAGCTATCAAACTAAACAACTAAGCTAAACTACTAAGCTACTACTAAACTAAGCTACTAAACTCCTTTAAAATAAATAGTTTTGTGGAGTTTTTTTTTACTTAGGCTTTTCGTTTATTTTTATTATATATTTATTATTTATTATATAGTTATATAATAATATCACGTTTTTTAAAAAATTTCGTGTCTTTTGAATAAGACGAATTTTCGTATTCAAATAAATTTCGTTTGAATACGAAGTTCCTTTTCAGCAATCATGCAAGCAGCAAACCACTGATCTTGCATTTATAACATCATTTTCTAATCCCAGTGCTCGAATCAAAAGAGATTTCGAATCAAGCATATCGTCGACCAGGGATTCATATGCTACATACGCCATTTTTTAATAGTTGTACCAATTGTTTAATTTATTTTTGTTTTTTGTAAATTAATAAATTTTTTTCAGTAGCCTTTGAATTTCATAGCAAACGGTCGTTTTTTTCTTTGAACATTTTTATTGAAAAAAAAAATGTCTGAACATTTTGGATTGAAAAAAAAAATTTCTTTGAACATTTTTTCATTGAAATAAAAAGTGCTCAGGCAATCGCCGCGTAAAGACCTGTTTTATAGCATCCAATCGTGTTCAGACAGTCTCCGACAGTATACCGTACCGCGCAAACCGCTCTCTCCAAACGATCAAATTGAAATAAGTTCACATAAAAGAGGGCTTGACCCCAATACCCCATCCAACATGAATGATCCTCCAGATCTTCCGCCGCTGTTGAAACTTTCTTCACAACCTCTTTTACAATACAACAAAACAAAATTTTTAAAGAACGATCATCCTGGTCCAAAATACTTAATAATATCAAGACAAAGCAGTTCAGTAACGTTGGTTAATGTATCACCATTTCTAATAAAAAAAGTTATTGACAACACGTGTGGAGGTAAAGTTGACATGTGCTAAAAACTAAGAAATAGTAACATTTTAGTGAAAACCAAAAACTATGTGCAAGCCAGCAAATTAATCCAACTCTCCACCTTTACCGCGAATACTAATAGACATAACGGAACACACAACTCTCAATCACTCAAAAGGCGTCGTATATTCTAACGACCTGCGAGAAATATCAGAAGAAGACATACTAGCAGAATTGAAAACTCAATACGTTACCGAAGTCAAGAAAATAATTAAAAAACAGATGACGAGCTCAAAGAAACCGGTCTTGTTATTCTTACCTTCGCGTCTCCTTCTCTCCCTAGCGATATATCAATTGGCTATGAAAAAAACAAAAGTTCGCCCATACATCCCAATGCCACTCAGATGCAAAAAATGTCTCCGCTATGGACACATATGAACAATTCCAATAACTCAAAAATATGTCCCAACTGCGCAAGCAACTTTCACACTAACGCAGAACTTAACGAGTTGTGCAATTTCTACAAAACATGCCTAAATTGCAAAGAGAATAACGCTTCCGATCGAAACCATAACGTCTATGACAAAATATGTCCCATAGGGTGGGTCAATTGTTTTTGTCAAAAGGCGTATAGCAAAAACGACATCTACGAAAAATTCTAATAAAACTTTCCCAAGAAAGTATGTGTCTAAAATCAAAACATAGCTCCCGCCGAGAGATACCAAAATTCGCATTTGAAAAATTTTTTAAAACAGCGTAGTTTTATTAAGAAACTCTGTTATATGAAAGAAAAACCATATTTGTTCTTTATGTTGGCCTTTTTTCTGCTTCATCTTTTCAAGCCAAATTTTATAAACATATTTTTTTAAATTTACCCAAAACTTAAGTTTGTAATGCCATTGAACAATCAGTAAAAACATAACTTTTTTTAAATTCATGTTTTATTTTACAAATTCAAGCAACAGAACGTCTTAAAAATAAAAAAAAACTGGATTAATTTTTTTAAGCATTGAAAAAGGTATCAAGTCCTATTCTAGAGTCACTGCAATAACATAGGCCCCTATTAGGTACGACAACTCAACTTAAGTTGAGTGTGTAATTTGTAAATTTGTATTGTCTATTACACATTTGAGGTACATATGTGTCTATCGACTGACAAGTATTTATCTCAGAGATGTGTATGTATTTTTTGTGGTATTAGGTTTAACAATGCAACTATGTGTCGAGTGTAAAAACTGTCAAAAACTTACATCTGCTTTGAGCTAGTTGTATAGCATCTTTTTCATACAAACTTTTTATTTGTTTATTATTTTTTGTTAATTGAGTGAAAATGGATAAAAACACGTAAGTAAAATAAAGTATAAATACATATGTTATGTATATGCATATATTATTATCCATATCATGTATATATTATTTTAGGAGAAATAGCGCATTTTATGCGCTTACTTTGAGAATGCGCTTTTCAGAGTTCAGAGTTGTGGAGCTCATATTTTTATACACATTTTGTTATGCGCTTCTTAAATGCAACTAAAAAATCGTTTAAAAAGCACTTCAACAAATAGTTAAAAAGGCTCTTTTATGTGTTAGTCCAAGGAGCGCTGTGTTAAAAAAAAAAAAAAATATATAAAAGCAAAGCGAGAAAATTTTATTCTTTGTCACATGCGAGGATTGAACTCAACTGCTGGCATTACAGCAAAATGTCTTGCCACTCTATTACTCTATACTATTATTTCCTTGCTTTATTACTTGTGAACAAAATACATATACACAAAAATTGAAATTAATGCGAACAGCTGATTCATTTCAACGAAAGTGTCAAAATTTCGGTGTAATCATGCTCCAATAGAAACAGCAATTTTACACCACAGCTCAACTGAAAATGTATGTTATGCGTAATATGGCAAAAAAGTTCAGTTGAGGTGTCTTAAGTCACGTCAACTTAAGTTGAGTTGTCGTGCCTAATAGGGGCCATAATTTCGATTCTTTGCAATTACGCGTCGAAAGACATGCGTTAGCAACTGCACACATAACATCGCTTGGTTCCCTGAATGTGCGATGGAATTCTTGGATCTGTCAGTAGTATTTCATCAGAATTTATGTACTGCAATAAATGCTCATGTGGAATGCTTGTAGTAAATTTAAGCTCAGATAATATTTTGTCATTATCGAAGTCGACTAAATATAATATATGCAATCAAAATTAATAGGATGCTTCTTAGGCCCCTATTAGGTACGACAACTCAACTTAAGTTGACGTGAGTTAAGACACCTCAACTGAACTTTTTTGCCATATTACGCATAACATACATTTTCAGTTGAGCTGTGGTGTAAAATTGCTGTTTCTATTGGAGCATGATTACACCGAAATTTTGACACTTTCGTTGAAATGAATGCCCTTTCGTCGTACCTAATAGGGGCCTAAGTTTAGTTGAGTCATATAATTGCTCACGATAATACAGAATTTTGTTAATAGCTCTTTGGCGAATAGGTTCCCTTTTGTCGAAAAGCATTGCTAACAAAATATTTTCTGGATGAGCGAAGAAAGCATTGTTTTGGATTGTTTTGTTTACAATTTCTCGAAGACTTAGTGGTAAAAATTGCGTTGACTTTATAAAAGTATATAGAAGTGCACTGCCATATACCACTGAATTATACAATTTTACATTAAAATACATCGGTATATTAGCTTTCATAATAAAATTGGCTAATATTTTCAAATTTGGTAAAGGTCAACTAGTTGCAACGTAAAGGTGGAAAAGTCTGATGGCTTTTGTTAACCAGCGAGAATGACCAATTTGTCCCGGTTTCATACTGGCAACATCTTCTGGACACGAAGCTTTCGACACAACTTTGGCTATTCGATAGAGATATAAAACGTAGAAAGACTTTTTCATCTCTACTGCCCATTAGAGTGTCCCTTATTTTGCGATTTTTGGAAATGTCAAGGGGCTGAAAGGTTTTTTTATGCATTTTTATATTCTAAGAACGAAACTAAATAAAATTTTTTTTTACGACAACGTTTACCCGTGCCAATCGGGCCCGAAATTTTCGAAAAAATGCCCATATTAGACCATATTTGCACAAATTAAAAAAAAAATTTTTTTTTTGCTTTTTATAAATGTTTTACATTTTTTGGAACACAAACATAAGAAATATGATATCTACAAAGTTTTTTTCGCTCGGATCAGCAACTCGCGTCTACTATGTTCGCAGCCTAACAATTTGCTTCCCGGCTTTTTAACAATCACTATATGAGATTCCTTTTCTACTCTCGGATGGTATTACTGATAGTTGATAACTTTTATAACAAATGAGTAATTAAATAATTATGTTTTTTAAAAGAGACCTTAAGAAAAGCATTCTCTTTCGAAAGCTTTTTAAAAAAAAAAAACAATATCGATACGATGACAATGTGCAGTATTTCTTGAGCAATACTTAGTGCAAACAAAAACAATAACAGTTAACAATATGGAAACAGATTCTTACAGCTAATAAAATGCTGTTCAAAACCAGCCCGAACTAATAATACAATATATGATGTTTGCTTTCAATAATAATATATTGTTTTCAATCAAATCTGTGCAGTTTTATGAAATACCTAAAAGTGAAATTTTGATGTCTCTCAGAGGGAGCTGTTTTTTTATTTTAGACCCCTAGTTTCTTGGGGAAATTTTCTTAAAATTTTGCGTAGATTTCGTTTTTGCTATACGCCTTTCGCATTTTTTCTCACCCGAACAATTTGACCCACCCTAATGTCCCATCTTCTTGAAAGAAAAAGAAAATCCAAGCCATCATAACGCTTGAGAGAGTAGATAGAAAAAGGCAATAACAACATACCAAGAACGTCATCATCAAAGCAATCAAACATACGCAGCAGCCACACGCTCTCACACCACAACAACAAACATGAAACTAACCACTCAATCAACAAAGCCCTTAGTAGCAACAACAGCGAATACTCAAATTAAAGCAACAACAACCCGAGCAGCTGTAAACTAGTCAGACATAATCTCCGACACCGAGCCAGCATACAAAAACCTATCAAAGACTAACAAATTAACTACGCAACAAATAACAGATTCAAAAAGTAAAATACTACCAGTAAAAACTTCTAATCGACTCAAACATAAACTAAAAAAAAGGCCTCACTAACAATATAAATAAAAATACTACATCAAAAATGTCAACAACCAGTCACCAAGAAACTATGGATTCATCCGAATCGATGATTGTGGAATCTGGCATTGACAACTAACTATATTACAAATTCGAAACTAACGAATTATTAAACATAACACGCCAAACTTTTTATTTACCTATTTGATTGTACTATTTCTTAATACCACTATTACTTATATTTACTTATTATTAAATTTATCACTTATTTTAAGATTATAAATGACACTATCAATACTACAATGGAATATAGAAGGTTACGATAATAATTACAATAATCTTCTTATCCTAATCAAACTATTCAATCCAAAAATAATATCTCTGCAAGTATCCCACCTTCACAATACCTCAAATATTCCGATACCGATTAATTTTTCCCTCCATTCTATCAACACATACCCTACAACATTCGGAAGTGTTGCTCTCTTAATACACAACTCATTACAGTACAAACAAAACCGACTTCCAACTGGTTTTGATGCAATAGCTTTCGAAATACAATCTAAAAAGAAGATTACAATAGTATCCACATACATACTACCACAATACAATTTTACCTCTACCAACCTAAACAATGTACTCAACTTCAAAAGCAACTCTGTAATAATCACTGGTGACTTCAACTGTTGGCATAAAAATTGGGGCTCACCCAAAAACAACCGCAACGGTACATCGCTTAACAACTTCATAAATAATTCCAACTTGGTAATTTCAAACGACGGTTTCCCAATACTTTTTCCCATATCGATCTGACTCGCTCTTCGTCTCACTTAGCAATCTGTGCTAATTGGACAATAGTCGACGACCTATGTGGAAGTGATCACTTTCCCATCATAATTTCCTTATTTCAGAATCAAACCGCACAAAATCATATAACCAGACCAAAATTCAAAATTAATTTAGCGAACTGGCAAAGTTTTAAAGAACACTCTCACGTTTTAACCACGAATTATCGTAACACTTCAAACAAAAAAAGAAACAGCAATCATAAACAAAATAATACTTCAATCTGCACATTACTCAATACCGCAATCATCACCAAACCATTCCCATCACACTGTCCCATGGTGGAACAGCAAACTAAAATGCTTGAACAGTTTTTTCTTGTTAAAATATAACATAAAGATAAAAAGGCCAACAATAATGCAGCATTTTAGTTTGAGAAAGTTGCTGCGAACTCGGCGAAAGTAAAGCTTCTTTTTCAAAATCGAAAGAAAAAATTAGGAAAATCTTAATAAAGTAGGCCAATTTTGGGTCAAGGACTAATTTTTTGATGGCATATTTGAGTTCAGCGGACGATTTTACATTAGGATATGTAGAGTCAAAAGTTTTTGTAGGACTTAAATTTAAATAGTGAACTCGATTTGAAATATCCATTAATGACTTCTTCAAATTCACGTTTTTTAGCGGCGCCAATCCAGTTTGCGAATTTTCTGGATTTTTTTTTCGCGTCACATGCTTATATTACATCCTGGATGTCGAATCTGGCCTTGCAGGGAGGTTCTGGAATACTTTTGGAAAAAAAAACCCATCTAATACTCATACCTTATGTAATAAAATGAACGAATTTTAAAATGCTATATCTTTTAAATTAACCATAAAAACCACTTTCACTCTTATATCATCAGAATCATCTAATTACGTAGTTTATTAAACATTAATTTAAAATTTTTTCACCAGTGCCCATTGGAGATACGTGACCCCAAAGTTGGGGCAAATTTGAGATTTCTTATTTTCCAAAGCGATGTAACCCAAAAAGTTTATGATCAAGTTATGATCAGTTATGATCAAAAACTGCTCCTATTGTTTTTTTTTTCCTAACTGTTTTTTTTGAAAACAGTTCTAAGATGCCGAAACATTACGAAATTTATGGTAAAAAATACATTTTTTTTAAAATAGTCGAGCGACCGAATTTGCTATTTTGTGATCAATCTCGGCGGACTGATCCAGACGTGTTTTTTTGCTTGCTCGCCGTTAGTATGCTTTTCTAAGTAATAACCTATCCAAATTGTAACGAAGTGCGTTTAATTATATAATATTACGTGCTTTCTTCATTGTGCTTCACTGGAAAACTTTATACATGATTAGACGCTGATTTTTTAGCAATTTTTATTGCTGATTAAAAACGAAATCTCAGTGCAACTTGGTTCCGCCAAATAATCCAGCGCTACAAATCGACACCATGACCACCAGAGCTAAAACTTTAAACTCAAAAAACTTGCTTTCAACACCTACGCAATCTGGCTCGTTGATGACTAATAACTCACTCCTCACTATAGATCAACTAGATGACCGACTCAAAAATCAAACTGAAACGCTAGTCAGCAACATACAGAGCGAACTCAGTCAACTCCCCAGAGTGTTTACTCTAAAAATAGAATAAATGGAAAAAGTATGGGCGGAAAAGATAAACAGCGTGAGAGGGGCATTAGCTGATGTTGTAGTGCGAGTTGATAAAATTGAGTGTAATCAACTCAAGCAAGAAGAGAGTGAGAAAAGGTGGACAGATAAATTCAACGGCGTGAGCGACGCATTGGCTGACGTTATGGTGCGTGTTGGTAAGGCTGAGTATGGTGCTGAAACAGCTAGGTTGCTGCGCTAAGAGAAGAGATGAGTACTCTAAAAAAAGCTGTAAATGACTTTGAGCAAAATTTGAAGTTGAAGTTGAATGAAGTTGCTGCGGATGCCATGATCTTTGGAGTACTAATGAGTAATGAAGAGAGCTTGACATTGATGTTCAACAAGCTGTGTTTTACCATTGGCTGCAGACCCCCACCGCTCAGGAGTGTGTTTCGTATTAAAAATAACAATACGCGGGGAAAGAGATACACTCCGATTGTAGTGAAGTTTTCCAACTCTTCTGAGAGGGATGCAGTTCTTCGGGCGGCTGCACATTACCGAAGAAACAAACGTAGGGATCTTGCTCAGAGTGACCTGGGACTCAATTCAAACTCCAGCGTATACATAAATGAGAGCCTAACAAAGCAAAGTCGCCAACTTCTACAAAGCGCAATTAAACACAGGCGAAATAAACAGCTGTTTTCTGCTCATGCTAGGAGGGGCATATTTTTATCAAGAGGTATGAAAATGGAGAAAGTTTTTAGTAGAAGATCTAGACCAACTTGCTGCTTTCGTTGCGGGTGAGCTGAATGTAAATGTTGGGGATGATAACAATATGTAGCGCGATTAATTTAAGTCTTATTTCTCTCAAAACTACTCTACCACTTTTCTTTAACATCTATCTCTGTTTCTCCCCTATACTAATATTCTACGTTATTAGTGACAACATATGTACAGATATCTGGTTACTTAATGCTACTTCGTATGTAAACTTACCTTTTCTTCATGTCATTAAATGTTTTTGCTTGCCTATAGTTGCTTTTGCCTATTTCTGCATGGCATTAATGAAAATAATAAGTCGCTTATTAATGTTCTATGTAAAAGATATCCTGGCCTTAGAGTAGCGCATTTTAATGTTAGAAGCCTAAATTCTAGCAAGTTGGATTACATAAAATTTGTATTTGAGGAATCTTCTATGGATGTAATTTGTGTGTCTGAAACCTGGTTCTATCCTGAGGTAAATGATTCGGCTTATGCAATAAATAACTTCAATCTATTCAGAAATGATAGGCGGAATAGAAGAGGAGGCGGAGTTGGCATTTACTAGGTCTGTTTCCGTACTTTACACTGTGTAGGATTTGTGTAAAACGTGTGCTAGAGAGTAAAAACGAAATGTGAGAATAGTTGCAAAAGTACGGAAACAGCTTCTAGTAAGTTTCGAGCACAAAACAGCTGATTTTGACTGCAGACGGCAGCACAAAATTTAAAACACTTTCACTCAAATTATTAAAAGCCATTTTTAATGCAAAACTGAACAATTACTTAATTTTTATTTATTACTATTTATTTATTGTACGTAAATTTCTTTTTAGGCACACAATTTGTGAGTTTATTTATCGCAAAACATAAACAATTATGAAATGTAATTTGACATTTGCTTCTTCTTATTGATGCTTATTCTTCTTGATGCTTGTTCTTACTTTACTCGAAGTCTCGAGTTCTAGCACTCTCTGTGCACTTTGTGTGCTCGAGAGAGCGATTTTATGCTTGTTCTTCTTCTCCCATTTTAAGCACAGAAAGTACGGAAACAGAAAATAGCGTCCCACAAGTTACACAGTGTGCGTACGGAAACAGACCTACTGTCTCAATAATCTGAAAGTTCAAGTTGTGAATAAATTTACTGAGGGTAGCATAGAGTATATTTATATTTGTGTGTCAGATAACTACACAAAAATCTTTTTATCTTGCGTCTACAATCCCAATAAAATGTATAGCTTAAACTCTTTCTTCACTGAGCTGTCTGATTTTGCGATTAAATTATAATTTTTTTCCTTAATTATAAATAAAATTTCAAAAACTTGACTGCATTGATTCTGCAAAGATTTTGTTGTTGCGCTTTTTTGTTTACTTCTTTATCACGTATCAATCTAGGTTCCAACATTTTGTTGGTATTAAACCAGGGGCTCCGGAAGCGGGGGGTCAGGGGGGCAGTCGCCCCCTAGTTAAAAAGCTCTAACAATAATTTTTTAAATACAAATGTTTTTATACAACAGATTAAATATTTTTAATTCTAAGTTTAATTTAATTTTAACTACAATAAAACTTTTAATTTCTCCTCACATCGAATTTTTGTAATCAGCGGTGAAGCATTAAGCTCTAAAATCACAATTTTGAGAAAATCTCATTCGATATAAGAATTGTTAAACGAAGTTGTTAAATTTATTGCTTTGATAATGATGTACCAGCATCTGCAGCTAGTTCTGAACGTTCTTTTAGTGCCCTTCGCCGCCTTAAAACATATCTTCGATCAATTATGACGCATGCGGCACTTCTTCATATCCACAAGGAAAAAACGGAAGAATTAAGCTTATTAGACATTATGCGAGAATTTATTTCTTGAAAAAATAAAGTGGTTGTTTAAAAAGTTATAAATTTAACTACAAACTAATAACTTTTTCGTTTCATATCATATATGTAATACTTCTATATTGGCAGCAACCTACATTTTCTATGAATTTCAACTACGAAATCAAAGAGAGACAGCCTACATGAGATTTTTTTGTTTGTATTAATATATTTGAAAATTACTACACACAAAAAAATGTCAAATCGTCCGAGAGGCGGTTCCCAGCAAAAAATTTCAATGCGCATTACTTGTATGCACATAAAGAGCGCTTCATTCTCCTTGTAAATAGTTCTGTGTGTATAGCGCTATGTTTGTAGAACTTTCTGTAACGACAACGTAGCACTTGAAAAAAGTATTAGAGTTTAATGTCAAAAAAATTTATTTCAAAAACGGAAAAAATCATCAAAACGTCCCACGTAAATTAATTGAATACTTTAAGTCAGGCTTTCCATTCGAAAATTTAATATTTTAATTTGAAATGAAAAGTATGTTACATACATGTTACATATAAGCTTTGTAAACTATGTTACTAAAACTTCTGTTTTTCTTACTTTAAATAAATGAAATGCATAAAAATCCATAAATTTTTATATTAACAAAAAAGCGCACGGTTCTCGACACATTTTTAAATCAAATAAAAGGAGAACAAAGCGCTCGGCTCGCGCTACGATTTTATATCTGCTACAGCGAAAGCCGAGCGCATGCATCTAATGACATGCCTATGTTAAAAAATGTGCTATACGCAAGGAGAATGGAGCGCTCAACTGTTTTTTGAAGCGCTTCAGATGTGCTCATGGAGCGCTCGGCTCCCTGCTGGGTTGTTATGAAAAATGTTTGCACCAAATTTAAAACAAAACAAATCATATTTGTTCTGCATAACTCACAGGTACGCACCATTAGAAAACAATTATAACAACAACGCGTGAAACATGATTAAATTTCAACAAGAAATATTGAAGCTAGCAAGATTTTATCCATTAAAATTCGAACAACAAAACTTTCAACTGATATTTTTGACAATGGAAGCAGCGCTCCTGAGTTTTTTTATTTTCAAATTTAATTTCGGGTACATTCGTTCATATATTTTCTCGCTCATATTACAATATATCTGTACTCTAATGTTGGCGAATGTACCTTGAGTGTACTGCCAATATAGAAGTATTACATATATGTTTCATATTGAATTTAAATGTTTTGTTTGTTTTTACATGCTTTTATCGAACTTATTTTTACATCAATCTTTTCCTAGTATTTTATTGATATGTTTTTTTCGTCTTTAATGTAATAAAAAATGTTCTGCCCCCCCCAGTTGAAACGAGCTTCAGGCGCCTTTGTATTAAACCATAGAAGGCGTGAAGAAGGTTTTTTTTGAAAATAGATGTTTATTATATGCGCAGACATATAATACTTCATCATGTTTTCGTAGGTCGTGCTCGCACCAGTTTACATGAGTTACAAAATTGCGGCATTTTTATATGTTTACTTAATTTTTATTAAAAAATATGTTTTCTAAGAATTAGATTAAGAGCTTTATGTCAAATAATTCATGAAGCAACAGGTTTCTACAACAACAAAGTTCTTTGCAGAACAAACCAAGCTGACTAGACCATGGTTTCGTCGGACGCTTCTCCGACTCATCAGTAGTCTCAGTGGTTCTAGCAGTCCACTAACTTTGACAAGCTAATAAACGTAATATTTAGCAATAAAACCAAAGCGGAATTATAGAAGCGCTATACTTTATCAAAGCAATGTTTTTCTACTCTTTTGCTAGTCGCAAAATTTCAAAAAGTTGACCTCATTGATTCTGCAAAGATTTTGTTGTTGCGCTTTTTTGTGGCATAAAGCTCTTAACATAATTCTTAAAAAATATGTTTTGTAAGAATTATAAAAATATGTTTTGTAAGAATTATAAAAATTAAGTAAACATATAAAAATGCCACAATTTTGTAACTCATATAATTTTTTTATTTTATGTGGAGATTTTAATGTTAACATTTTATGTCTTGATAATACGTCTAAATCTTTGTATGATAATGTTTCGTCTGTCGGTCTGTCAATTGTGAATGAAATTATGCCGACGCGATACTGTAATAATGATGTTCCAAGTCCTCTTGACTACTTTATTGTTTCGGATAGCACATCAGGCCTATTGTTCGATCAAATTTATTTCCTCTCCGACCATGACTCAATTTTTTGTACCTTCGACATAAAACTGACTCAAAAGGTTACCTCAAAAACTATATCCTATTCGGACTTCAAATCTGTTGATCTCCAAGCCTTGAACTATGATGCCTGCCTGACCTACTGGAATGAAATCTGGTTCTGCGCGAGTGTTGATGAAAAAGTTACATCCTTTTTAAACAAGCTAACAACCTCTTTGCAAGACATGTTCCTACCCGGACAGCTGTTATTAAAAATGTCTCATGTCCCTGGTATACAACAGTTGTACAAAATTCAATAAAAAAACTAAATAGACTGCACAGAATCTGGAAGAATAATCCTACACCAGAAAAATGGGAAAACTACAGGGTGGCACGGAATGCTTCAGTTATAATAGCTAGGCAAGCAAAAAAAAAAGTATTTCTCTAAAAAACTAAAAGCTGCGCTTCCATCAAAGGTACTTTGGAGAAATCTAAAAAATTTTGATATTGCTAATAAACCAGTAGCTGAGTGTTTTTTGGACCCTGATACTCTAAATGATTTCTTCTTAAGTACTAATCAGAGTGTTGGTAGTTCTGAGGAATTATCAAACATTCTGGTGCAACCTAATTTTCAGTTTTCTACTGTCAACGAATATGAGGTCTTTATAAGCATTATGAATGTAAAGTCAAACGCCATTGGTGAAGATGGAGTTTCGATTAAGTTTATCAAACTAATTCTAGGCCACGTTGTTAGCCCGCTTACGCACATTATAAACCATTGCCTCACAACATCATCTTTTCCTCAGCTCTGGAAAATAGCAAGAGTATTGCCTGTCGCAAAAAAACATCTGCTTGTGAACCTAATGATTTTAGACCTATTAGTATTTTGTCATCGTTATCGAAGGTCTTCGAAGCAATCATGGCCGATCAGATTTCTTATTACCATACTACTAATAGCCTCTTACCACCACTACAATCTGGCTTCCGCTGTGGGCATAGTTGCACAACGGCTACCCAAGTTATAGATGATATCCGAACACCTTATGATGAAGGCTTAATTACCCTACTTTGCATGTTGGATTTTTCCAAAGCATTTAACACTGTAAATCACTCCTTACTCTGTCAAAAACTTGGGTGTAGGTATGGTTTTGGTAATAATGCTGTTGATCTCTTACGGTGTTTTTTGACAAACAGAGTACAGAAAGTTTGTGTTGGTGATAAATCTTCTCAACTTAAGCCTGTAAGCACTGGAATGCCACAAGGCTCAGTTCTGGGTTCATTACTATTTTCCATATTTATCAATGATATTTTTTCAATCTGCAAATACGCCTCTATGCATGCCTTTGCTGATGATGTGCAATTACACCTTTCTCGCAGGACTGGTCTCCTGGACGATGTAAGTTGCAGGCTAAATGAAGATTTATGCAGTATAAGCGAATGGGCCACAAAAAAATTGTCTTAGATTAAATGCACTCAAGTCTTATGTGCTGCCTATAAGCAAAAACAAAACCTTCTTTGATAATATTCCAGACTTGTTTATAGGAGTCAAGAAACTTAAATTTGTTAACAATGTAAAAAGCCTTGGATATCACATAAACTCGTCCTTAACATGCACAGATCACATAAATAGCATGGTGTGCACCATTTACTTTATCCTGCGTAACCTTAAAATGACAGCAGAGTTTACTCCTGTGGAAACATGCGCAAGCTTGTGGTACAACTTATCATTCCTATCATAACATATTCAGAACTCATTTATAGTAGGCTTGATTCACGATCTGAACACAAACTGCAAGTTGCATTTAACCATGCTACTCGGTATGTGTATAACCTTCTCAAATTTGACCACATAACACAATTCAAGAAAAGTATTCTCGGCTGTGACATCATTAGTTACCTCAATGCCCGTAATTGCATCTTTTTGCATAAACTTATTTACTCTAAAACTCCAGGGTATCTTTTTGAGAAACTATAATTTTGCCAGTCGACCAGAACCAATGTTATTATAATACCTAACTGGAAGTATCAGAACTCTACCAGGCTTTTTTTCATTAATGCGATAAGATTATGGAATAGTTTACCTAACGTAATTAAATCTATGGATAGCAAATGTGGCTTTAGACAGGCCGTTTTAAAACACTTTTCCTAAAACGAATATATCTAACTAAATAAGAAACCAGATCTCTACTTTCAATCATTTATTCATGTATTTCTTTCTACTTTTTCTTACTTCCCTTTTCTCTTCATGTTCTTCTTTTCCTTTCTATTTATTAATACCTAAGAAATGCTACACTATTAATGCATTTTAAGATCAATCACCTTGATAACTTAAGAATTGTTAATTTTTAATTTTAATTTTAATTTTAATATCAATTCTTAATTAGTAAGAATTATTTATATATTAATTATTTAAAACATAGAGATACTCATTGCTTAAGCTATGAGCGTGCTTTGTACAGCAAAAGAACTTATTATTATTGTACTGATATGTCGAATCAAATAAATAAAATAAATATCAAATTGCTAAACGATAATTTGATAATTTTCTCCTCTTAAATCACCAAATTGCAAAATGCCTTTCAGCCCAGGAACACCTATCTATTTTATCTCCAGATTTGAAAAAGCATTCGATAAAATAGGCATACATAAAGAGTGATTTTTTAAGTGCCTGATAACTTTTTTTTTAAAAAAAACGCATAAAATTTGCAAAATCTCATCGGTTCTTTATTTGAAACGTTAGATTGGTCCATGACATTTACTTTTTGAAGATAATTTCATTTAAATGTTGACCGCGGCTGCGTCTTAGGTGGTCCATTCGGAAAGTCCAATTTTGGGCAACTTTTTCGAGCATTTCGGCCGGAATAGCCCGAATTTCTTCGGAAATGTTGTCTTCCAAAGCTGGAATAGTTGCTGGCTTATTTCTGTAGACTTTAGACTTGACGTAGCCCCACAAAAAATAGTCTAAAGGCGTCAAATCGCATGATCTTGGTGGCCAACTTACCGGTCCATTTCTTGAGATTAATTGTTCTCCGAAGTTTTCCCTCAAAATGGCCATAGAATCGCGAGATGTGTGGCATGTAGCGCCATCTTGTTGAAACCACATGTCAACCAAGTTCAGTTCTTCCATTTTTGGCAACAAAAAGTTTGTTAGCATCGAACGATAGCGATCACCATTCACCGTAACGTTGCGTCCAACAGCATCTTTGAAAAAATACGGTCCAATGATTCCACCAGCGTACAAACCACACCAAACAGTGCATTTTTCGGGATGCATGGCCAGTTCTTGAACGGCTTCTGGTTGCTCTTCACTCCAAATGCGGCAATTTTGCTTATTTACGTAGCCATTCAACCAGAAATGAGCCTCATCGCTGAACAAAATTTGTCGATAAAAAAGCGGATTTTCTGCCAACTTTTCTAGGGCCCATTCACTGAAAATTCGACGTTGTGGCAGATCGTTCGGCTTCAGTTCTTGCACGAGCTGTATTTTATACGGTTTTACACCAAGATCTTTGCGTAAAACCTTCCATGTGGTCGAATAACACAAACCCAATTGCTGCGAACGGCGACGAATCGACATTTCACGGTCTTCAGCAACACTCTCAGAAACATACGCAATATTCTCTTCTGTACGCACTGTACGCATTCGTGTGGTTGGTTTAATGTCCAATAAAGTAAACTGAGTGCGAAACTTGGTCACAATCGCATTAATTGTTTGCTCAATTGGTCGATTATGTAGACCATGAATAGGACGTAAAGCGCGAAACACATTTCGAACCGAACACTGATTTTGGTAATAAAATTCAATGATTTGCAAGCGTTGCTCGTTAGTAAGTCTATTCATGATGAAATGTCAAAGCATACTGAGCATCTTTCTCTTTGACACCATGTCTGAAATCCCACGTGATCTGTCAAATACTAATGCATGAAAATCATAACCTCAAAAAAATCACCCTTTACAATAATCAATCAACTTCGAACGTGGAAACTAGGACCAAAAATATTCAACTACATATATAACTTCATGTCAAGCCGAAAAATTATAGTACGCATAGGAAAAACACTATCACACCCTACCACTCAATAATGGCATCCCACAAGGGTCTCCCCTATCCGTTATTCTTTTTCTAATCACCTACAACAAACTTTGCAAAATTATTTCCTTGTATAAAGAAATTTATTTCTGCGCGTACGCCGATGATTTTAATTTATTAATAAAATTTAACAAAAAAAAAAAAAACCAAACAATCAACTTGAATTATTTATTAATAGACATCAACTCCTGGTGTAACTACGCCGGAGCAGTCCTATCAATCACAAAATGCAAACAAATACATTTCTGCGGCAAACACAACTGTTCATTCGTTATTTTAACTAATAACGTAAGTTTTGAAAACGTTGAAAACTTAAGAAGCCTATTCAACAAACGATATAGATGGAATGCACACATTAACTTCATTAATGCAGTCCTAAATAAAAAGTTAGTTCTAAACTTAACTGCAACACCAAGTCATTGATCTCGATCTCTTTGGATATGCCCCAAAATCAACCATAAAAAAACCAAAAACAACCCTTAACTCAACAGTTAGAACCGCCTTGGGAGCTGTTTGCTCAACCCCAATAAACAATATGCTCCTTGAAACCAACATTCTAACAATTGAGAACTTAAGAGATAAAATCACTACAAAACTTTTTAAAATCTTCTACAACTGTGGCGACAGCCCGCTATTCAACATAATTGCAAGACACAACGAAACAAATCCATATCAAAATCACAATATCATATCAGCAATCACAAAAGCCATATCTAACTGCATACTTCTTGGTGTACAATATCCACCGTCAAAAGATTTAACTCAATCTCAACCTCCTGCCAACTTCAAAACTAATACTATTAACACTAGACCGTACCATCTCCTATGCAAAAAAAAAAAGTTCACCGTATACCAGCGAATATGACGTATTTTTGCAAGGCAATTATAGGGGGTCGCGCATTGACATATTTCTTCATATCTCTGGTGTTTACAGTTGGATTTTAAAATTTGGTATATCAATGTTTTTATCTCAAGGAGACCAATATGACCTCTATAGAGGTTATTGACCTCAGGTGCACCGTTCTAGTACTTACCCTCCAGATCTCAGTTCCTACCATACTAATGTGCCACCCTAATATCAAAAAAATAAAGCTCTTAAGACATCATTAATCTTTTGCTCAGGAAGGATATCGATATTTCCAGCAGAACTAGTTATAAAAAAATTTTTGAAAATTTTTTGCCGAACGTAGGGCTCCCTTTTTTCATTTTCATCATATCATCGTTATTAAAAGTCTGATCATATTGAATGACATATCGATGTTTTTGTCCGAAAGAGACCAATTATTTTTTCTCCAAAATAAAAAAAAAAAATTTCCTACAAGTCCTTGGAAGGCCTTAAATTGATTTTGAGGAATTTTAAACATCGTAAAAGAATAATAAATCTGTAACGCCAATGCTAAAAGAGGTATCAACACTATTTTTGTTGTGATTTATTTAATATACAATGTATTATTATTTTATTTTTTCACTTTTGCTTTTTACTTTCGCTGATTCGCTTTCCACAGCCACATTGAAAATAGTAAAGCAATTTCAAACACTGGCTATTGCAATTCGTTTTACCCGTGAAAAAAACGGTCGAAAATTGCGTCCGTCTAATATTTATTTCAAACGGGAGTTTTATAGAGTTTTGATAATTTTCAATAAAAATCGACCAAAAAAATATTTATAAAAATGTATTTTATTGCGAGTGACTGAAATAATACCAAATTACCAACGGAGTATGATGTTATAAATTTTTTATTGTATATGCGGCATAACAATGATAAAAGTCGAAAGTTGGATGTTTTTAAACAAGAAGCTGTTAGAAATGTAATCGTTTTCTGGCAACGCGACGTCATACCAATTATAACCCTAGCGGCGGTTCGGAAACGTATTGATGTACTTGTAAATATCTTTTATAAAATTTCTAAAAATCGATTGAGATATAAGGTGAATGCTTGGAATAAATTGTTTAAACCAACAATCCGTGTAGTTGCAACACCTCAAATAAAATTTCAGACGCAGCAAAAATTGTCTTTATTGATCAGTGTGGTCCACGATCAATGGCATTAGATGATATCTATGCAAACAGTGTCGATGAGAACTGCCACTGTAGAAGTAAGGTCAGTTGCTGCAACATCGAATGCGGTGTACTCTGCCAGCGTTGGGTACGAGCCAGATGGCGAGGACGAAGAGGAATTTGAACAAAACGTAAGCGAATCACAGACGATACAAAAAAATGTTGCAGTGGCGGACATATCACTGCGAAATTATAGTTCTGTTTGGGATCGCAGCGACACATCAGTTCGCTTTGGTGCACTGCTTGCGACCATGTTAATAAAAGATTCACGATTGTCGATTGCTGCAAAAGCTGAAGAGGAGTTATCTCCCTAAACAGCAGAAAAAAATTACTCAATTCTTGGATGGGCTTATTACAAAAAATAAAGTATTCAGAGAACGTGTCAAATTTCGAAAAGAGGCTTTAGCCGCAGCTAAGTGTGATGATTTGCTAACATGTATTTCGTTTGATGGGAAAAAAGAGCCAACTTTAAAAAGAGTCACGGAGGCAAATGTGACGCGTAACGTTGTTGTGAATGAAGAACCTGTCACCATTGTGAAAGAGCCAAATTAAAAATTCATCGACTATGCTACGCCCGCTGACAGCACTGCAGTAGGTAGTAGGTAGGTAGAGGAGCATCGTGGAATATTTGAATAAAGAAAATTAAAGCATGGATAACTTAATTGCAATTAGTTGCGACGGAACACCTGCCAACACCGGTTACAAAGGAGGAGTTATTGCAGGAATATGAAAAAATAAAATAATAATACATTGTATATTTAATAAATCTAAGTAGCACTAGATTCAAGCATCTCGATATTCATAAAGCAACTTGGCTGTCTCCTGATCAAAAGACGCGTAACCAAATTGATCACGTTTTGATTGACGGAAGGCACTCTTCCAGTGTTTTAGATGTACGCACGATCCGTGGTGCCAATATAGACTCGGATCATTATCTTGTCGCAGCCAAGATCCGTACACGCCTGTGCGCAACGAAGAATGCGCGCAATCCAGCACAGAGAAAGCTAGACGTCGAAAAGCTGCAATCAAAACAAACAGCCGAAGACTTCGCTACTCGACTCTCACTCCTGCTTCAAGAAAGCACTCCTCCGATCGACGATATATGCGCGCAGTGGAATCACATTTCCCACTCTATGCGTACGGCTGCCGAAGAGGTGATTCGCTATCACCGCCCTCGCCGAAACCAGTGGCACGACCAAGAGTGTCGCGACGCCACTGCAGAAAAAGACGCCGCCTACAAAGCCACCCTGCAGTCGGTTGTAACGCGTGCTGCTAAAGAGCGATACAAAGAGAAGAGGAGGGAAGAAAGACGCATTTTCAGGCGAAAGAAAAGGGAAGCAGAAATGCGTGAGTGCGAGAAAATTGAGATGCATGGTGACAGGAATGAGGTCCGAAAATTTTTCAAAAAAATAAGACGCCTGGCCATGGTTTCAAGACCGGGGCCTCTTCCTGCAAGGATGAAAATGGGAATCTAGTGACAGATATCCAGAGTACACTGATGATGTGGAGGGAACACTTCTCTAGGCTTCTGAATGGTGACGACGACAACAATCCCGCCAATAGAGATGATATCCCGGAAATCCCAATTGTGGACGACAGCGTTGAAGTTCCGCTGCCCGACCATAGTGAAGTCTTGAAAGCTATAGCTCGGCTTAAAAACAACAAAGCCGCAGGAGTCGATGGCTTACCGGCTGAGCTCTTCAAGAATGGAGGCGAAGCTCTATTTAAATGCATTCATGAGCTTCTATGCAGAATATGGTCGGAAGAATGCATTCCAAACGATTGGAACCTCAGTGTGCTCTGCCCAATCCACAAGAAAGGCGATCCTACAATTTGCGCCAACTACCGTGGGATAAGCCTTCTGAATATCGCATATAAGGTCCTGTCGAGCGTACTATGTGAAAGACTAAAGCCCATCGTAAACCAGCTGATTGGACCTTATCAGTGTGGCTTCAGACCTGGTAAATCCACCATAGACCAGATATTTACGCTACGACAAATCTTGGAGAAGACCCTAGAAAAACAGATCGACACACACCATCTTTTTGTCGATTATAAAGCCGCCTTCGACAGTCCTATAAGGAATTATCTATACTCCGCCATGTCTGAATTTGGTATTCCTGCAAAGCTCATCCGCCTTTGCAGAATGACACTGAGCAACACCAGCAGCACAGTTAAAATCGGGAAGGATCTCACTCCTCCATTCGATACCAATCGAGGTTTCAGACAAGGTGATTCCTTATCGTGCGACTTTTTCAACCTGATGATGGAGAAGATCATCCGAGCTGCTGATTTGAGACGCAGCGGCACGATATTCTACAAAAGTATTATGCTGCTGGCGTATGCTGATGATATCGATATCATTGGCCATAATACGCTCGAAGTCAGTGCAGCATTCTCCAGATTAGCGAAAGAGTAGAGTCGAATGGGTCTTGTAGTGAACGCAGATAAGACGAAATACCTAGTGTCAACAAATAAACAGTCCGAGCGTCTTGGAAACCACGTCACTGTTGACAACATCTCCTTCGAGGTTGTTAAGGACTTCGTCTACCTGGGATCCAGCATTAACTCTTTCAACGATGTTAGCATTGAGATAAAACGAAGGATAACTCTTGCCAACAGGTGTTACTTTGGGCTGAGTAGGCAATTGAGAAGCAGAGCCCTCTCTCGACGAACAAAACTCACGCTCTATAAGTCACTAATCATGCCCGTCCTATTATATGCAGCACAAACCTGGACGTTGAGCAGTTCTGATGAAAAGACTCTGGGAGCCTTCGAGAGAAAGATCCTTCGTAAAATCTTCGGTCCAATCTGCGTCAATGGCGAGTACCGAATTCGATGGAACCACGAGCTGTATGAGCTGTACGCTGACATCGACATAGTTAAGCGCATTAAAATCGAGCGGCTCCGCTGGCTAGGTCATGTTGAGCGAATGGAAAACGACGCTCCAGCGAAAAAAATATTCGATTCGGTGCCCGGTGGTGGTCAACGCAGAAGAGGACGCCCACATCTTCGTTGGAAGGATCAGGTGTTGGATAACCTGACCACGCTTGGTGTTTCCAACTGGCGCCAGCAAGCGCAGAACAGAAATGGCTGGCGCAATTTCTTATACGAGGCCAAAACCGACTTACGGTTGTAAGCGCCAGATAAGTAAAGTAGTAATATTTAATAAATCACAACAAAAATAGTGTTGATACCTCTTTAAGCATTGGCGTTACAGATTTTTTATTCTTTTACCTTCCAAGGACTTGTAAGAATATTTATTTTTTTCTTTGTCTCTTTCAGACAAAAACATCGATATGTCATTCAATATGATCAGACTTTTAATAACGATGATATGATGAAAATGAAAAAAGGGAGCCCTACGTTCGGCAAAAAATTTTCAAAAATTTTTTAAAAATAGTTCTGCTGGAAATATCAATATACTTTCTGAGCAAAAGATTAATGATGTTTTAAGAGCTTTATTTTTTTGATATTAGGGTGGCACATAAGGATGGTAGGAACTGAGATCTGGAGGGTAAGTACTAGAACGGTGCACCTGAGGTCAATAACCTCTATAGAGGTCATATTGGTCTCCTTGAGATAAAAACATTGATATACCAAACTTTAAAATCCGAAGTCCGAATCCGAAGAAAATCGTAATTGTCTTGCAAAAATGCGTCATATTCGCTGGTATACGGCGAACTTTTTTTTGAGGTACGGTCTAATAAACACCTCTCTACAAAAACATACAAAATCTAATACACCCGCTAAGCTTTTCCGCTCCATGTTTCTGCAAAAAAAACAAGCGGTAAATAACTATACTTTTATATACACTGACGATTCGAAATCACAATTAAATTGCCACTATACCGTCACCTACGTGAACGAAATAATAAAAATATCCACACTTCCACCTTATAGCTTGGTATTTTCTGCCGAAATAATTGCAATAAAAGAAGCAATTGCACACGTCGAGAGCAAAAATGAAAATTATGTCATTTGTACAGACTCCTTGTCATCAATAGACGCAATAGCCAATACAGAAAATAATGATTACTACCCGACCTATATCCGAAACAAACTCACTGAAAACTATCCAAGAATTATTTTATTCTGGGTTTCCAGTCATATGCATATAGAAAGCAACGAGTTTGCTGATCAATCTGCAAAGTACGCCACGACAGCACCTTTAGAAATCACAAACAACTTTAACATGAAAGACGCAAACAAACTTGTAGCCAAACACTTCAATAACATACAAAAAGAATTATGGCAAAACACTGCAGATTGGTATAAACAAATCAACTGGGGAAAAATTTCATTAAATCAATTTCTGAATATAAAACATCGTGACATTAAGAGGATAGACACTATAAAGCTAGAACGCATCCGTCTAGGTCATTTAAAAATAACTCATAGTCACCTCACAAGTAACAATCCCCATCCATGTTGTCCATACTGCAACTGTACTAATCCCATAAATATCCTCCACCTCATAACCAACTGCACACACTTTACTGAAATAAGACGTAATATCCTACAAAACTATATCCTATTGTGGCGTCCGTGGCGTAGTTGGTTAAAGTGCGTGGCCGCTATGTCAACGAACCTGGAGACCCAGGTTCGAACCCCAGCAGCGACAGAAAATTATTTCAATTAAAATAATTTTTCTGTACGGCCGACACCTCTCTGCAGACAATGGCAAACCTCAGAGAGTAATCAAAAATGCCATGTAAAGCTTCTTGAGAATAAGAACATTTCGTTCATCGCCGTTCGGAGTCGGCGTTAAGCCTGTAGGTCCATTTCTCGGTCAATTGTGTACAAACTTAATAACACGCACAACACAATTGATCCTAAGAAGCTAGGTCAAAGTCCTTTCAAGGGCTGAAATGGCCAGTTATTTATTTTTATTTTTTATTTTTTTATCCTACAAAACACCGATCCCCTAACCCTCATTTCAAATCCACTTATAAACAATATTCTTATCATAATGAAATTTAAAAAAAAAAATCAAATATGTATTTACTTACTTACTTATCTGGCGCTTACAACCGTTAGTCGGTTTTGGCCTCGTATAAGAAATTGCGCCAGCCATTTCTGTTTTTCGCTTGCTGGCGCCAGTTGGCAGCACCAAGCACGGTCAGGTTGTCCAACACCTGATCCTTTCAACGAAGATGTGGTCGTCCTCTTCTGCGTTGACCACCACCGGACACCAGCCGAATATTTTTTTCGCTAGAGCGTCGTTTTCCATTCGCTCAACATGACCTAGCCAGTGGAGTCGCTCGATTTTAATACGCTTTACTATGTCGATGTCAGCGTAGAGCTCATACAGCTCGTGGTTCCATCGAATTCGGTACTCGCCATTGACGCAGATTGGACCGAAGATCTTACGAAGGATCTTTCTCTCGAAGGCTCCCAAAGTCTTTTCATCAGAACTGCTCAACGTCCAGGTTTGTACTGCATATAATAGGACGGGCATAATTAGTGACTTATAGAGCGTGAGTTTTGTTCGTCGAGAGAGGGCTCTGCTTCTCATTTGCCTACTCAGCCCAAAGTAACACCTGTTGGCAAGAGTTCATCTCAATACTCATGGTATAATAATACAAGGAAGCATTGACAACTGCTTATTTTCTCTTCCACAAGAAAACATCTCCGGTCAAAAATAGCTGTTTGTGAAAATGCACCCACAGCTGCTGAGGTTGTTGTTTTTTCTTCACTTCCACGTTTTCAACATTGTTTGTGTTTTCAATGGCCGATTGTGAGCGCTCTCTTTTTGAGTAATTTTTTTGACAGGAGATGTTTTTCCAACCAACTGTCAATGCTACCTTATATTATTATACCATGCTCAATACTGACATCGTTGAAAGAGTTTACGCTGGATCCTAGATAGACGAAGTCCTTAACAACCTCGAAGGAGATGTTGTCAACAGTGACGTGGTTTCCAAATTTGTATCACCTTATATAAACAACTCATGTAACTACATTAATATTATCATTTTTAGCTTAAGGCCATAGCAGCCATAGCTACTAATTTACATTGAAACTAGCTTAGAATTTGTAATAGTAAGCCATGTTATCAAATATATAAATAATTTTTTTATGATTTCTGTTAAATATCTTTAAGAATATATTTTTCTTTTGTTTTTTAATGAATATCAATTTGAATTTGTAAATGAATAAACTGCTGTTGACGAAGAACTTTAAACCTGTTTAATTTTTTCTTAATGATTCTTTGCTCTATGTGTATGAGCAAAGTACATTTTTTTTTACAGATAGAAACTGTCCTTTTGTATGTGAGATTAAGGATTAGGAAATATGCTTGTGGATTACCATTTTTATACAAACTTATGGTGAGACATTCAGGAAATCATATCGTAGTCTGTAAAAAAAATCGCTTCAAATTTTAACTTCGATTTTTCGCAAAATGTGTTTTTTGCACATAGAGCACATGAATTCCCGGACGACGATATGTGGAAATCTGAAACATTGAAACTGATTCACTGAAAATAAGAGTACCCTAATAATATGTGCAACTGTGTTAAGTGAATGCGCCCCTGAAGCGGTATTTGTATTTCGACAGTTCGATCGCACTAAATTGGCGCAAAACAACGGGCTTGTTGAAGATTGCAAAAACCTTACAATTTGTTAATGTAAGTTGACTTTTATTTTTCGTTGGGTGTAAGTCGAGCTCATAAATTCTAGCTCAGTAACTAGTTCTGCCTAACAATGGTTGTTTTTGTCTCTTGATATTTTGTTTTCGTACCTAGCTGCAGCTGCAAATATTCTTCAATCGCCTCATCGTGGCCTTCAACTGTGCACACATATTCTACCAACAAATTAAATCACGCCACTTTACAGCATCTTCAACACACACCTACTCTTCGTCTTCGCTTAGCTAGCATTATTGTTACACTTGTAACAACAACAACACACATATATTCTTCGTCATCGCTTAGCTGCAGCATCGCAACAAGTACAATAACAACAACAACTACACCACGCACCTACTCTTTGTCATCACTATACAGTCCACAACAACAAAAAACAAACAACAAAGTCTTCGCTTCGCCCAAAAGGCATTCAACAACTACAATAACTATTACCTCAACCGCTAATCGACTAAGCACAGGAAAGTGCGTGCATAAAAAACGATATTTAAGGCTCGACTTTCTATAGCTAATTTCTTGCTTAGGTCACATGTAAATCATCTCTTTTTCTTTTAACCAGGAGTTCTTCGACAGTGGTACGCGCAACACTTGCCTTTTTAATAATTTAATTATAAATTATTTTGCAAAGTCGTTATTAATAAATAGAACTTTAAATCTGAACTCATCTTTTTTGTATTTTTACTCTAAAGAGTCGACACACAAAGGAGCCAAAAAAAGCTTTCGTTCCTCACCAGGGCTTTAATTTTTTTTCGCAAAATTCCATTTGGAAATATTAAAACTCTCACTTGTTACAACTTCTTTAAACACAATTAGATATAAATAATGTTGTTTTGTTTATAAAATCCAACTGGGGTCGGTATACTTACTTGTGAGAGGATATCGCCTTGATCTTCAATTTTTGGCTGGTTGCACAATTTTTTACTATACAATGCATTTTTAGTCAACTGTTTATGTTATTTACTTTAATACTTTTGTGAAATTAAGCAATAAAAATAGCTTTTTATTAAATATTTGGTATTTATAATTCGACTCAAAAATTTTTTCGGACGAGCGATCGAAATGTCAAAAAACCCCTGCCAGCTCGCTCACTCAATTCATGAAACATGCCTCAGTACACACACACTATATGTGGGGAGTACACCATTTCCTTATATTTTACTTCTTTGGCTGAAAAGCACAAAAAAAGACGCTTTTCATTTGACAGTTTTTCTATGGCGAAAAACTTGATATCATGTAACTTTTGAGAAATTTAGAGTTTGCACCTGTAATGAAAATATAAATTTTTTTAAACTTGATTGAGTATTGCCCACATTACCACAGTAGAATTTTATTATCTACCTATATCATATTGTTGTTTGTTTGTATGTATGTATATTAAAGGGCTGCACAAATACATACATTTGCTTCTTTGCTTGCACCAAGTACTTTAAGTAAAGCACATCACTTGTAGACAGTGATGTGATTCTGATTTAGTAAAAAATCCCGATCACATCCCGATTTAGACCTGTTTATCCCACCAAAATGACACGAAAAATCCACAAAAAATCCCACCCTTATATTTATACCAATAACGATTTTTTTATGCAATTTCTGAAAAGAAATAAGGATGCCCACCTGCTGAACAGGCCCACCTACTAATGAACACTGTGAGTTCTGACGTCTGTATGATCGTTGAGAAATAAAATATTCGAATAAAACGAAGCTGAGCAAAAATAGTTCATCTCTATTTAGTGAATTTCAGAGTATTTCTTATCGATAAAAAAAGGTGAATATGAGTAGAAATCTATATTTAATGTTTATTTTTCACAATTCAACGAACAATCGAACAATATTGAGAAATGGGAAAAAATATGGCGTGCCTACCCACCTACTGAACAAAACGTTGGTCCACCTTCCGAACAAATTTTCAGAAATCGTGCAAGTAAAAAATTGTCATTTATATGATTTAAAAAAGCGTTTGAAATTAGTTAAAATATTTTTCGTGATTCTCGTCCACGTTCAGATAAAATTTTAGAATGGCGTCGCCTAAAAAAAGTGAAAACAAGAATGAATATAAATTTTGATGCAATGGCTGCAGCCATCAAAGAAATTCAAATCTCTATTGTTTAAAGTTCAGTGAGTCATTGTGAACTATTGATAGAATAAACTTTTTATAAACTCTCAAAAACTAGTGTTTTTAATTCATTTTCTAATTTTTTTCAACGATTTGTTTTAGGTGTTCAGTAGCTGGGCCGATTTTTTAAGCGGCCGATTTCGAGACTTTTGCTATATCGACTTCCAAAATTATAATTTTTGGGAAATTTTAAATTCTGATTAAAATTCTTGTTAGCTATTGAACTTAGCTTCCAAATGAAACCAAGAGCTCTGAAAAATTATGTTTTAAAAAAAAAGGTATAGCCTCCAAGCAAAACGTGTTTAGTAGGTGGGCATCCTCCCCTACATTTTTTTAACATTATAATAATTTTATAGTTTAATAACGTCGATAATAAAGTTTTTCAATAAATATAACAAATTTTATAAAAAAAAAACAAATTTTCCGCAGAAAAAAAAATACCTAAAGTTAAACTCTGCGTTTTTTATAAAAACTCTCTTAAGTGTATGAAGTAATCGTAAATTTCTTTCGTTGCATCAAAATGAAACTGAGCTTATATTTTTTTTTTTAATGAGGATCTTATTTTCATTAATTTTAATCCTCTTGAATATACATATCTCTTTCTTACATATTTAGAATCAATGAAACAGCAATTAAACGAAAAATTTTGAAAGATTACAAAAAAGTGATACCAACCAGTTTTGCTAATTTACACTATAAAAAATTATGATTCAGTAGAAAATCCCACCTAAGCATCTGAAATCCCACACGTTCTCAAATAGGCCAAATATCCCGAAATGAGCCCGAAATCCCACCAAATCACATCACTGCTTGTAGAATAATTCAGCAAAGAGATAGCGTAAGTGCGTTACTTGTTGCTCAGAGAACAAGTAATATTTCAACTCTCTCTCTCTAGGATCAAATGCATACGCAACTTACTTTCGTCGTTTATAAAAGTTATCAGTCGCTATCACGGCAAATGAAACAATAACTATATAAATAGTTCTAGCTTGTACTCATGTAAATGCTTGTAAATAGTTTAATTTATATTAATTCAATTTTCGACCAGCATTTTCGAGGCACAGTAACAGCTTTCGCCGATGATCTGGGTATTTCATATGCCTCTCCGACACATTTCGATCTAGTTTCAGACATCAACTATGACATGGACATCTTAAGGAAATGGTTTGCCGCGCATATATTAATAATAAGTAATAAGACGAGATTGATGTATTTCAGCCTAACAGAACAAGTTTCTTCCCTAATTGATATCACATATCACGATTCAAATTGTAAAAAGTTCAGTCTTGATTGTCATTCTTCGCAATCTTATAACTCTGCGTCTTCATGTAGTTCCAATTGCTTTATAATTCCACATGTCAGTCATTATAAATATCTTGGAGTCGTTATAGATAATAAACTCAGCTGGCGTCAACACACGGACTCATTAAAAATTTATTTTCGCTCAGTTGTCAGAAAATTTTACCAATTACATAATCTATGCTCGTTATCTATTTCAAAACAATTTTACTATGGCCTTTTTCATTCCAAGTTAAACTACGGGATTTCTTGTTGGGGCGGTGCTTATGCTAATAAAATTAACCCTTTACTGACACTGCAAAAATGTGTTGTAAGAAAAATTTATAATATTAACCAAAGATCTTCTTCCTTGCCTCTCTTTAAATCTTTAAATATCCTGCCAATTCGGCACCTTTATTATTTCAATACTCTTAAGAGATGTTATTCAAATAGCCATAGTCAAATTTTCAGATCCGTTGTTCCATACAACGTACGCTTTGCTGAAAATGTTACTGTTCCGATTTTTCGTACAACAACTTATCGTAACAGCTACCCAATTGTCTCCTGCAGGCTTTTTAATAAATTACCTACTACTATTAAACAATGCAGCTCTCTTAGCTTGTTTCTGAAACATTGTAAAACCTGGTTGTTTAGTTTTAATTTTAATGAATTAGAATCGTTGCTCTAGTTTAAGCATTATTAGCCAAACTTTTTCAACTTCTTATCTCTTTCTTTCTTTTTCTATCTTTTCAGTTTCTATTCTTTCTTTTCTACTTTCATAACCTTTACAGGAATTCCTTTTTAATTTCCTGTTGAATGACAATGAACACAGTATTTTAATACTAATGTTTGTCATCACCATTTCTCCACTAGAATATATATTAAGTTTCTTGAAATATTTTAATTATTATTTTTATTTATTGCAATGTATCTTAAATCTTAATGAAATGTCACTTTTGGATTTTTAAAATAGTCTGAATATTGTATACTAGTTTAAGATGGAGGAATGAGAATAAATATTGAATTGAAAACTCCAAATACTTGCGTATGTTTAAATCAAAAGTCAATATCAGTTTCCTTAACCAGTAACAATTATCAGTATTATCAGCTTAAATGGAGGGTCGGAGAGGGTTACTATGTATGACGGACTACTTTGCAATAGGAACATTTTTCCCTTTGGGACTTGTCCACTGCGACCCCTCTTTAGGGGTGCTCCCATACAAATTTTATGATTTTTTTATATTTATAACCTACACTTACACTTGAACAGGGTCCCAAAGGGAAAAAATGTTCCTCTTGCAAAAGTAATGGGGGTTGGTCATGCATATTAACGCTCTCCGGCCCTCCCTTATAGCCATACATGCAATGAAAATTTATCTTCTAGAATACTCAAATACTTATAGTACTTGCTTACTTGTACTCCTCTTGCAAGTTCTTTTTATTTACATAGTGAATGAGTGAGAGTCAATAACTCATTTGTTTTTCCTTCAGCTAGTTCTTTATTTACGCATACTACCAAGTATTTGTGTTCACTCCAACGCTATCCACAAATGAGAGTGAAAGAGCGAAAGTAATTGCGCAACACACAAATGTTTTATAAAGCGATTCAAATGCATTTGTGCAGCTCTTTAATGTATATATGTATGTTTGGAAAAGACTTCTAAACTACTTGACGAATGTTTATAAAACCTATATTAAACGATTCCTTAAATTACTGCGCTGAACATAGGCTATATTAATTTTGCCACGCCCCTTTTATCACCCACAAATCAATAAAAATACTATATTTCAGACGGTTTCGGTCGCATTCGACTAAAATGTGGTAGTCAAACTTGTATGCTAACTGTCGGCAACTTTACCAAAGATGGGTTACCACGCCGATTTTTACAGCCATCAAATCAATAAAAATGGTATATTTCAGACGGTTTTGGTGGTATTGGACTAAGATTTTGTAGTTTGGTTCGTATGCTTACTGTCAGCAAATGTAAAGAGTGATTTTTTAAGTGCCTGATAACTTTTTTTTTAAAAAAAACGCATAAAATTTGCAAAATCTCATCGGTTCTTTATTTGAAACGTTAGATTGGTCCATGACATTTACTTTTTGAAGATAATTTCATTTAAATGTTGACCGCGGCTGCGTCTTAGGTGGTCCATTCGGAAAGTCCAATTTTGGGCAACTTTTTCGAGCATTTCGGCCGGAATAGCCCGAATTTCTTCGGAAATGTTGTCTTCCAAAGCTGGAATAGTTGCTGGCTTATTTCTGTAGACTTTAGACTTGACGTAGCCCCACAAAAAATAGTCTAAAAGCGTCAAATCGCATGATCTTGGTGGCCAACTTACCGGTCCATTTCTTGAGATTAATTGTTCTCCGAAGTTTTCCCTCAAAATGGCCATAGAATCGCGAGATGTGTGGCATGTAGCGCCATCTTGTTGAAACCACATGTCAACCAAGTTCAGTTCTTCCATTTTTGGCAACAAAAAGTTTGTTAGCATCGAACGATAGCGATCACCATTCACCGTAACGTTGCGTCCAACAGCATCTTTGAAAAAATACGGTCCAATGATTCCACCAGCGTACAAACCACACCAAACAGTGCATTTTTCGGGATGCATGGCCAGTTCTTGAACGGCTTCTGGTTGCTCTTCACTCCAAATGCGGCAATTTTGCTTATTTACGTAGCCATTCAACCAGAAATGAGCCTCATCGCTGAACAAAATTTGTCGATAAAAAAGCGGATTTTCTGCCAACTTTTCTAGGGCCCATTCACTGAAAATTCGACGTTGTGGCAGATCGTTCGGCTTCAGTTCTTGCACGAGCTGTATTTTATACGGTTTTACACCAAGATCTTTGCGTAAAACCTTCCATGTGGTCGAATAACACAAACCCAATTGCTGCGAACGGCGACGAATCGACATTTCACGGTCTTCAGCAACACTCTCAGAAACAGACGCAATATTCTCTTCTGTACGCACTGTACGCATTCGTGTGGTTGGTTTAATGTCCAATAAAGTAAACTGAGTGCGAAACTTGGTCACAATCGCATTAATTGTTTGCTCACTTGGTCGATTATGTAGACCATAAATCGGACGTAAAGCGCGAAACACATTTCGAACCGAACACTGATTTTGGTAATAAAATTCAATGATTTGCAAGCGTTGCTCGTTAGTAAGTCTATTCATGATGAAATGTCAAAGCATACTGAGCATCTTTCTCTTTGACAACATGTCTGAAATCCCACGTGATCTGTCAAATACTAATGCATGAAAATCATAACCTCAAAAAAATCACCCTTTATTAGAAATTGGTGTAATCTAACTACAGCTACATTCACTATTCACAAATAATTATAATTCCTGAGATGAAAACACTTTCATGCTATGTTAAAATATGTTTTTAGGTTAAATCTTGATTCATTATGTAGGTGCAATGTATCAAAACAAACCATTGGGAAAAAAGTTGGTGGGGCTGGACATAATCCACGCCCACTAGGATCAATTTCTATAACTTTGCTGTCAGACGGTTTCGGTCGTATTGGACTAAAATTTGGTAGTTTAGTTCATATCTTTACTGTCAGAAAATATGCTTAAAGTGGGCGTGGTAGCACTATATGTACGACCACTTTTCTGAAATCATTATAATTTCCGAGATGTATAAGTTTGGTATGTGGGTGCTATGAGTCCAAGTGGCGAAAAATCGATTTTCTTTTACTTTCTACACGAATTATTAATTTTTTGTAGTTTTAGGCACAAATAAAATGTTCGAAATTTTTAAACCTTTTTGTAGCTACGCCGCCATCTTTTAAATAAGAAATAGATACATCGAATATTCAGTTTGGGCAAAACAACGTTTGTCAGGTCAGCTATTTTTAAAAAAACACTGAAGAAACAAAAAAAAATTAATTGTCTTTTTACTCAGATAACAAAGTTATGGTAAACTTAGTAAGTTAAGCAGAGTTTCCAAGACAGGGTAAATAAGGTTGAATAAATAATTTTTTTAAGCAAAACTTATATAAATTTATCCAACTATGAAAAAAGAAAACAGAATCTATTTATCCTAGAAGAAACTTATTTTTAATACAAATTACTTTTTCCTTCTTTGCTGTTAATTTAATTCAACTCAAATTAAGGCAACCCGAAAAAGGTCGGGTACTCTGCTAGTATTTAATAAAGTTATCAGGATAGAATCGGCTCAACCTAATCAAAGTTTTCCGGATTGTCCGATATGAAGAGGATAATATATAAAAGCTGTTAGTTTAAATAATGTTGATAGAAAATCATTTTATTCGCAACTGTCAAAAACAAAAGAATGAGAGTTCTGTAGTTTTATCTAAAAGTTTTAAATCTATTATTCTTTCTACGTAGCCTTACTTTCAACATCTATATTATAAGGCTTTTTATCATATATTAACAACATTTTTTAAATCAGGCGGCAGTAGATCCTTTATGAAATTTATTTGAGCTTGAATTTGTTTTTGTGTTTCATAGGATTTGGCATTGATGGAGCCCTCTTTATCTATCAGGGAGTTTTCTGTGTAGAGATTCAATTTCTGTTTCAGCTTAAGTAACATGTCAATTATTTCAACTTCCTGTTTGTCGCGTGCCCAGTGCTCAAGATTTACTTCTGAAAGCGCTTGCAATTGTAATTCTTGAAGAGTTACTTGTAGCTCACGGTGTCTTGTCTCGTACCAACCACGGAAATTTGGTGAATTAAAGAAACGTTTATATAACCCTTTCCAGTCTCCTTTAACCGGTGACGTAAGGTGAGGCCCGGAAAGCTCAAGTGTAGAGAGGAAATCATCGAGCTTGAACGCATTCGTGTTAGGCGTTGATTTAAAAGGACTTATGTCTTTCTGCAGAGGCATTAAAGAAGCCATGTAACGCTCTAGTGGAATTATGAAGCTTTGAGTGAGCTCTAGTAAATGGCGACGTAGGAGTGCGGTCTGAACTTGTTCCGGCCTCCTTGTTTTAATGCCATGCAAAATTTTTTTTATAAGGTTTTTATCTTTTTTAAGGAAGGCTTTATATTTTGTATGCAGTCCAGGAGAGGATCCATCACTACTTGCTATTCCACCTGTTGACGATATTGTCATGCTTGAGTTATTTAAATTCTTCTGAAATGACATGTTTTTGCCTTCACCATCCAAAGCGTTATGCATGTTCTTTTGTATTAACTGTTGTTGCTGTTGAATGTTTATCTAAAATAAAATTTTCCAACAAAATTTAATTAATAATTTTTATAAAATACTAGAAATATTCCGCGGGTCTGCTCGCAATATGTAAAAATACCAGAAGTTTAATATTTTTATAACATGCAACCTACGATTAGTTTGAGGTGAAAAGCAAGAGCCTTTTAAAAGCCACAACAAATAATCAAGATAAAGGAATTTTAAAGTTTTCAAAAATTTTTCTTATACTAGAAAACTAAAAATTTTAGAAAATTACTTAATCCTGAAAATAAGTGTATACACAAAAACCTTTTTTATATGATGAAATTGGGTGGTTGGGTACGATATCCCTAAACACAAATCCCCAAATAAAAATCCCCAAATACAAAATCCCCACACATAAAATCCACAAGCACAAAATCCTCAAATACAAAATCTACAAACACAAAATCCCCTAAATTTAGTTTAACAAGCTTGGGTTTGGTTAAAAATCGCTGCGATTTTGGTGGTGGTATGCTTATCAAGCAAATATGCTTATATAAAATAATTAATTTGACCAAAATATTTTTTATATAATTTTATTTGTTTTTGAAATGATATTAATTAAAACATAAGGGAATTATAGTTCAAAGTCCAAATAAAAATTATAAAGATTAAATAAATGACAAAATCGGTCGCTATTTTGTTTTTCTTCGGCGGATAAAAACTATCCCAGTTCAGGCGGTGGCCACTTAAACAAGGATTAATTTGTTTTTTTTTATTTTTTCCTCAGATGTACCAGACTGGTGATATCCTGCACACCGTCAATTTTTTGACATTTTAAAAAAAAAATCAAATAACGTCAAAAACCGCTTCAAAAATTCTGAAATTGAATTTGTTTCAAACTGAATTTGTTTGTATTCTTTAAATGTTAATAAATATATGTGCAAAATTTGAAAACGATATCTCTTTTCCTTCTATGAAAAAAAATTCCCGGAAAAAAATTTTTTTTTTAAAAATTTGTAACCTATATGTTACTTATATATGGTATATAAATTTGTACCTATATTTGTAACCCTTAAGATCAAAGCAATAACCTTATTGTTTGTAATTATTTTTTTAATTACATTGTAAAATATTATTGATAATACATTTTAAATTTTGAATCCTTTTCATATTATTTTTATTTTGAATAATTCTCTTTAGCTTTTTCTAACAAGCTTTTATCTTTAGGCTTTGTTGTTTTTTTTTTAATTTTTTACTGGTATTGCTTCGCCCAAGAATGATAGAAATACAGATTACGACGTCCCGCTCAGAAAATTGAAATGTTCTGCGCATGTTGGACAAATGACGTCACGCGAACTGTGTTCCTATTGGTTAATAATTTTCAGCTTTCAAACTACAAATGTTTGTGTAAACATGACAGTGGGACAATTTATTATTTTTTTCTTCAAAATATTTTATAGTAAAATAAAAAACTATTTTTATACCCCTACGTTTGAAAACGTAAAACGGGTATATTAATTTTGTAACGCCCATAAGTAGGCATGGCAGGTGTAGAAAAGTGCATATATTCTTGATCAGCATTACTTCTCGAATCGATTTACCATATCCGTCTGTCTGTATGTGATCACGATTACAGCCGTAATTTTCAAGCTTTCATCACGAAATTCGATATTTAAGCTTTTATATAAAAAATAAAGGTGTCAAGTTCGAAAATGAGCCAAATCAGATGAAAACCACGCCTACGTTCCATACAAAGTGACTTTATCAAAAAACAAAAGCGTATATTTTCTTTTAAAACTATGACAAGAATGTTTTTACGAATACAAATTTTATTGACTGCTTAAGACAAATAAACATTTCATTTACTGCCTAATACTTTGAATATACTTTGGTTCAGCCGTGATAGTATTTTAACTTTGGTCGAGTCGAAGATCATTTTTTACTAGTTTTTTAATTAAATTAAAAGAATTTTTATGCAATGAACTGCTTAACCCTTTGAGTTATACATTTTTCTATTGAATATTTTTGTCTAAATTTTCTTACTCGGGGGTTTTCGGGGTCATTGATTACGAATCCGAAGTCACATCTTGAAAAATCTGAAAATTCAAAATGACGGATCCAATATGGCAGACCACTAGTGTCCATTTTCTATTAGATTTGTATTATAGTGGTTATAATGTGTACGTATGGGTTTTTGGGGTCGCTGATTGCAAATCTGAAGTTAAAAAAAAAATAAATAACTGGCCATTTCAGCCCTTAAAAGGACTTTGACCTAGCTTCTTATGATCAATTGTGTTGGGCGTGTTATTAATTTTGTACACAATTGACCGAGAACCGGACCTACATGCTTAACGCCGACTCCGAACGGCGATGAACGGAATGTTCTCGTTCTCAAAAAGCTTTACATGGCATTTTGATTACTCTCTGAGGTTTGCCATTGTCTGCAGAGAGGTGGCGGCCGTACAGAAAAATAATTTTAATTCAAATAATTTTCTGTCGCTGCTGGGGTTCGAACCTGGGTCTCCAAGGCTCTTTGACATAGCGGCCACGCACTTTAACCAACTACGCCACGGACGCCACTAAATCTGAAGTTAGTTTTTGTAAAAATCCCTCGAAAATGAATACTGATACATATTTTGTAAAAGCAAACTTTAGTCAAATAGTGGTCCGCCATATTGGATCTTCTATATTAGATCTGTCATATTGGATTCGCCTTCTTAGATTTGTATAATTTCAAAGTTTGACTTCAGATTCTTAATCTTCCACTTAAAAAACCCCTTAAGAATGATTACTGATCTAAAAATTGTGAAAAAGCAAACTTTGGCAGAAAAATGGGTCCACCATATTGGATTCGCCATCTTAGATTTTTATAATTTAAAATTATGACTTCAGATTCGTAATCAGCGACCCAAAAAACTCCTAGAACCACAGTAGTAACCAAAAAATATAGTTTCAAAAGATATGCGTCACAAAGAATAAATGGTGGGACCGTAGCGGTCCCGCTGTGACTCAAAGGGTTAAATTAAATAGTTGTAACCTACACATTTCAAATTTCTTTCAAAATCCTCCTGCTTGAAATGTAAGGAACAAATTCTTTCATTTTGAGTAACATATTTATGGCATTCATTCGAATGCAAAACATTACCCAAAGCTGCATACATTTCAATAAAAACTCACAAAATGTTAATTTTCAGTTCACTTCATCACTTTATTTTTTTACTGTTGGTTTGCTTGCATTTGCCCACTGCACACTTTTTGTTTACGTTTTTGTTTCTTATATTTTTTTAGTTTTTCTTTGAGCTGCAACTTTATATAAACACTTCACTGAATGTTTTTAATAATTTAACGGTTATATTATTGTTTTTTATTAAATATAACGCGTAATTTGTTATAAATACCAAAAGCCGATGTAAAATTTATTTTTGAACTGTCAAAGTAATTTTAATTGTAGGGTTGCCAACTCTCTCAGAATAAATATACAGTTTATACATTTTTATGCACAAAATGATAATTTTCGCGTATGAAGCAATTTTTATATATAAGAATTAAATAAACGGAGCAAAAATAAGTATTGCATGCATACTTAGCAATGATTTTGTATAAAGTTCAAATGATTTGCTATATAAAATTGTCTCTAAGTCAATTATTTAGGAATACATAGAGTTGGCAACTCTTGCCATGGACAAACTACGTCATATAAGGGGAAATTATGCGCATGTCGTAATCTTTGTTTCTATCATTCTTGGCTTCGCCTGCCTCAATTTTTTTCCAAAGTAGTTTTGGAATTTTCTCGATACTCAAAAAGTACCAAATATTGAAAAGTATTGAGTTTTATGCACCACTAGATTTTAGAATTTTTTTTGTTTATTGTTTGAGGTTTTGATAAAAGTCTTGAATTTAAATATAATTAAAAAATCAACGAATAAAAAAAAATTGTTAAAAGAAATGCAAAAAAGAAAAAGTAAAGAAATTTTAAGAATTCTTGATCAATAATTTGGGGAAATTTTGGGGTTTTTGATGACTTTGTGTTTGTGGATTTTGTATTTGGGGATTTTGTGTTCGGTTATTTTAATTGTATGGATTCTGCTTTTGGGAATTTTTTTTAAACTGGGATTTTGTGTTTGGGTAATGAATTTTTGGGGATTTTGTGCCTCTCCGGATAAAATTGGAAAAAACAGAATCCATTAAATTAAAACAGGAGAGGCTCAAAATCCCCAGAAATTCAATCCCCAAACACAAGCTCCCTATCTTAAAAAAAAATCCCCAAAAATAGAATCCCCAAAATTAAAATACTTTAATTCAAAATTCCCAAACTCAAAATCCCAAAAAAAAAAGGTTTATATATGTAAGTTGAAAGAGAAAAGCAAAATTAATTAACAGAAGTGTGAAAGAATAAAGAAGTAAAAAAAAAATTTTGCAATTAAGGTATAATATAGTACGTGTAGCAACCAAAAACAGGAGATGTTTTAAAAAAAATTTTTTAGATATAAGAAGTTATTATTTTTCTTTTTAAATTTATACAGGTTATTACATAAAAAATACTTTAAAAAATATTTTTATTTGAAAATACAGTTCTGACTTTTATATAGAGGGCGTTGAAAATGGCATATAAAAAAAGACATCCAAAACGGTTCGACGGATATGGCCTTTTTCATGCATCGGAAACAAAAAAATCAAATGACATTTCAAAGCATAGACCTTATATTAAGCTTCCCCCCTACGCAAGACCCCCGGGGTTTTTTTTTTAATTATGGCGGAAGTTGAAGTAAAAAGTTCGAAAAATAGATACATTTTCGCGCGCTTTTTTGTTTACATAAAAAAAACAAAAAAAAAATAGATACTTGAATTTAGGGGGGGATGCGTAAAGGACAAAATAACAAACAAAATGCAAAAAATCATTGAAATTGAACCAATAGATTTAGAGTTATCTATCGAACCGTTTTAAAAAAAACTAGATTCGAGGAAATTGCGTTTAAAGTTTTTTATTTGTTGTATGGAGCTTAGACATAGGTTAACGAAAACCGTTATAACTTCTGTTTTTTTTTTAAATATCGATTTAAAAATGAGTATGTATAATATACAAAAAAATCGCCCATTGCTCTGTGAAAATCGTATTCTAGGGATCAAAATAAGAAACTTTGCCGAAGGAACCATACCTATAAAACGAATTCTGATGTCCCCCAATTTGGGTCGAACTTTTGGGTAGGGGCAAATTTTGAAAAATTCCACTTTGACCCATTTAGAGTGCTCCAATCGAGTCCAAATGTATGACCGACCCCCACTAACTTTGGAGGCCCGACCCACCCATGCCAGTGGCGCACCCCCTGGAACCCCCTGTGGGGTTCCCCATACAAACATTTCAAAAAATCACCATTTTTAAACATTTCAAAAAATCACCATTTTTAAACATTTCAAAAAATCACCATTTTTGGCCTTTATATGAAAAAAATCAGCGAAATGGCTATGTTTTTTCTTTATTTTTATTTATTTATTTATAATAATATTTATTATTTATTTATAATAATATCTATTTTTTCTCTTTTGAAATTTATTTAGTCAGAACATATGTAAATGAAAAAATTAATTTAAGTTAGTTATAGAAAAGAAACTAAAAAAATAATTGGTTGAAGTCTTTTTTACTTTCAAGTCTGGGCAATTTCACACGGCTCTCTAATGTCGTCGCCATAACAGCCTCTACATTTTCCGGTTTAACCCGTTTGGAAACGCTAGCTAGCAATTGAACATGTCGTTCCATTCCTTGTATGTGTGATGGAATTTTTGGATCATTAAACGGTGGATCATCTTGATTTAAATATTCTTTCAATGCATCGTACGGAATGCTTCGCGTGAATGGTGGTTCAAATACGTTATTAATGTCATTCATATTGATCATTTCCATGTAACTTGTGCAATTAAACTTTATATCTGGTTTTTTATAAGCTCTAAGTTGCGTTGGGTCGTCAACATCTGTTCGATAGCGTAGAATTATGTTGATAGCACAGTCGCGCTTTTCTTTGCTATCATCAAACAACATTGATAACAAGATATTTTCCGAATACGCATAATATGAATTATCTGTAATTACTTGATTGACAATTTTGCGTAAACGAGGTTCTAGAAATCGTGACCAACTAATGAAATTGAAATAAATAACTTACCGGAAGAGTTTCACAAGTTTCGATTTGACGGCTCAGTTTTCCGGTTGCCGATCTTGGTCCAGTGCTGGTTGATGTATCCAAAGCTTCAAACAAATGCCGAAACGGAAGTTTGTTGAAGTGTAGAAGGCAAACGAACCAATGCCATGGTCTTTTTAACAGCAATTCGAATCGTCGTATAATTCCACCGTATGGGCCAGTGTTTGTTGGCTCACCGTCAGTGCATATTCCAATTAATGCATCCAGTGATATATTCTTATCGTTGAAAAAATCATTTAATTTGGTTGTTTTGTATTCAGCGGTTTCATGTTCCAGTCTTACGTAACCAATCAATTTAGAATTGGGTTCTCTCAAAATAACAAGATGAGATTCTTTTACCATCCTAGTATGATACTTCTCATCAACTTTAGCTGTCGTTAAAGTATCATCTTTTCTGCCATCTATGATCTAACCGTTTGCGAACCACTTCTTGTCTGCATTTCTCTTTTTCTCTGCGAACTTTCGATTTATCCATGATGAGAGGTTTGCCATGCTTATCTTTCATTTTAAAATCTTGGAAAAGAGCGGTTCCCAATGCCGATGCTACTCTATCAGGCACACCAAATCTGTCACATACCAAGGCAAGGTTAAAACAATCGTATCTCTCTGCGTATTGTGAACTTGTGCTTCCATCCATATCTTCTTGAACCGGTGGCGGTGCGTATGTTGAATCATCGGGATCTTAGTATGTGGCATTGATGACATAGACGTTGCTCCTTGCTCTTCAGTTTCCATCACAACTGCATCCATTGTTAGTCTTCTCTGATTATGTTGATCGTGCATGAACTCTTTGAGGCGTTCGGGAACCCAGCCGCATGCACATGGAGCTGCCTTCAAATCGCATTTACATGTTCCAATGTAAAAAATTGTTTCCAGAGATTCTACATACTCTGTAAATTGTTGGGTTTTGTTTCTTCTCTTGATTTGCTCTTGATACTTGTCAAGCAATTTATTCAATTTATTAAATACACTTTTTTTCAGCATTATTTCCATACCAAGTTTTTCCCAAATTCCATTCAACTTATCTTGTACTTGAATAGTGAATGATTTATGGGAAAACTTTTTTTGTTCTGTTTTAGCACGTTCGCTTAAGTAAAAATAATATCTCAAGATATCCAGATGGGTTGGTAAATTAAGATCAGTCAAATCAGTAGACACTCATTGGGTTTTCGATAGTTGTTGATGTTGTTGTTGCTCCATCTTGCGGTGTAGAGGATGGTGGATTCATTGTAAACTTTTTGATTTGGAATGGTCAACGTCACTTATTATTTTTTTTTTAAATATTTTTTTATCTGAAATTAGCACTTCACACTTTGAGTTCTTCACAACGACTTAATGCATTCACAAAAACTGTTGCGTTATATATGGTCTACGAGACGAGGTAATAAGAATGAAATGGTAATTTCAATTCTACCTGCTGTGTCTTGTGGTGGCTTAAAAACGCACACAAGCAATTTTAGGATCTGCAACTGTGTCACAGTGATACCTTAATTTTTTAAAAGGGTTGCGGTGCATTACAGTGATACCTTAATTGTTAAAATGGTTACATAAAACGCGCATTTCTTAAGAAGGTGCCATAAAATACCCACAAAAAGGGTTGTAAAAACAACTTTCATTTCTTAAGTAGTTGCTATAAAAAAACTACACAAGTAAGTTTACGACATGCAGCTGTGTCATGTGGTGCCTTAAAAAACGCACACAAGCAATTTTCCGATTTGCAATTGTGTCACAGTGATACCTTCATTTTTTAAAAGGGTTGAATAAATTTCTAAAGAGAAAAAAACTCCAAAAAGAAAAAAACATAGGCATTTCGCTGATTTTTTCATGTAAAGTGCCAAAACTGGCACTTTTTCAAAATTTGCCCCTACCCAAAAGTTCGACCCAAATTGGGGGACATCAGAATTCGTTTTAGAGGTATGGTTCCTTCGGCGAAGTTATTTGATCCCTAGAAAAAGATTTTCACAGAGCATTGAGCGATTTTTAAATCGACCCGCCCTAATGTATATTCTTAAAACTATAAAGAACACATTAAAAAAAATACATTTTTTTTTTCGAAAAATTTACACGTATTAATATACCTTAAGCACATTAATAAAGAGGGTGTTATCAACATGACACAAGCGGAAGAGATAAACTTGAAACAGAAATAAAACAAAAATTTGCAGAGGGCTATAAAATAACGGCACCCAAAACAAAACTTCCCAAAATATTAATCTCTAGTGTAGATCATGAATATAACGAGGAAGATCTTATAGAAGAGCTAATGGCAACAAATCACTTCATTGACGGACACGACACAATGAAATTGTTACTCAAATATTTGAACAAAAAAACAAAATTATGGAATTACATAATACAGGGTGTTTTTTTTAGAGGTATAGAACTTCGAATTGAAATAAAACACAAGAAAATCGTTTTAATGTCCATCAATTTGGCTTTATTGAAAGGATAATTTTATGCCATTAATGTTTAAATATGATTTCGGGCATGTGGCCGCCGCGGCTGGCTCGAATAAAGCCAATTCTATAGGTCCAATTTTCAACCACTTTTTCGAGCATATGGGGCCGTATGTCGGCAATAACGCCACGAATGTTGGCCTCCAAGTCCCCTAACGTTTCTGGTTTGTTGGCGTAGACGAGCGACTTCACATATCCCTAAAGAAAATAATCCAATGGTGTCAAATCACACGATCTTGGTGGCCAATTGACAGGTCCATTCCGCGAAATTATGCGCTCATCGAATGTTTCCTTCTATAAATCGATTGTGACGTGCGCTGTGTGGCATATAGCGCCGTCTTGTTGGAACCACAACTCATTCACATTCATGCCATCCAATTCAGGAACAAAATAGTCGGTTATCATGGCTCTATACCGGTCTCCATTAACGGTAACTGACTCTCCAGCATTATTTCGGAAGAAGTATGGCCCAATGACTCCACCAGCTTATAGAGCACACCAAACAGTCGTTTTTGTGGATGTAATGGCGTCTCAAGGATCTCATGTGGATTCTCTTCACTCCAAATGCGGCAATTTTGCTTGTTGACGTAGCCATTCAACCAAAAATGAGACTCATCACTGAACAAAATTTTGCGATGAAAATCAGCATCGAGATCAATCTCATTTTCGGCCCATACACCAAAATCACGACGCATTGCATCGTCTCGCGGCTTTAATTCTTGCACAAGCTGGATCTTGTAAGGTCGCAAGCCAAGATCTTTGCGCAAAATCTTCCATAAAGTTGATGGACAAAGCTCCAATTGCTGTGCACGGTGGCGAATCGATTCATTCGGGTCCTCTTCAACATTTTGCTCTACAGCGGCAATTGTTTCTTCGGTGCGCACTGTTTGACGTCTCTGCGGATGCGTATTATTACATAGAGTAAACGTAGTGCGAAAACGACCCATGGTTAACCGAATTAATTGCTCTGATGGACGATTATGTCGACCATAAAATGGACGGAGCTTGCGGTAAACTTCGCGAACTGAACCATTATTTTCGAAATAAATTTGCACGATTTGCAAGCGTTGTTCTTTTGAAAACAACCTGTTCATGATGAAATGGCAAACCAAACTGAACATAAATGACATTAGAGTTGCCAGATTTGACCACAAAATGCCAGTTTTATCTCTATTCGAAAAACAAACCCCTAAAAAAAACACCCATTAGAAATCACTGGAAGAACATTTGCGAAAATAGTCAATAGGTATGTGATGCTCAACTATCGGGCGCGCTATGAAAAGAAGTATATATCGGTTCTGCGTTGCTTTAAGTGCCAGAAATACCACCATCTCAGTAGCAAGTGCCTGAGCGAGGAGGTATGCGGCTTGTGTGCAGAAAAACATGCTAAAAAACATGTATAGTAGCACATAATTTTAAATGTATTAACTGCCTAAGATCAAATGAATATGGCGCAAATTTCGCATGTAATCATAAAGCAGGCGCAAATAATTGTAGCGTACCTATTGCGAAAATTAGCGGCGCAAAAGTCCGAGTCAGTTACTCACCATGATGGAAAGTTTACCATTAAGGCGGTCTTCTCATTCAAAACCCGTTTTTTGGACCCTTTTTAAAAAAATTCTTATTTGAAAACGCAAAGAATAATTGAAAACTTTTTTTATTTATTGTATTACAAAAGGTTCAAAGTAAATAAAAAAATTTTTTTTGCCTCGATACGTGGGCTGTTCAAAAAGTAATGAGACTTCAAAGTTGGTGGTGAAAAAAAAAGGTGTCGTCACGGCGGCCACGATTCTGGGTCTCCGGAGCGTCCGAAATGAAAAAAAAAACGGGGTTATAATTAGTATAGATGTAATTCTCGGGTGAACCTCAAGCTTAATTTTGTGATTTTTTTGACAAAATGGCGGCCATTCAAAAAAAAAATTTCAATTTCGGGTTTTTTTTTTGTAGTTTAGTGTAAAAAAAAAATAGTAAAAAATTTTTTAAAATTATGGTCGAGGTTCACCCGAGAATGGTGACAATTCTGCGTCGATTCCACTTTGTTTCATGAAAATCGGTTCAGTTGAACTGGAGATATCATGGCCGCCAGTTCGAAAAACGTGGGTTCGAGATAAACGCGTTTAAAGTTTGAAGTAAAGTTTGAAATAGCTCATTTTGACGAAGACCTTGCTTCACAAAAAAGGCTGTATCTTCTAAAGTATTTCGAATTTCTAAAAATCCTTTTAGGGGCATATTCACAACTACCCAAGCTATAAATAAATGCAAAAAACAAAAGTCGAAAAAAAAAAGTTGCTCAATGAGAAGACCGCCTTAATGTATTATATGTCAACATCTGCAGCATACGAAACAAACTATTTGACTTAGAACTTATGGTCAACAATTATAAAAACGGTAATATAGTAATTGTTACAGAAACATGGCTTTATGATAACGAAATCGGAACCTGCAATTTACCCAATTATATAGCAATTTACAATTGCAGAAATGGGAACCGCGGTGGAGGCACGGCTATATTTATTAAAAATAGCTACTGCTACAACGAAATAAATAAAGATGAAAAATATAATTTAACAATGATTGAAATTACAAATATAAAAAAAAAACCAATTGTAATTGGCACGTTCTACAAAGCGCCCAATGAAAACAACAACATATGTTTTGATTTTATAGAAGGCAAACTAAGTAACAACAAAAATTCCATTTTCTTTGCGGATGTCAACATCAACCTTTTAGAACAAAACAAGATGGTCATCAGGAACACAGACATAGTTTAAAGCAACGGTTCCACTTTTACCAATAATAAGTTGTATATAACCAGCACAATCACACTAATCGACCATATTATCACAAATATTGATACCACACAAAAAATACACTACAAACTGGATAAACAGATATATCAGACCACAAATACACAACAGCAACAATAACATCAATATTACCAAAAAAAAGCCAATTAAATACCTGATTATACCAAAAATTAACTATACAAAAATGCTAGAGATAGTCGAAAGAAAACTAAATAAAAGTGCAGTCACCGAAGTTGAAAATCTAGTACAAATTTTACAAGCGGCAAAAAACACATCTACAAAATATATAAAAACTAGATCACGAAACAACAATTGGATAACACAAGAACTAAAAAAAAAACAAAAACTAAAACAAAGGCAAACTATACAAAAAATGGAAATCAAACATCGATGATCAAAATAAAAAAGAGCAATATAAAAAAAAAGTCGAAATTCTAATAAGAAGCACTAAAGAAAAATATATAAATGAACAAATAGAAAAAGCTTGGAATAATGCCAAAAAGCCTTGGAGCAGTGGCGTTCCTAGGGGGGGGCGAGGGGGGCGGTCCGCCCCGGGTACCACCATTTTAGGGGTGACACCATTTCGTTTTTTTTTTATTTCTCAAACAGAAAGAAAAAGGTACAAATACATTACGTTAAAAAATTTGTGTCCCATTTTGTCGCATTGAAATTATTTCAACAATTTGTGTATCAGTAGCTTCATGCGAAAAGAGTTTTTCAAAGCTAAAATTAATTAAGACTTATTTAAGGTCTTCCATGGGACAGGCAAGGCTTTCCGATCTTGCTATTTTATCCATTGAAAACGAGCTTGCAAGTAATAGGGTCAATTGCATACAAAATCCTCCTCTGAGAGTAAAATAGCAAAGTTAACGCCTGCTGAAAGAGCACGAAGATATCGGGAAAAAATAAAGCTAGATAAGGAACGAAATGAAGAATATAAACGAAACCAAAAATAATGGTACCTATGTACGACTTTGACCTCATTTTTTCTTTTTGTGTTTACTAACTGATATCGCCCATTTCACATTGAAGTGATCAGTTGCTCTGACCATCTCCGATTTCTCTCAAATATTTTTTTTGCATTGGTTTATTGATTTGAAAACCAAATTTGAAGTTATAAATTTTTAGAATAATTGTTCGCGGCCAAAATAGGGTCTATTTTGAGACAACATAGCTCAATCAACTTAAGACCGCTATAACCGGTAATATAGTATCATTGGAAAAGTTATTTCATCTATTTTGAGGAAAAGTACAAAATTTTTGAAAATATTGCAATAAGTTGACTCATTCTTAATTTGTTTAAGTTCAATACCATGCCAGCAACACGAGCTATAATTTTTTTTTTGTTTATAATTTTAATTTTTTTTACGTTTCTACGTTAAGTTATACCTTTCCAATGATATAAAATGAAGATGTGGTTTAAACGGGTTTAGAAGTTTTATTGTAAAACGTGAAGTCTTAATAAATTTTCAATACAAATTCAATTAGCTATTGAATTTTTTAATTTTTTGTAAAAAAATAAAGAAAAAAAATTGGATGAAAAGTTTATGTATAGCTGAATTATAAACTTTATATTTACTTTTTTTTTTAAAAAAGAATAAGCCTGTTTTTTGTTAAACTCCCAATTTGATTTAAATTATTTGGTTAAGCGCAACAAAATGTATTGAACGTCACAAAATGTATTGAACGTCACTGTGTTGTTTTTTCTGAAATTGCTTATTATTTAACAGATTTTTATTTTTTATTGCTGCAAGTCTACTACTTTGAAAATAACTTCTATGTTGATGTCTTTTTGGAGAAAAATTTTAATTTTTTTTTCCGTTAAAATTGTAAAATATGTAGGGATTTTTGGTAAAAAATTATTATTTCTGTAACTGAAATTTAACTGATTAAATAACTTAATAAACATCACAGTAAGCTTTAATTTACAACATTTTTAAAATTTTTAATGATTTTTCCCGTATATCTGCTGTGTGACGATCAATACAAAATTCGTATAAAAACCATAGAAAAAATGATTTTTTGCAGGGCCTAAAAACAACTTTGAATTCTCCATTAACTTTCACTTAATTTTACTACTCAACGGGAAAATTTAAAAATCATTAAAAACAAAACATGAAAACCTCTTTGTGTACGTTTTTTTTGCAATTGACCCAATATTGATTTCGATAAGGTTATTTCAAATTTTGGAGCTCTTAAAATAAGAAAAGTTAGTTTTTTAGACAACGTCATTAATAAGATTTCTTTGTTTAACCTTATACCTACATATACAAATATGTACCTGAAAATGTAATGTTTTTGTTCCGTCACTTTTTAAGACTGCGAAGTTAATAAGTTTTCTTTTTTACCTTATGCCTACATATCTAAATATGTAGACACCTGAAAATGTAATATTATTGTTCTGTTTTTTACAAATTCTTATTGTTTGTCATATGGTGTTTGTTTTTTTTCGTAAAACATTCGAATTGATTTCTTTTTGCATTTAGAAATTTTTAATAGGGGTGACACCATGAGTATCCGCCCCGGGTGTCACCAAGCCTAGGAACGCCACTGCCTTGGAGTACAATAAATACAACTATAGCAAATAAAACAGAATCAGCATGTACACAGAAGGGCAATCACGAACATACAGCACAGCACAAAAAAAAAAAAAAAACACCGCGAACGAGTACAACAAATACTTCAATGAAGCTGCAATAAACATAGAAAAAAACAATACAGCAATTAACACAACAGTACCAAACATTTACAATCAAAAATCAATATTTTTAAAACCAGTCACAGGACAAGAAATACAGCAAACAATCACAAATCTAAATAGTAATGCAGCAAGAGCAATAGATGGAATATCAGTTAAAGATCTTAAGGCACTTAAATCAATGATAGGCCCGATCTTAGAAAGCATGGTAAATAATAGTTTCATAACTGGCAACTTCCCAAACCACCTCAAAACAGCTATAAGAACACCGATCTACAAAAAAGGAACGAAAGACAGTTGCGAGAACTATAGACCAATTGCAGTGCTCAACGCAATCAGTAAAGTTTCCGAAAAGGTTTCCTGGCGAGCAATGGCACCGAGTCAGTAATAACGTCATCAATGGCAAAAATCTACGACGCGTTGGATGAAAAACTGTTAGTGGCAACGACCTTTATAGATTTGTCAAAAGCATTCGACCTTGTTAACCACAAAAAATTACTAACAGTACTAAATGACATTGGCATGCGAGGAATGGCGAACAAACCAATACAAACGTATTTAAAAAATAGACCACATGTAGTTAAAATAGATGGCGAGTACAGTGACGAGCTCATTACAAAAATTGGAGCTCCACAGGGTTCGATCTTGGGACCGAAACTATATCTTCTCTACATAAAGTTTCTGAGTTCGTTCGTTGCTTTCTTGTCATACTGACGTTTTTTTAATCTAAAAAATTTCAAAGTTTTTAAGTTCTTTAAAGTTAATTATTAATTAAATTTAAAACAATATTTGGCTGATCATCTTTGCTGGGTCATCTTGTAGCGTGCCAGCATTCATATTAATCCTTTTTATTAAATAGTGACTAATGAACCATAAAAAATAAAATTTTATGGAAAAAAATTTTTTGTGGCAAATATCGCTAAAATGCATTTTGACATAAGCAGTAGGTCTTGTCAAAGCTCCTTACCCTACCTTCTTATTGTATCATGCTACAAACAGGTTTTCTATGTGCAAGTGAGCAGTGGCGTTCCTAGGTGGGGGCGAGGGGGGCGGTCCGCCCCGGGTACCACCATTTTAGGGGTGACACCATTTCGTTTTTTTTTATTTCTCAAACAGAAAGAAAAAGGTACGAATACATTACGTTAAAAAAATTTGTGTCCCATTTTGTAGCATTGAAATTATTTCAACAATTTGTGTATCAGTAGCTTCATGCGAAAGGAGTTTTTCAAAGCTAAAATTAATTAAGACTTATTTAAGGTCTTCCATGGGACAGGCAAGGCTTTCCGATCTTGCTATTTTTTCCATTGAAAACGAGCTTGCAAGTAATAGGGTCAATTGCATACAAAATCCTCCTCTGAGAGTAAAATAGCAAAGTTAACGCCTGCTGAAAGAGCACGAAGATATCGGGAAAAAATAAAGCTAGATAAGGAACGAAATGAAGAATATAAACGAAAGCAAAAATAATGGTACCTATGTATGACTTTGACCCCATTTTTGCTTTTTGTGTTTACTAACTGATATCGCCCATTTCACATTGAAGTGATCAGTTGCACTGACCATCTCCGATTTCTCTCAAATATTTTTTTTGCATTGGTTTATTGATTTGAAAGCCAAATTTGAAGTTATAAATTTTTAGAATAATTGTTCGCGGCCAAAATAGGGTATATTTGGAGACAACGTAGCTCAATCAACTTAAGACCGATTACCGGTAATATAGTATCATTGGAAAAGTTATTTCATCTATTTTGAGGAAAAGTACAAAATTTTTGAAAATATTGCAATAAGTTGACTCATTCTTAATTTGTATATATTTGTATAATTAGCTATAAATTTTTTTTTGTTTATAATTTTAATTTTTTTACGTTTTTACGTTAGGTTTCCAATGATATAAAATGAAGAGGTGGTTTTAACGGGTTTAGAAGTTATGTTGTAAAACGTGAAGTGTTAATAAAGTTTCAATACAAATTCAGCTAGCTATTGAATTTTTTGTAAAAAAATAAAAAAAAAATTGGATGAAAATTTTATGTATAGCTGAATTATATACTTTATATTTACTTTTTTTTTTGTAAAAGAATAAACCTGTTTTTTGTTAAACTCCCAATTTGATTTAAATTATTTGGTTAAGCGCAACAAAATTTATTGAACGTCACAAAATGTATTGAACGTCACTCTGTTGTTTTTTCAGAAATTGCTTATTATTTAACAGTTTTTTATTATTTATGGCTGCAAATCTACTACTTTGAAAATAACGTCTATGTTGATGTCTTTTTGGAGAAAAATTTTAATTTTTCCCATTGAAATTGTAAAATATGTAGGTATTTTTGGTAAAAATTTTATTATTTCTGTAACTGAAATGGCGATTTCTACAAAGCTGATTTAACTGATTAAATAACTTAAGAAACATCACTGTAAGCTTTCATTTACAACATTTTTCAAATTTTTAGTGATTTTTCCCGTATATCTGCTGTGTGACGTTCAATACAAAATTCGTATGAAACCCATAGAAAAAATGATTTTTTGCAGGGCCTAAAAACAACTTTGAATTCTCCATTAACTTTCACTTAATTTGACTACTCAACGGGAAAATTTAAAAATCATTAAAAACAAAACATGAAAACCTCTTTGTGTACGTTTTTTTTGCAATTGACCCAATATTGATTTCGATAAGGTTATTTCAAATTTTAACCTAAAGGAGCTCTTAAAGTAAGAAAAGTTAGTTTTTAAGACAACGCCATTAATAAGATTTCTTTGTTTAACCTTATACCTACATATACAAATATGTACCTGAAAATGTAATGTTTTTATTCCGTCAGTTTTTAAGACTGCGAAGTTAATAAGTTTTCTTTTTTAACTTATGACTACATATCTAAATATGTAGACACCTGAAAATGTAATATTTTTGTTCTGTTTTTTACAAATTGTTATTGTTTGTCATATGGTGTTTGTTTTTTTTCGTAAAACATAAAGATAATAATAAAAACACTTAATCTCATCGAATTGGTTTCTTTTTGCATTTAGAAATTTTTTATAGGGGTGACACCATGACTATCCGCCCCGGCTGTCACCAAGCCTAGGAACGCCACTGCAAGTGAGTGAGAGCGCTTGTTTTTTTTTTTACACTTGCTCATCTGTTTTTAGCCTGTTTTGTTTTGTTTATTATTTAAATAACCAGGGTTGCACTTAATAACTTTGCAGTGGTTATTAAACTGTTTCGAAATTGGAAAAAAGGAGATTGGAAAACCGAGTATCTTTTTCTGTGTTTTTTTTTTTGCATTTAATTAATACTTTAAATTTAAAATGTTCTGTAGTTTCCGTAATTGTGATATAAAAGACGAATCCGTCCGCGTGGTAAATTGCTGGTTTCGTTTTTTCACTTTAAGTGCGCAGCGTTTAATGCAAGAATTTATGACGCAATCAACGAAGGCAAAGGACTTCGTTGGTCATGTGTTGATTGCAGATCTACGGATGTTGATATCCTTAAGCTCATTAGACAATCTAGAAGAGGCTTCTTGGAAGTGGCTAAAGATTTAGAGGTGGCTCAGGCCAGACTAGCTGAATTTGAAATCTTGTTCAAAAAGTTTAAGGTCTTGGATGAAGCTTCTGCGTCTGCAAAACGAAAGCGAAATAACAAAAATCTTCAAAGCTCAGCAAAATTTACTGCAATAGCCTTGCCTTTGTCATCAAATATCGATCTTATTTCACCTGCCTCAGTTTTACCACCTGAAGGACCACTGAAAAAGTCTGTTACTGATCAGTTGACGCCTACTAACGCTACAGTTTCAGTTGATTTAACTTTAACTGTACCTTCTTCAGCAGTTCCCGCAAATGATAATTCTCCTTCTGTTGCAAAAAAACATATGCTCAGACTTGCGCTTCTATTGTTTCTCCTAGCATTGCTACGAGTACTAATATTATTCCTTCCTCTCCTAGTTCGGTTTTTACTGGAGCTATACCCAAGCAAATATCGAATAGCAGCAATAAACTACCTGTTCATAAGGAACTTGTAGTTATTCCGCAAGCAAAATGTATATTTGTTTCTCGCTTTGCAGTTGATACATCCGAAGGTGATATCTTATATTATTTAAACTCTAAGTTAAACCTTCTTAATAAGAAGATTTCGGTTCACAAACTGAGATTTTCTTATCACCACACTATTTCATCTTTTAAAATTACTTTGCCTAGTGATCTCTTCAATAATGTTCTGGATCAAGGTTTTTGGCCGGAAAATACTTTGGCGCAGGAATTTATTCAAAAATCACCGCCTCAAACTTCACTGGCTATCTTACCTGTTCACAGCATGAACCCAAAAAACTAGATTGTTGCCTTCAGTTCCTAGCTTTCTATTAGAACGTTCGTGGTTTAAATACTAAACTTACAGACCTATAAGTATAGGAGCATTCCACTGAAAATGGTAATTTTTTACACATGCATATTTCATTGTTTTTTTTATAAATTGATTGACGGAGTTGGTGGTAACGTAAAGCTACTTGTAAGCCAAAAAGCTCGAGGTCAAGGAGATGGTACCGAAATCCAAAACGCAAAATATTTCGTTGCATTAGCAGCCACTTTAGTACCTTCTACGAAGGTTTTCTATATTGCTGAATCAAAAATAGCTGATAAAATCCAAAATGTTTATCCATGGGAAGCTGCAATGCCTGTTCCGGGAATATCAAAATTTCATCATATATTAGTTGACGGTCATAAAGTAACATGCAAGAAACACACTTTAGATAACACAGCCCGACAGACGTTTTGGTGCCGGAGATTTTTCAGCTGATTATAGACTAGTTTGGTTTCTTGATTTTAAATATGTACTCCGTTTTTCTCCATCAGCTCGAGTTTTTGAGTTATAGGCAAAAACATGAAAATCAGTTCTTTTTCTGATAATTTTGCTATATCTATTACACTGATCTACCGATTTTTATTACGATGACGAATTTCAATGAAGAAATATTAGACCTTTCAATTTTTACACATAAAATTACAATATCTTTGACAGTTTTGAAGATATCGACTTTCAAAGTGGAAAAAATGTCACAATTTTACGTAGGCTGCTCTTTTGAAACCCTGTATCTTTAATATTTTTCAACGGATTTGCAAAAACTTTTTTTGCTTGATAGAAAATCTCTCCAATTTTAATAAACATTTTAGTTTTCTTTTGTTATCTTACATGTTTTCAAAGAAATTAAAAAAAAGAAAAATTTTTAAAATTAAGTTTATTAAAATTCAAGTACAGTTGATAAGGTTTTTTGATAAGCAATTGATAAAGAAGAATCATGTTTTGCTTACATAAGTAGAAAAATGCCGGGAATAAGTTTAGAAAAGCTTAACCCATTATATTTAGCCCAGGAATTTTTTTTTTTTTTATTTTTTTTACGAAAATTTGTATACTAGGGTAATTCGGACCAAAAAATTCAAATCTGAAGTCAGAAAATTTTTAAAAATTTTTTTTTACGAGATAAATGGTGTTCGATTAATCGAACGCTGGGCACTTCTTATCATTTTTTTAAAAAAAAATTCCTATATATTTTACTGAAGGAAAACTAGGTATATTACAAATTTTAGTCATTTTATTGTATTTTATATGAATGAAAATTTTTTATTTTTTAATTTATTTATTCCAATTTCTTTTCTACATGGTATAACTCAAAACAATGTGTATGGAGTGGAATATTACATCTTTTGCACAAGAATGAGGCTGCTTTGTGGCAATGTTTACATCTACGTTTCCTATTGTGGTCTATTTTAACAATAAGGTGCTGTCCTTTATTGCGGGGAAGATTTTCCGGTTGAGTATCGTTTGAGTCCGGAAAATCAGGAGGGCTATATAAATCGCCTTCTTCGGAGTTTGCTTGCTCATCTTCAGCTGACATCATAAGAGAGTAAGCGATATCAACTCGAAAGTCTTTTTGAGGAACTATATTCTGCTTTTGATATCGTCGTATGAAACAAGATAGTTTCCATGCGTTTACAATTGCTGAATTTAGCATAGCAATCCATAAGGGCCAATACCACTTCTTTTGTCTTATAGCAATATAATAATTTTGGGCTGCATTGTCATGGAGATCAACTCCACCCATTCCATGGTTATAGTTTTTCAACAACTTTGGTTGATCGTAGTTCGCGAAGTAACCCGGTTCTACGACTTGTCCGTCTTTATTTCTTGTTTGCTTTTTCCATCGTTTGACTGAAACAGTAGGTACCATCTGGTCAAAATTGGTCGCTATTGTAACTTCTTTGTTGTCTTGCCAACGACAAAGAAGAATTTTATTGTTAGTGTCAAATTGGAAATCATGGCTGCCCCTTTCCAATTCTTTTCCAGTTTTTAATTTCGCACCTCCAATTCTATTAGCGCGCACTGTTCCCGTTGCACATATTCTTTTTTCATTTAGGAGACACATGAGGTAGTACGACGTAAAGAAATTGTCAAAATATAATATATGACGGCTCGGATATTCTATATTTTCCAATAAACGAAGAACTACATCGGCTCCAAGACCAATTTGCCTATTGTAATTGTCGGATGCTCCACCATATGGTATGCAGCTATAAAGGTATCCAGCTGAGGAGCAAAGACACCACAATTTGTACCCAAATCGAATAGGTTTGCCACGCATGTACATTTTACAAGAATGGCGCCCAAAATATGGAACCATCTGCTCATCGAAAGTTCTGGCTCCCAGATACCGAATTGCATGAACTTTTTATTAATCACTTCATACAAGGGACGAATCTAAAAACGAAAAGACAAAATTCCGAAATAAAAAATAAACTCAATTTGAAACTTTACAAAATATGTATATGTACATACCTTGGCCATTTTGTCTTTTTTATCCAAATTTAAATTGTTGCTAAAGTGAATGTACCTCTTTATATCGCAAAACCTGTTTCTGGTCATGCACTGTTTCACAATATCAACACCCAAAGAAGGGTGTTTTGACCAATAGTCCCGAACTGAAGGTAGCCTGTGATATCCAGATAAAACCAAAATACCTAGGAATTGCTTCAGAGCCGTATGGTGTAAACGAAATTCTGAATTTTGTTGTTGAGCATAAAGGTTTGTTTCATCAACAATCATTGTCAGAACATCAATATCGAAGAAGAGACTAAATAATTCCATTGGAGATTTGTCTTTCAAATTATCCACCAAGTCTTTTTGGACGCCCTTTAGCGGTTCCGTTATTGGGGCAATATCGTATTCAAAATGACCTTCACGGTTTGATCTCTGCGTCCACTTTGGTAAACCAAAAGCAGACAACGGTTTGTACATTTGTTTTGGTTTTTGTACCGATTCAATTCGACGCCGCTTTGTTGACCGTGATACGGCAGAAGATGTTGATGGATGTGGGGTCCTTGTCATCGTATTCTCTCTCTTCGTCGCTTGAGTCCAAATTAATATAATCTCCGGTACTTATTTGGACTTCATCAATCTCGAAAGTTCCTGCGCAATCGATTTCAACGTCAGGCTTTGGAAAAATACGCCATACATTAGATTGACATTAAGATTTTACGCACAAAATACTTACATCCTGCATGGGAATAATGTCATCATCCAAATCTTCTTCATCTGTAACATCATCAACTGTCGGTGGTACGATGCAAATTCCAGCGATTTCTGTCTCATCATCACTCCAGTCATTAATTATCGCTTCCACTTCAGCCCTAGTTAGTGCTCGGCGAAGCTTTTTTTTTAAAAACTTTTCCATTTTTTTATTATAGGGTATAAATAAATTTTAGATCAAGAATACACAGCACTTTTCTTTTTACGTGGCACAACACTTTACTTTTTATGTTATCTTCTGTCGTAATGAAGGTTGCAACTGAATGAATCTCTTTATAAACACAGTTTTTTTTTTTTACCAATAAGAAATTGGTATACAACAAAAACAATAACAATATGTATTAGAAGTTCAGCAGACACAACAACAAATGTTAACATTTATACAGTGAACTGGAGAGAGAAAGATAAAAGCTAGGAAAACGAAATATCAATAACAAATACAACAATTCTTACAAAGAGCTGGAGAGCGATAGTTAAAATTCTTAGAAAACGAATGATCAAAATAAAAATTGCAATAATGTCAAATAGAGCCCAGTGTACGATAAATCGAACACCCAACTTTTTACTCACCTACCGTCTAATCGATTGACTTCTTGTCATGACAAATGTATTTTTGATGAAAGTTCGGATCAGTTCCAACAAAGCTGCATAATTATTTTATTATTTTTGGAAATTGTTCTACGATTTTACACCGCTCAAACATAGAGCAAAAAATGGGGTTTTTTTTCTAGCCCCCTCTTGAAGGGGTGGGGCAGGTTGGAACTAAATACAATTTTTTATTTAAAGTTAAGCCCACATATTATAAAAGTCCGTAAAAGTCTGAAGCTAAAAGATTCAATAACATTGAGAAAAAAATTTCATAAAATAGTTCAAATTGAGTGTACGATTAATCGAACGCTGGGTTAAAATGGGTTAAAGCTGGTGTAATGGATGGTCCGCAGATAAGGCAGCTAATGAAAGACCCTAATTTTAAAATCGGTGACTAACCTTGAGCATCATTTACGACTTGAAAAACTTCTCTTCAGTGACTTTCTGGAATGAAAGGCATCAGGACCATCTCGCTTAACCCTGCAGTAGTCGCGCGGATTACATATGTAATCCAGTCATGCAAAATTATGAATTTCACAATTGTCTGCAATCGATATTCATTGATTTTACGTACTATAAGAATTATGTTTATGTTGTTTTTTTAAAAAAAATATAATATAAAATAAAGTAATAATAAAAATTAAAACAAATAACTAAGCATTTTCAAATTGCCATCTCTTATTTTAAACTATAAAAAACGGATTACATATGTAATCCGCGCGACCACTCTCGTCACATTTAGGTACGCGACTACTGCAGGGTTAAGACTCCAACAATAGTCTGCCATCATATGTTTCTCCCATCTTCCTTGGTAGCGGTCTTCCATTATTTTCATGTCCTGATGGAAACGCTCACCTTGTTCATCACTAGTGTTTCCTAAATTCTCAGGGAAGTGGGATAAATGGCTGTGTAGATAGTGAATCTTGATGCTTATATTACATACAAGATCCCTAAAACTGTCTAGCATGTTGATCACTAGTTGCTCAAAATTACTTGCTTTGCAATTGCCTAAAAAGTTTTTGACAATTTATTCAAATGACACCCATGCCTTTCGCTCAAGGTTAGTCATCGAGGTTTTAAAATTAGGGTCTTTCATTAGCTGCCTTATCTGCGGACCATCCATTACACCAGCTTTAAGCTTTTCTAAACTTATTCCCGGCATTTTTCTTCTTATGTAAGCAAAACATGGTTCTTCTTTATCAATTATTTTTGATTTATATAAATGCAATTTTTAGCTTAGAATTAAAGGGGATCCCACAGTTCTATGCTGATGATGGAACCTTTATGTATTCTACAGACTCGTTAGAGGAGCTGTTAGCAAATATTCAATACGACTTAAACTCAATATCAAAATGGTTTGATAAAAACTTATTGAAAATGAATTTGGCTAAAACAAATTTCATTATTTTTAATAATTACAAGAACATTCCAAGTATAAATGAACTTCCAGGAATGTCCTTTAAAGAACATTTTGTAGCTAGAGTAGACAAATTAAAGTATTTAGGAGTTTGGTTCGATTCAAGCTTGAATTGGAATGAACATATTAATAAGCTAAAAGCAAAAGTAATCCCATTTAACTTTGTAATATATCGCAATAAAAAAAATATTCCAAAAAAACAGTTATGGTTATTATATAATTCTTTCTTCATTTCACAAATAAACTATTTGAATGCAATATGGAATAGGTGTTCGGAACAAAAAATCAATGAGCTGCAAAGGATTCAAAACAAAATTGTTAAAAACATATTATCCCTGCCAATAAGAACCTCTACTGTAAGCTTGTATGCAAATGTTTTAAGTATCCGAAAATATTCAATTTTACAAACTTTAATTACATTCTATAAAATAAAAAACAATATAATTAAAAACAATTTATCATTAGTTCAAGCAGAGTCCATTTTACATTTTTAGAAACCCTTATAATATAAGAACAGTTTTCTTTTGAACAGAAAGATGCGAAAAATCAATACGCCATTATGGTATAAGACTATTCAATAAATTACCAGAAGAAATTAAAAATATACCTAACATTCTTGTATTTAAAAGAAAAGTCACAGAACTATTGTTCGCAAACTTTAATTTTAGTCTTTAAAAAAAAAATATTATAAAACATTTTTAGTTGCAATAAATAAGTGTTTTTTTTTCCTCATTATATATTGATAATTACTAATGTTATAGATTATGTATAATAGTAATGTATAATAGTATTTAGTTATCTTCTCACACAAAATATCTGTTTTTTTTTGAGAAAGTGTCACACTGATTGTACTAGTTATCAATAAAGAAAAAAAAAAAAAATTGCTTATTAAAGAACCTTATCAACTGTACTTGAATTTTAATAAACTTAATTTTAAAAAATTTTTCTTTTTTTTTAATTTCTTTGAAAAAATGTAAGATAATAAAAGAAACCTAAAATGTTTATTAAAATTGGAGAGATTTTCTATCAAGCAAAAAAAAGTTTTTGCAAATCCGTTGAAAAATATTAAAGATACAGTTTCAAAAGAGGAGCCTACGTAAAATTCTGACATTTTTTCCACTTTGAAAGTCGATATCTTCAAAACTGTCAAAGATATTGTAATTTTATGTGCAAAAATTGAAAGGTCTAATATTTCTTCATTGAAATACGTAATACAAATCGGTAGATCAGTGTAGTAGATATAGCAAAATTATCAGAAAAAGAACTGATTTTCATGTTTTTGCCTATAACTCAAAAACTCGAGCTGATGGAGAAAAACGGAGTCCATATTTGAAATCAGCAGCCAAAATGCATTTGGGATTGACTATCGAGAACTCTGCACTTTTTATAAAATGTCATTTTGTAACTCAGTGTAATCATAGTGTTAAGTTTTCATTTAAAAAATTATTCAAAACGAAGACTTAATTTCTGAATTTCGTACGAGTCCCGTACAAACAAAAGTGTCCCGTACAAACGATTTCATTATTATTTTTTTATTCTCATTTTAATAGATATTTTTTCGAACTTGTAGTATTTCGTCATACCATGATCGACGAAGTCTACATAAGTTTATTTTTAATTTTACAAAGATAATTAATTTTGCTAAAATTCTTCAATAATGTCAAAAAATAAAAAGTATGGTGGGCTGCTGTTGTCCCGTACAAACAAACATCTTTTCATACTTATTACTGCCTATTTATGAATATTTTCAGGAACAAATAATTGATTTTGAAAAGCCTCCGTTACACTAAATGAATGTACTAGATGCTTTTTACAATAACATTTCGGTTTATTTTTAATTTAAGATCTTAACTTATCAAATGCGTACGATTTGTCCCGTACCAACAGTGAAATGCTCCTATACATTTTAAGCCATAATCTTCACTTTGACATTATTGCTTTCAGTGAGACTTGGCTTAAACCTAGTACTTTAAATACTGAAATTCTGTCTAACAATTTTAATATATACCGCAAAGATAGAAACTCTATTGCTGGTAATTTTTGCAATGGTAGTGGCGTGTTAATTGCCGTTAAATCTTCTCACTTTTCACAAGAAATATTAATATTTGAGTCTTTAGATATTGAATTTTGTTGTGTTCTTGTAAAGTTTGGTACTTTGAGAATTTATGTCACATGTTCATATATACCTCCACTTTCTAATGTTGAAGTGTATGGAAAACATTTGGCGTCGATTTATAAAATTTGCTCACAACTTAACATTTTAATAACTGGTGACTTCAACCTTCCTAATGTTTCCTGGAACTGCGGTACTGAAAATTCTGCAGTACTCTTGCCATCTTCAGAGTGTTCATCCGATAACTTATTTTTAAATGAGCTTTCGAGCCAGGGACTTTTTCAAATTAACTGCCACTATAATAGAAACAACCGCTTGTTAGACCTTATTTATTTTGATGATAGTAATATTGTTTCAGTTAATAGGTCTGATCCACTTGTATATCCTGAAGACGCACACCATCCAACTATCGAAATCACACTGAATTTTCCTAAACAATCTATATCAAATCGTATTCAAAATCCTGTCTTAGGGTTTAACTTTAAAATAACGAATTATGTAATTTTGAGAAATAATTTGTCAATTATCAACTGGTCACCTGTACTTAATATTAATAACACAAGAATATTGCTACAAACGCTTGACTCTGCTCTATTTGCCTTTAACAGTACTCTTAAAAATTGCCTTTTTACTTCAGTGTCACAGAGAAAATCCACTTTAATATCTGGTTCCGATTGGTATACCAAAGAACTGAGAAAGCTGAGAAATTTAAAATCGAAATATTATTAAAAGGATCAAAAAACTCATAACATGTGGTTCTACAGACTTTGCATCAGAACCACTCGAAACCACTCAGAGTTTAGCCCGCCAACATTGGGATCTCGAAGAATATCGAAACGTGAAAAAAACCAGGGCTGACCATAAACTTTTGTTGCTAGTTTTGTTGATAGACTCTAGAACTACAAAACCTTATAAACAAAGTTGTAGGTAAGCCATGCTTATTTTATTTTTTTCATTGGAATCTATGCTTGTTTGTTTACATTTTTTTTTGCATGCTTTTTATTGTTGCTCAACTTTCTCATTTTTGCAGGATTTTCTTTACTGCTTTGGCAGCATTTCATTGATCGTCAGAGAAGTTATATTTTTGCGATTTTGTCTTTTTCAATGAAGCCATAGAAAAATCGTAATTCTGTAACTTTTGAAGTTCTGATTGGATTGAAATGCATCCAAGGTCAAAATTTAAGATAATTTTATCGCCTTTAAAATGGCATCAAAAATTATTTTGTAACTAAATGTATTAATTTTTTTTACTAAAATTTTTTTTTGCATGGTTTTGTTCTTGCTCAACTTTTTCAGTTTTGCAGAATTTTCTTTACTGCTTTGGCTGCATTTCATTGATCGTCAGAAATGTTATATTTATGCGATTTTGTCTATCTCAATGAAGCTATAGAAAAATCGTTGTAACATTTTTAATTCTGATTGGATGGAAATGCACCCAAAGACATAATTACAAATAATTTTCTCACCTTTAAAATGACATCAAAAATTGTTTTTTTACTATTTATTGAGCGACAGAAAAGTTAGTTATATTTATGTGATCTTGGCTATTTCAAATGATGAAGCCAAAGACAAATCGCTATAACTTTTTTAATTCTGGTTGGATTGAAATGCACCCAAGGATAGAATTATAGAAAATTTTAACATCTTTAAAATCCCATGTAATTTTTTTACAAAATTTATTAATTTTTTTAACTAAACGTAACTTAAAATTATATCCATCTACCTTGCTGCTGTATTTGCCTTATTTCCACTAAAGTATGCTATAAAAATATTTAAATAAATTAAATATACCTTGTTTGTTGTTGCAAATAAACTATATTTATATCAATTACACTATAAAGTACAAGAAAAAATATTTTTAAATTATGACCTTAAAATCCATTAAGTTTGATATAGATTTTCAGACTTATTTTTTTTTAAATCTTTTGTAATTACAAAACCATTCAAAACAGATCTATTTTAAATATTTCAAATAAAAATTACTTGAAAAAATATTAAAGTGTGGAAAAATCAAAAGTTAACAAAATTAAATAAAATAAAAAAGAGGTAAAATTAATAATAGTGTGGCGTCCGTGGCGTAGTTGGTTAAAGTGCGTGGCCACTATGTCAAAGAACCTGGAGACCCAGGTTCGAACCCCAGCAGCGACAGAAAAGTATTTGAATTAAAATAGTTTTTCTGTACGGCCGCCATCTCTCTGCAGACAATGACAAACCTCAGAGAGTAATAAAAACGCCATGTAAAGCTTCTTGAGAATAAGAACATTCCGTTCATCGCCGTTCGGAGTCGGCGTTAAGCCTGTAGGTCCATTTCTCGGTCAATATTGTACAAACTCAATAACATAAAAAGCTAGGTCAAAGTCCTTTCAAGGGCTGAAATGGCCAGTTATTTATTTTTTTATTTTTTTAAAATTAATAATAAGAGTGTACTTTTGTTATTGCTTTGTAAATAAACTAAAAGCTAATTTATAGGACAAACAACTAAAAAAAATACTAAAAATACGTTTTAAATAAAACAAAATAACGAAATATTTATTCAAAAATAAAACAGAAATTTCCAAATAAAACATAATAACGAAATATTTACAAATTTCCAAATACTTCTTAAAATTTTTTTATACTTTCAACAATTTTAAAAATCTTGAAAGTATGAAACAAAATTAAATAAAAATCAAATAAATAACAATTTAACGAAAATTGTAAAATTGATAAATTAAAATTGAAATGTAAAAATCAATATTATTTATAAAAATTAAATAAAATTATTTATATATTTTTAAATTATTAAGTGTAAGAATAAAATATAAAAAAAACGCATTAAAATAAAAAAACGCATCAATAAAAAATAAGTAATCAATAAATCAAATCAAATAAAATGAAAGAAATCCATTTCTTAATTTTCAGTTTTATATTTAATTTGAACTTATATTTATTTATATATATTTTCTATATAGAATTTATATTTTTTATTTTGGCTTTTGACACTTTTTAATTTTTATATTTAAAAAATCGTTTTATTTTAACACTTTCATTTTTATATAATTTTCTCACAATTTTTATAAAATGGCACTTTTTAAATTATTATTTATGTTTTATTTAAACTGTTATATTTTTTAACAAATTTTTAGTTTTTGCGTTTTATTTAAAATTTATTTTTAATGTTGTTTGTTTTATAAATTTGGTTCTAGCTTTTTAATTTCACTCTTATTTTTAATTATATTTATTTTTAATTTTATTTTATTTTGTTAAATTTTAACTTTTTCGAACTTTAACTTTATTTTTTTTACAAGTAATTTTTTATTTGAAATATTTAAAATAAGTTTTTTATTTAATTACAAAATATTTTTAATAAAATTAAGTCCGAAAATTTATATAAGACTTATTGGATCTTAAGGCCATAAATTAAAAATATTTTTTTCTCGTTCGTTATAGTGTAATTGATTTATAGTTTATTTACAATAACAAATAAGGTATATTTAATTTATTAAAATATTTTTATTGCATATTTTAGTGGCAACAAGGTAGCAGCAGCAACAAGACAACCTAGTAGTTCTAGCTGGCGATTGTCCTGCGTGGCAACTAGACCAATTAATTTATTATGAAATAAATTATATTTATTATATAGGTTCGAAAGGGATAAATTAAGATAGATAGATCTAATATTAAGTTAAGTTAAAAAAAAATAATAAATGTAGCAAAAAAATAATTTTCGATGTCATTTAAAAGGTGGTTAAATTATCTACAATTTTATCCTTGGGTGCATTTCAATTCAAACTGAATTAAAAAAGTTACATCGATTTTCCTATAGCTTCATCGAGATAGACAAATCGCAAAAATATAACATTTCTGACGATCGCCAAATATTAAGCTAAAAATCCTAGTGAAACAAAAACCTGGAGAAAAACAAAGAAAGAAGAGCAATAACAAAAACCATGCAAAAAAAATGTAAACAATCCGTCCGCATAGAATTTCAATGGAAAAAATAAAATAAACATGGCTTACCGACAACTTTGTTGATAAGATTTTGACGTTTTAGAGTCTCTGCAACAAATTTTAGCAACATAAGTTTATCGCCGCTCTGCCATTAAGTTCGCCTGGCCACCGTTTTTCGCCGTGCCCATGTTTGCGGGCTAAACTTTGAGTAGAAGTGTTCGAGTGTTTCTGATGCAAAGTCTATATAATTTATAGTCTCTGCTCTGGTGCAATATCAAAACCGGGAGTTATTGTTGAGGTCAATGAACTCGTCGATAAAGAGCAAACATTTTTTGTTGTAATTGCTTTCTTATTAGTAATTGCTTTAATTTTTATTTGTTCCCTCAAGAATAAAAATTATTTCTCAATTTTTATATTTATTCCTACACCTGGCTTTAATGGAGGGGCGGCCTTTAACGGAGGGCCGGAGAGGGTTAATATGTATTACCGACCCCCATTACTTTTGCAAAAGGGACATTTTTTCGTTGGGGACCTATTCCCTCCGACCACTCCTTATAGGGACTCCCATACAAATTTTTTGATTTTTTATATTTTTTCACTACCTACAAAAAATAAAACTGGACAAATGATTTTTATTTTTGAGCGTTAAAAATAAAAATTGAGAAATAACTTTTATTTCTGAGCGAAAAAATAAAAATTGAGAAATAAAATTATTTATAAAGACAATTTTTATTCTTGAGCAAAATAATAAAAGTCATAAAATAACTCTTATTCTTGAACAGAAAAATAAAAATAAAAAAATAACTTTTAATTTTGATAAATAAAATAAAAATCAGTAAATAATAATTAAATTAAATATTTATTGGTAAAACTCAATAAATAAAAATCATTACTTATTTCGATAGAACATGCATTAAGCAGCATATTGAAGTTATCCAAAATGTGCTCTGACATTTAATTTAATTTTTGGAAATAATCGTTATTTTCTGTCTATTCAAAAGTGTTCAAAAGTTTTTATGACTTAAATGCAAATAGGAAACTCGATTCGAAAGATCCATTTTATACTTCTTAAAATTCACAAATTATTAGCGGCGTCAACCCAGTTTGAGAATTTTCTGGATTATTTTCGCGTCACGTGCTTATATTACATTTATGATTTAGAATCTGGCATTGTCAGATGAGGTTCTGAAATATATTAAGAAAATGTATGGAACCAAAAACCCATCTAATATATATGGAATCTGCTGAAGTGGGTATGTAAAAATATGTGTAAGGATGGTTTGGATGATATTGTATTTATCTGAAATTAGTAATTGTATTTTAAAAAATGTGTAGTTTTTGTGGATTTTTATAAAAAAAAAACATTTAGATACCCGAAGAGTTTTGTTATATGAGGCTGTCCGCAGCTGAACTTTTTTCTTCATAAACTTAACAAAAGAGATGTTTACATTTTAAAAAATATTTACTCGTTTTTCGATTCTTTCCGATTCGTGCTTTTTTTCTAATAACTAGTTTCCAAAATCCAAAGTGCAAAAAATATGTTTTATCATATTCTGCGTTGAGTTGTTTTTTATTTTTTATTACTTTTTTGTTTGTTATTTTGTGCTTATTTGTGTTTTGCCATATCCTATATAAGACGGGAGAAGTTGTTTTGTACTTTTGTTCACAATGAGGTCTTATTAAGTTCCAAATGTTTTATATTGTATAGGATGTTTTAGGATATATAGGATAATATTAATTATTTTACTACCAAGGATATGGTGTTGAGAATAACACAAAAAACCACAACTTAGCATGATAAGTGACTGTTAGCAAAAAACACTTTTTCATCCATTTTAACCACAAAAACCTTAGAGATGGGTCTAATACGGCCCAATTGCCGTACATGGTTATAGGTTGAACAAATTTTAAAAAATACATATTTGATTACTACATATACATTCAATAACTTAATTTTAATTTTTAATGAAAAAAATTAAGTAACATATGACCCAAGAATGATAGGGGGTTAAAAAATAAATATTTAGAAAACAGACATCACTTAATACTATTTTTCCAACAAAAATTTTTCCAACTTTAAAAATCTACTTGAGAAGAAGTAGAGGTGGGTCATATCATCGCTCGCGTGACAAACTGTCGTAACCTAAATTTTTAAAATTTTTCAGGAGAACTTTTTTCTGTTTTGGTCATTGTTCACTGCTTCTTTTGGTCACGGGACCACTTTAAAATCAAACTCAGTTAATATTTTGGGTACCTTATTATAGAATCTTGAACTGTGTGAAAGAAATTAAGCCAAGTATTTCCTAGAATCTGTAGTCGGTTTGTGAAACTTTTTTTTACTTATTAAGAATTTTTAAGGGTCGTAACTCACAATTAATAAGTTTGTGCGTCGGTTTGTGAAATTTCTTTTTTACTTTTTAAGAATTTTAAGGGTCGTAACTCACAATTTTTGTTAGAAAAATTAATTAAAGCAAGAATATTTTTTCTTTTTTTAAATACTGCTTTTAATATATACATATACTAGCAATTTACTAATAAGATAAAATGAAAATTTAAACGATTTTGATATTGATTTAATAAAATCTAGCAAAGGAAAAACTGATAGTAAACTAATAAACATCTTAGTTTTTAAGAAAAAAATTTAAACGATTTTAATATTGATTTAACAAAAGTTAACAAAGGAAAAACTGATAGTGAACCAATGAACACCTTAATTTTTAAGAAAATTTTAAACAAAGTGCTTCCAACGCAATTATTGTGCTCCTCTATATACAAAAAATCCAAAATAAATTTGGCCATTTCAGCCGTTGAAAGAACATTAACAGAGCTTCTTATGAGCTATTCTGCTGTGCGTTTTATTAAGTTTTGTACACAATGGATCAAAAACTGGACCTACTTGTTTTATACCTAATGCGAACGGCTAAAGTGCATGTCCTCAAGAAGTTTTTCATAGAATTTATAATTATCTGAGGTGTGCCATTGTCGGCAGAGGGGGTTTAAGCCAAGGTCCTTCGGCGCCAAAGGCACGCACTTACACTTTGTGCCTTGGCCGCCACGTTTTTATATTTAACCATTTATACCCAAATTTTTTACTTTTTTTGTCATCGCCAAACATACTAAGGTCCTCAGATTCATCAAACACCTTCAATTTTTAAGGTAAATAATCTGTAATTTTTTGGTGAAATAGAAAAAAGAATTAATCAAAAATTAATGGGCTGGCTTTAAAAGTGAATAACTCGGTCATGTTACAAAGGATTGCACTAATTTTTTTTTTGTTTTAAATGTTGATTAATTTTCCGACCAATCGTGTTTCAACCTTTTTCATTTTCTTTTCACTTCTAATTTTTATAATTTTCCAAAAAATACCTTAACGAATTTCTTTTTTTCGCCAAAAACTTTGGTAAGAGTATTTGTTGCTGAAAAAATATTGAAAACCAAGTGTCTTTTTTTAATGTTCTTTCATATGGTGTGCATAAATGTAGGGTTTATTTAAAGTTTCTATCGCTAAAATTTAAAAACGTATTATACGATCGAAAAATCAAGCCTAACTATCATAAAAATTGAAGACTTTTTTTTTATTTTTATATATTTTGTATTTTTGTAATTTTGTTTGCATAAAACCTAATGGTATAGTGAAAGAATCATGACAATTTCTTAATTTGTTTCTGAGTTATATTGTCAAATACCCCTTTAAACATTGCCATAGTAACAACAGCGCCACCTACCAGGGCGAACTTAGAACTAAAGAATCTAAAGACCAAGACGTACACACACACCAAATTTCATCAAAATTCATTTAAAGACACTATATCTAAAAATTTTTCGCAATTGGATAAAATGTTATTTCATAAGAAAATTTTGAATTTAGATATAACGAACAACAAACTTGATTCATTTATTTTAAAGCCAAGTAATAACTAACAGCAATTTATATTAAAAAAATCTAATTTAATGCAGCAACGATTTATAAAAATTAATGTGTTCGAATTGTCTCATAACTGGGGTATTGCAAGTTGTAAGAGATATCAAGTCGTTATATTTATCAACAGATAGTTTTATCGGCGTTGTATTAAACTTTGAAATTTTTCCATGTTTAAATGTTGAAACTGCTCTCTTCAACGAAATTGAACGGTAAGCTCATTGAGTATAGTTGGTATTGAAAAAGTTTGTTTGACTCATTCTTTTTGAGAAAAATTCTACCATCTCAGTCTAGTTTATACTTCCACCTGCATCATCTGCCCTGATAGTCAAAATTTAGTAGATATTTCCAGCTTTATCTAATGCGTATCTTATGACACTGTTTGCTGAATCCCCTTCGCTTTGACCATGGCATGAAACAGATATTCGCAAATTTATTTCATAAATACTTTTTTCCCAAAGTAGTTAACTAAACCTTCGAAACTTTGACAAGAAAATAAATGAATGGGCAACAAGCAGAGGAGCAAGTATTCCTGTCCACAAATCGGAAATTCTACATTCCTGCCGTAAGCACAATTGTTGTGTTCGAACGCTTAGTTTAAGAAATGAAGACATCCCAGTCAAAAACCAAATGCGTATTCTTGGGATAATTTTCACAAAGTCTCTTTTATGGAATGAGCAGACAAAGTATCTTCTTGACAAATTAAGCAAGATTAATAATCTTTTGAAAGTTATTTGTTCAAGAAAAAAAGGCCCACACATCGACACGTCAATTGAAATTTGCAGAGCGCTTACTTCAGATATAATTCAGCATTGTATTACCGTTTACGGTTGGACGACAGCATCCAACATAAAAAAATTAAACACAGCTCTTAGAAAATGTTTCAGAACAGCCACTGGGATCCTAACATCAACGCCTATTGGCCCCTTAGAAGTTGAAGCACGTCTTCATAATTTTAAGTGGCTCCTTGAGAATAGAGCAGGTAGACTTGGTACAAAAGCATTAACTATCAAATCACATGGACTACATGTCGCTTTTTGGGAGCAACTGCAAGATGGAGAATCAAACTTCTACACTGATAAAAAGTGGTGTGGCATCAGAAACACGTTGGCTTTGCTTTTTGAGTGCAAAACACCCATTCCCCAATGACCTACACAAACATTAACCAGGAACCCTGTGCGCAGCCTTTACATTGACACACATTTGTGTTAATATGCAAAAAGTTACACGAATCCTGTGGTGTTCAGGAAGATTCTTTCTGAAGCAGAGTCTACCTTTTCACCAGAGATAACTCTTTATACAGATGGGTCTTTTCTTGAGGGTACATCTTCCTATGCTGTCGTGCAACATTTTTCAAATACAACGTCCGACGTACTGAAGCAGGGCCTGTTGCCTTTCAACTCAGGTGTTTTCTATGCAGAGCTGGAGGCAATACATTATGCAGTTTCGTATGCAAGGGCTCAACAAAAAAAAACGCTTATTTGTTCGGATAGTCTCAGCGTGCTTAAGGCTTTAGAAAGTGGGTCTGGCAGCGCGTATAATTATATTTGCAGAGGCTTTGAAGAGGCCCTTCTGAGTACCTTATAAAAATCATTTGGATACCGGGCCACATCGGAATACCTGGGCATGAACTCGCAGATGCAGCAGCAAAGCAAGCGATTTCAATGCCGTTAATCTCAGAAATTCCCTGCTTAGACACACTTATCATGAGTTGTTTTATTGCATTTCAGAAAAAAGCGACATATGAGAAGTGGGATTCTTCAGATTTCTTTTTAAAGACCCACAACCTTTTTCCAATTCGGCCAAATTATTATGAGAATTTTACCAGAGAAGAGTGCATAACTTTAGCTAGAGTTCGGGTAGGTAGACATTATTCAGCACCCAACATTACTTTACTCAAACGGAACCAATGCAATGCTCTGAATGTGGAGTAACGTTAACAGTTTCACACATCCTGTTCTACTGTCCACTATCAAAAACAGATGACCCGATTGAAAAAGTATTGGATTGAAGAGAAAAAGCCACAGTAACATTTATCTACGAAGCTTTTAAAAAACATGAACTATTAAATGTAATATAACTAAACTCATATAATTATTCCTGTATAAACCATTGAATAATTATAATTTCTATAACACAGGTGTAAATGGCCTAGCTGTCCTACACCATTCCATACTGCACAAATTTATTTGTTAAGTATGCTGAAATAAATAAATAGTTAACTAAAGTGCTTTTTAATCTGTAAACAGAACCGAGGTTACAAACTATCAATATCACAAGCTTTTTGCCCCTCAAAAGCTCATATTTTAAAAATTTGTGGGTTTTAAAACAGCAGTGTTTGTAAAAATTTGTATTTATATACTTTGTTGGTTACGACCTTTAGACATTTGCGTTTTTTGGCTACCTATGACAAGTATGACCATAATACTTTGAGGACTTGCATAAGAAGTGTTATGATGGTATTAACTCAATTTTAAAAAATGTGGGTTACGACAGTTTGTCACGCGAGAGACGATATATGATCTATTTATCGCACAGGGTTAAGGATAAAAAAAAATCGGTAAACATGCATCATTTAATACTATTTTTTTTAACAAAACAATTTTGATGAGTGTCTAAAAAAAAAAAGGTGAGTCATATATGACCCAATAGTCGAGGGCAAACCCAAATTTTGTCCGGCGTAAGGCTTTTTAAGTACAAGTCCAATCTTAATAAATTTAGTATGGTTTGATAGGTTTAGTCCTGTAGATGTGCAAACTGGACTTTTTATTTCTTAAAAATTTATGTTTTTTAAGTTATAGCTTATTAAAGTTTGAATATAATTGCATATACAATTGTTATGTTGTTGTGTATAATTGCATATACAAATGTAATTGTTGTTGTTATGTTGGTTTTTCTTTTATTAACAGAGCAGCTGAGAACAACGTTATCAAACTCAGAGCAAAATTATTCGCTGCTCACATTTCGCTCTCTTCTGTCTCTTCTTAATAGAGCATCTGTTAACAACAAAATTGAAGTCAGAAAAATGTAAAGCTTTCGCAAGCCGCTAGCGCTGAACGCTCGCAACCAAGATACATAAAAGTTTTTTTTATTGCAATTTTCTGCTCACATTTCACTTTATTCTGTCTCTTCTTTAAAGAGCGCTTGCACACAATGGCAAAACTTTAAGATTATTATTATTATATTATTATTATTAGAGTTGTTGGGGGCAGCAACGCGCACCGGTGGTCGCTGGGGTTATAAAATATTTTTATAATTCTTTAGGAAAAGTTCAGTATATTACGATGAATTCCGTTCGAAATGCCATACTTGAAACACTTGTTGGTTTTGCTTTTCTCTTTCTTCTGTTCTTCCATAAGTTGGTTTTCGCTCTTTGAAAACTTTATTCAAATGATAAATGCAGTGAGTCCGACACATGATACAATTAAAAGGTAAGCTCATTTTAAGATGGCTGCTTAAATGAGCAATTTTGCAACAACAAAGCTGTAGAAGCTACAAACGTCAAACGAAAAAAGCAACAACAACAATTAGAAAAACTAAAAATTAACAGCTGATTTTGACAACTAGCTCACCCTGCTCTCCAATATGAACCTACCTTCTAATCATGTATCATGGTCCGACCGACATTGGTTGATAAGATCGTACATGTTGAACGAACTTGCAGAAAACACAAACATTTTTGATTTTTACCCGACCGTCTCATTTGCTTTCGATTGATCATAAAAAAATAAAAAAAATAAATAACTGGCCATTTCAGCTCTTGAAAGGACTTTGACCTAGCTTCTTATGATCAATTGTGTTGTCCGTGTTATTAAGTTTGTACACAATTGACCGAGAAATGGACCTACAGGCTTAACGCCGACTCCGAACGGCTATGAACGGAATGTTCTTATTCTCAAGAAGCTTTACATGGCGTTTTTATTACTCTCTGAGGTTTGCCATTGTATGCAGAGAGGTGGCGGCCGTACAGAAAAATTATTTTAATTCAAATAATTTTCTGTTGCTGTTGGGGTTCGAACCTGGGTCTCCAGGTCTGACAGGCCACGCACTTTAACCAACTACGCCACGGACGCCACTCGATTGATCATACATGATATAAAAAAAACCGAGTTACGGTAGAAATTTTCTGCGAGATTTCAGTCAGTATTGAATTTCTGTAGCTTTTCTCGACTAGAACGAAAATGGATTTAAGTATCTTCTGTCATCCTGACGTTACTGAATCAATTACAGAAATATTATAATTCAGCAAAATGACATGAAAGAAATTTAATCAATTTGATATCTAGTCGTAAAAGCTACAGAAATGCAATGCTGACAGAAATCAGGCAGAAAAACTAATGAGTTTAACTCGAACTTAATATTTGTCGTTTTATTTTTTACTAAAATAACGAAAGCCAGTACTAAATTTTATAATTTTCTGTACTTGAAAAAAAAATTTATTAATTTTCGGCTTCGGTATTCGGCCGAATACTTCCACTTGGCCGAACGTTCGGCTTCGGCCAAAATTTCACATTCGGTCGGACACTAGTATTTATATTCTTTTAATAGTTCTGTTTTTAATACAACCTGAGTTTAAGGGGTTTGATTGTCTTAGGAATGTAATAACAAAATGAAAAGACTAAAAGGACATGTAGATTCTATGGATGTGATGAATATTGGAATTAACAGTTTACGTCCAGGTCCATGAACCTTATATTTACTTTGCAAACGGACATAATGTCGATGGACCTTTTGTCTTAGTCGGAATGAATAGTTTTACTTGGATATAATGTCCAAGCATAATAAAATGGACTCAATGAACAAATTCAGTTAAAATGTTTTTAAACATGTTTGATATAATCAAAAAATTAACCAAAATACCTTTTTCATCAACGACTTATCATAACAACTAGTAAATTGTGCAATTTATATCAAAACAAGGCGGATATAAAAAGTAAACAAATTTAATATTAGTAACCAAAGACAATTGAGGGTTAGTATGTACACTAACATACAAAGTTTGATAAATTATTTCGTTGAAGGTGAATTATTTTTTTATTACTACGGTATCGACTATGAAACTTACATAACCGATTGTGCGGAGGAAAGTGAAATATATATAAATGAACTAGAGTTTTCCCGGAGCGCGTTGCTGCACCCAGCAAGTATATGGGAACATAATAAGTATATTCAAAGCTTTTCTTAGACCCATAGTTTGACGCCACTATCATTTTTCACTGCCCGTTACAGTTTCCCAGTAGCAGGACATCATCAAATAGTAACTCCATTTTGGGTTTGTATGTAAGTAATGTTACTTTTACTTCCAAAGCTATTCGATATTACAAATTTTAATTATTAATTAATAAATAAATTTTATTAATAGTATCTTTCCTTGGGCCAATACAAATCCATCAAGCTCAAAATTGTAAAAATCAAACGGACCGTTCTCGTGTTATGCGCGCACACACGGACATCAGTCTTTTTTACATATAAGATATCAATAAGAACTGGTGGTGTAAAAATTCATATTAAAGAATAATGGAACAGGTATTAGCAAAATATGTATTCATTTTGCATGCAAAAAGTCTATGAATTTCAAACTAAAATTTCATTATGATGCAATTGACTTATTTGGATAAAATTAGGTTTCATGGAAAGGACATCTCAATACCAATTTACCAGTCAATTAAGCATTATATGTACTTCTCCCAAAATAACCTTTCTTTTTTGGCCGGAAAATTTCGAAATCGGTACATGTTGATACTGGAATAATGAAATTCTGTACAGGAGTAGGTTAGCCGTTTTTATCTGTTTTCTGTTTTTATTGGTTGGAGTCGTTTTAATAAAATTGACCCATACATACACTATATGACTGAGAGTAGAGTGAACTTATTTTTTTTCGACTTTAAAAACCATAATATTCTTCAAATCAGGAAAATTAAATATAAAAATGTACTTTAGAGCTCTAAACCAGAAGTTGAAATAATTTTTATTTAAATTCAAATTTTTGTTCAAATAAAAGTTCGGGATATATATAAAACAAAAAAATATCATTAGAAAAACTTTGGTGAATTCAAATAAACATTTTGGATTGAAATTCTGTTACGGAACGAAATGTTTTTACGAAAAGAATGTTTTTAGAATTTGTTGTATATTGAAAAAAACCCTTTATAATTTAATGAGACACTGTCTTTTTTTTTTAAATTGTGCGCAATATATATGTATTGTTTTAGAGCTTAACTCAACGTGTGCAGACGTGTTTTTAAATCGTTCCAAAAAATTCGAAAGTTAAAGCTTTATAAACTTGAATACAAAAGCATAGAGTGTAATGTCAGCAGAATGTACAAAGTGCAGAAGTGCGATACGTGGAGAGACGGGAATAAGATGTGCGGGTGTATGTGGAAAGAATTTTCACTCCACGCCCAAATGTTCTGGACTCGATCAATACAGTAGCAATATTCTTAACACAAACAATTTGTTAAAATTTATTTGTGATGATTGCATTTTATATATAAATAACGTTGATTTGGTTTTGATAGACATGCAGGAAAGTGTGAATACGAATGCAAGATATTTGAAAGAATATAAACAAGAATTTAGTAATTCTTTAAAAATTATTGAGAGTGAAATCAAAAATTTGCTTGAAGCAATTGAATCGCGATATAGTGAAAGAGTAAAATTTATGATCAAAGCTCAAGAATCATGTGAGGCTAAGGTTAGTGCCCTAGGAAACACTGTAAATGGATTTAAACTGCAATGTGAGCAAATAAGCCGGGAGGTGGGAACAAGTGCAAAGGAAAATAAAAAAATTTGTGACGAGTTAAAAAATTTCGTAAACAGCAATAACCCGCGAGAAGGTAATAGCGAAACTTATGCTTCGAAGCTTAAAAAATCAGCGGTCACTAGTGCGCCTGTTATTCTGAAACCAAAAGAAAAACAAGAGAGCGAAACAACAAGAAACGAAATCAAAAAAAAAATAAACCCATCAGAGTTGAGTGTTGGAGTAAATGGAATTGTAAATAGACAAAACGGTGCGGTTGCTATTCGATGTGAGAGTGAAGAAGCTAGAGCAATTTTAGCAAACGAAATGAAAAATAAATTGAGTGAAAAATACGATGTCCAACTGCCAAAAATGAGAAACCCCAAAATTTTAATATCAGGAATGAGTGCTAATTTGGAGAGTGAGAAAATTATAGCCGCAATAAAAAACCAAAATGATTTTTACTGCAAAGAACTGAAATGTATTAAAGTGTATAAGTCCTTTAAAAATCCTCGAGTGTACAATGGATTGATTGAAGTCGATGGTGAAGGCTTTAAAAGGATCATGAAAGAAAAAAGAATAAATATTGAATGGGATAGATGCGTAGCTTACGAAAGCCTTAATGTAATAAGATGTTTTAAATGCTGGGGTTTTAATCATAAATCAAGTGTATGCAGTGAGAGTAACCAAATATGTGCGAAATGTAGTAAAACAGGGCATTCCTATAGAGAATGCAAAAATGACTTTTTGAAATGCATTAATTGCATAAAAGCAAAGGAAAAGTTGAATTTCAATGATCTGAATGTAAACCATGACTGCAGAGACACTACATGCAGCACACTTCAGAGAAAATTGAGAGTAGAAGCCGAAAAAGTAATGTACTAGCAATCAAACTTAAAGTGCCTGAGCTTGAATATTGGAGGGATTCGTACAAATATTAATCAACTCGAAGTAATAGTTGCAGAAAATAAATTTGATTTTAACTGAAACTCATTTGACAGAATCCATACTGGACTCAGAAGTACAGTTAAATTGTTTTAACATGATAAGATGTGATAGTATATCTAATCACACTGGTGGAGTGGCCTTTTACATAAGACACGAATGGCATACTCAAACAAAAAAAGTGATTTCAGTTGGAAAGATGATCTGGTGGCTAATAATAAAAGTTAAATTAAAAAATATAAATTTAGTGCTAGTGGCGGTATATAGATCCCCTGATAAGCAAAAATCACCGGAGGGTATTTTTTGCGAATTTTTTAAAACTCAAATGGAAGAATGCGAACTTTTAGGAGATCACGTGATTGTAATGGGTGATTTTAATGTTGACTGGCTCGAAAATAATATACATAAAAGAAAAATTAAACAAGTTATTAATGATAATTCCTTCAGACAAATTGTTACTGAACCAACCAGAAGAACGAGAACCTCATCAACTCTAATAGACTATGTAGTGACTAATAATCCATGTGTTAAAGCAAATGTAAAAAAGAATTTAGAGTGAGTGACCATGAATCAATTGATATTGATAGCAAAATCAACGCACGGAACGAAAATAAAAAAAAATCATTCAGACTAGAAATTATAACCCAGAGACTTTCTTTCGAGAACTAGCTCAAAGAGGCTTTGCAATGGTGAATTATTGTATAAGTTGTAACCAGTCAGCAAATTCTTTTAGTCAGATTCTGATTCCTTGGATAGAATGATGATTAAAAAGGAAATAACAGGAGGAAATCAGTGTAGTGCTTGGTTCAAATCTAATCTTTATAATTTGAAGAAACAAAAAATTCAATTATACCAACTTGCAGTAAGGACAAACAACTTAAATGATTGGCATAGCTACAAATGTTGTAGAAACATATACGTATACGAACTAGCCTTGGCAAAGAACAATTATATAAAAAGGAAGGTAGACGAGGCATATGACCAAAAATCAATGTGGCGAGCAATAAAAACATTAGTCTTAAACGAAGAGAAACATGAAATAAATAAGAGTGTGATGAATGGAAGAAATATAATAAACAAACAAGAAATGGCGAACACTCTTAACAGATTTTTTATAGACAGTGTTGAATGTATAAATGCAAATATTCCGTATGTGAAATATGAAAATCTCCTTGAAAGAAGTGAAAACAGTTTTAAATTTGAGTTGCTAAATCTAAATCGTTTAAAAGCTATCATGAAAAATATGAATAACAAAAAAGACTCTAAATTTCTTTCCGTGACGATGATGGTTGACGCGTTTGACATAATTGGACCAACATTTCTGCAGATTATAAACGAATCTTTACGTTCTGGAATATTTCCTGAACGCTGGAAGGAATCAACAGTGGTACCGATTGAGAAAGTGAAAAATGCTACAACCCCAGAGAATTTTAGACCCATCAATATGTTAACGACAGAAAGCAAAATAATTGAGAAAATTGTTCATTCACAATTAGAAGATTATATGGAAACGCATTCATTGCTCTCTGACTACCAATCTGGCTTTCGGAGAAAACATAGTTGTGAAGCGCTGCTGAATCTTGTTGTTGCTCAGTGGAAGTCGGAAACACAAGACAAAAAAGTCATAGTAGCCGTTTTTCTTGATCTGCAAAGAGCGTTTGAAACAATTGACAGAGATATATTGCTGCATAAACTTTATATGTACGGCATAAGTGGAAACGAACTTAATTGGTTTAAAAGTTATCTTTCGGGAAGAAAACAAAAAACAAAAGTAGGAGAGTACGTTTCTGAACCAGCGACAGTTACTTTGGGTGTACCCCAGGGCGCAGTTTTGGGTACACTTCTTTTCATCATCTACATAAACGACATGGAGAAGGTTCTACATAAATCGAAGATATGCATGTTCGCCGATGATACTCTATTGTATGTCACAGGTTACTCTGTTGAAGAATGCATCAGTCAACTTAACTCTGATTTAGAAAACGTTGGAAAGTACCTTAAAATGAACAAACTTAAACTAAATACAAATAAAACAAAAGCCATTATTTTTAATGGTGACTCTAGCAATAAAATTGTTGTAAACGGTGAAGAAATTGAATACGTAAAAGAAATTAAATACTTGGGTATTATGTTAGACAATCAGTTGAAATTTGATGTACATATTAATTACATATGCAAAAAAAATAGCCAAAAAGATTGGATTTTTTCAAAGAATACGCAAGAAAATATCAATTAGTAGTGCAATACAAATATATAATGTCATGATTAAACCACATTTTGAATATTGTTCAACAATTTTGTTTCTAAGATCATTGCAACTGATAGAAAGACTTCAGAAATTGCAAAATAGAGGAATGAGGTGTATCCTAAGATGCAGCCTTTTAACGCATATTAGGTATATGTTAGACACCTTAAACTGGTTGACAATCAACCAAAGAACTATGATGAATGTGATATTATTTATATTTAAAATAAAACATAATTTGCTCCCAAAATATTTAAGTTGTCAGATAGTTTATGTTTCGGATGTACAACCCTATAATTTAAGAAATAATTCAATTTTAGAGTAGGGTTCTTTCCAACGAGTAGAGCACAAAACAGTTTATGGCATAAGGGTTTAAATTTATTCAACAGTCCAATAGCTTGAAAAGTTAGGGTAATAGCAATATATTTAAGAGAAATCTTATCATTTATATAAAAAATAATTATAATTAGGATAAAAATATAGAATTTAAGTAAAAACTGTACTGTTTCTTTAAATAGCTATAAGCTAAATAAATAAATAAATAAATAAAAAAAATAAAAAATATATTACTCTGCCATTTTCTGATGTTTCATATTTATTTCTGAGCAAGTTTTTTTTTGTTAACGGAGCGAAAATTAATTTGCTTAAATTTTTTCGGTTCAATTTTAACCTTTGTTTTTGTTTTTTAATTTTAAAGTTTAAAAATTAATTTGGTCAAAGTCAGCAAAAAAAAAAAAAAAAAAAAAAAAACATTCCAACTAGAGGAATTATAGGGACAGTAATGAGACAAGTAAATATTTTGATTGAAGCCAATAGTCATTGTGTAACCTGACACTGAAGTTTTAGTGAAAGATATTGTCAAACGAAATATACAAATTAAGGTGTGATAAAAACATTGACTGATAGATTTTTGCGTATAAATACTTATTAAATTCAATGATAAAACACAAAAGCTATAACAAGTTTACCTGGTTGTCGACTAGCCTTAACATGTGTGGCCAATCTTTTAAAAGTTTTATGAAGAAGGGATTAGTGACTCCTAGAAGGATGGATGGTGGCGATTTACATTCTCTGGTAAATTCCTTGAATTCGCTATCGTGTATGGTAAAATATGGGCGGGCCTCAGCACAGTATTCTAATGGAGATATGACAGCAACGAGGCACTGAACCATATGAGAACAGTCTGCAGGTGACGTTCCTACGACCACTATAGGTTCACCGATCAAAACAAGTTCCCACAGAGTATAAACATTTTCAATAATAAACTCAAAACTGCGGAATAATTCCAGCTCGTGTACATTTACAATGACTTTAGTAGGTAATTTAAAAATATTTGAGTTTTGATAAGTCGATGTGGATGATTCGGTTGAAGACATTATTTTTCTGCTTGCTGCTCTTGGAATAATAGTTTTATAGTTCATGTCAAAAAGAGGCAAGAACAATGTGGATCCAGCCTGAACCTGCGGCCACATTTCAGCTATCTGCCTGCAAAACTTTTTAATCACCGTGGCACCTTCTTCGAAGTACTTCGGCGCTAGTTGGGATAAAAGATCGTAGAACAAGTTAAAGAACGGTAAACGCGTTAAAATAATAAAACTTTTCTGAAAGTAGCCACGCGGTAGATTCGCATCGCGTCGTTGCCGAAAGTACACAAAGCCCCAATAATGTGAGTTATCCGCACGCAACGTAGGTAGGCAATCACTATTGTAGTTTGCGAATCTGTGCATACATCCCTCTTTTCTTGTAGGGTCTGGGGAAATTCGAAAACGCATGTGAAATTTTGTGTCACCCATGCATCCGGAATTTGAGTCTGGAAAAGCCATGTAGCATATATTGCTAATTTCCTGCTCCGAAGGAGTGAACTCCTGCGGGTATACATATTCCATTGCCTGACCTAAGTTAAGATCGAAGGTAACAACACACACACAGTGGATCCATTGAGTGAAACACGACCATTCATATCCATTCAATATTTTATCCTCCAAAGTATTTTGTTCTGTTGACATGGTTTTTGATCCCTTGATGTTAAGTTAACCAATAGCTTTATGTTTTCCGCCTGTTTTTCTGTTTTAAACGTTATGTCAACAAATGTTTTAATATTTTGCAATTTAAAATTTATGTGAGGATACTTTTAAAAAATTCTCGTGAGCTATTTTGTTATTTTGGCAATCAATGTATAAACATAATTATGATACAATACTGAAATAATAGCATCAAAACGTCAATGTCAATTAAACTTAGATTTGCCACCTTATAAAAATGTCAAATAAAAATGTTTTTTAATTGTATACATCTTAATAGCCCGAACACAATACGCGCGACGAGCGGCAGCGCCAATTGTCACTTTTTTTTTACATGTGTTTCTTATAGGACGTATTTTGGAGACTTGTCGCTCAACATTGTCGCGCGACTTGCCGTCGGCTTCAATTTAATTTTAATTTGACAGGCAGCAAAAGCAAGTTTCCGCCATTGTTTACATTGGTTATTACTGGTCGTATGCAGCAAACTAAACTGTTGTGAAATTTATGGTAGCGATGGTAGTTAGGGATGTTTTGTTTGAACTCTATTCAGAGTTGTTGAGTCTGCATTCATATTCAGAATACGAACAACTGAATAACGACATAAAAATCCATAAAATAATGCAAAATTGATTTATAAATAAAATTTTAATTCACATATAATTTTAAAAACTTGATTAATTATTCATTTCAATAAATCATTTTTGTTGTCAATTCTTCAATTTTTCATTCATATGAAAACTATACACAAAGAATGCAATTCAAAAAGAATTTTAGAACTTGCAATTGTTTTTTAATATAATTATAATTAAATCGTTATTCATTTTTTTATTCATTGTTCATTTGTTATTCATTATTCATTTGTTATTCATTACTAATTTCTTAGTTATTATTGATTTTTTATTCATTAATTAATATAAATGTAACGAATAATTAATAAATTTTTTAAATTTGAATGTGAAATAACATTTTTATTTATAAATGAATTTTGCATTCATTGAATAGATTCTTATTTCGTTATTCACTCATTCAACTTTTTGAAAATAAAATTAAATTGAATGGATTTCTTTTTCAGCTCTGATTGTGTTGTTATTCTAAACGGCAACTGTTGAGTCGGCTGAAAACAGCCATTGTTTTTTGTGTACTATACATGCTGCTGAAGTTTGCTGGTGTCGCGTGTATTACAATCAAGTCGCTAAACATTTCTCTACAACGACAGATTGGAGACGTGTTGTATTGTGTTCGGGCTATAAGCTTGTCGTTACTACACTGCCGAATTCTTTTCTTTAAGCGGGAAGTTCATTCACTGCATATGCATATGCGTCCGTCTCTACTCGCTGGAAAAATTTCAGAGATAATGAGATGGGAAACTTATGCCATGGTTATGCTTACCAAACATGATTGCCGAACATTTTTTGTTGTTATTGTTTCACGTATAAACTGAGAAATGAACTTCTTCTCAAATTCATTCTCTCACTCTCAGACCGAACATTTTTGATTGCTGATCGAAACGCCAAACATCCCGAACTACCGGTGTTGCCTGCAGTCATTTTGTATAATAGCATCAAAAAAGTAGTAAAAAGTATTAAAAAGTGTAATTAATTGTGTGCTTAAGCAACCCTTACCACAAAGTGCAAGCAAGACGGAAAAATTTGTGTGCAATAAATTTAAATTTTATTTCTTTCTAATTTTAAACACTTTCTGATCTCATTTTCCTCCATTCCTTTACAATACATGTGCTCGTCCTATATTTTTTCGACTGCCACATAGCTTTAGCAACTTCGATTGTATGTTGCAAAATGATTCGACGTTGGGTTTTTTCCAAATATAATGCCCCTTGCATAAAGAATTCCATTATGAATTAATTCTTAATTTCGTTTTTCATTTTATAATAAATAGGTATTATGTATAAAACTACAAAACTTTGTGTTTTGACACATTATTACATGTAATGCAACTGTTCAACAAACATAGCATAACCACCCAACCATGGTGTAATAATAATAAGGTGTTAGTGGATTTGACACTTCTCTCTCAAAATGATATTTTTTTTCGCCCCGCTCCTGTCACAAACAGCTGATGGTGAATTGGAGTGAAAATAAATCAGCTAACGTGCAGTCGGTCGAAGCTCAATGCCATGTCCACTTCTTTTGATGGCTATTATCAGTTGAGGTATTGAACATTCTTTCATGGCATTCGATATTTTCTTGAAGCAGTCGATGTGAATGCAAGACTATTTGCATGCTGGCCAAAGCTTCATGTCGGTGGCACCTTCCAGCGCACGTTTTTGATAAAATGACAAAACCATTCAATGGCGAACTTGGCAAATGGCCGAAGACAACTGCAATAACTTTTTGTCAACACAACACGGCGCAATTAATTGAATTAAATACTTATTCAAACTTTATTCGCACAATAACCTATAAAACTATAACACATCATCATCCAGCAACTCAAACAAATAACACAATTTGGCAACTATCAACGGCTCCTCTCTTTTGCTCTCAATTTTTTGACAGAAAGAAAGCTATTCTTGGTATTGTCAAAAATTCACTAACACCTTATTATTATTACACCATGCACCCAACAAACATTTCAGAGAAGAGAAGAAATTGACGAAAATGAACACCAAACATGTTTGGTAAGCATAACCACGGCATTAGGCCCCTATTAGGTACGACCCATGGTATAATAATACAAGGTAGTCCCGCGAAAACCAGAAGACTATGATTGATGTTTTATGTAGCCAACGCACTGGACTTATGATTGTGCATTTTAATGCAAGAAGTCTTAATGACATTAATAGTATGCTCAAACCGACTTCATTTAACGCGTTAAGCCGGGAGTAGAATGATTGGGTATGCACTTGCTTCCGTCTACTTGCTGGCGCAATTTACGCAACAAAATATTTTGGGCGTACAATGAAATATGTTATTGCGCTTAGAGTTTGCGCTTAGAACAGGGATACAAAATGATTGAACGTTTTCCTTATTCTTGAAATTCAATTTTAGGTGTATTAACGCTGAGATCTTGAAAATATTTTGATGTTTAGCAATATAAATTACTAACGATAAGCATAAAATAAGGAATGTTAACAAAATTACAAGTAATAACTTATTTAAATATTTATTTATTAAAATTCATGATAAAGGGTCATCCCTGAAAATTTCAAAGAATAAACTCGTTTCTTTTCTTTGTTCTCGTTGTTCGCTATTTGTAACGAGCTGTCAAAAAGCGCAATTTTCAACTTTTGTTGAAAATATTTCAACTTTTCTTGCGTAAATTGCGCTGACAAAATTTGCGCCTGTCAGCATTCTTCTCACTACCATAAGCTTTCGTGCATTTCGAATCTAATTGCACGAAATTTATTTAATTTAATAAAAAAAAATTAAATAGAGTCAAAAATTTGTCAAAGAATTAAGAAAAAATTTCTCGAAGAATTTATTTGTTTACATTAAAAATTTCAAATTAAAAAGCTCTTTTCAGATTCAGGTGCGTTCCAAAGGTAAAAAAAGTTGTTCTGACGTTAGCAAGAACACACACCAGTGATTTAACGAGTTTTAAAACGTGTTAAATTATTTAACACGTTAAACTTCTAACAACAATTATACGCATATAACTTCATTAGAACATCATTTGAGAGCTCGTTTTTCGATTAAACGTCATTAAATTGATTTAACATAATTAAATACTCGGTTTGAACAAGATGGATTGTGTTAAGCATGCATTTTCCGAATCAAGCGTGGATATTATCTGTGTTTCAGAAACCTGGTTTCATGCGGATGACTCATTATTAAATGTACAAAATTTTAAGCTTTCGAAATGGTAGATTGAATTGTAGAGGCGTCGGAGCAGTGATGTTAACATTATTTAGTGAAATTACTGTGTTAGCCCCGAAAAATTACTGGTTTTGATGCAAAATTACTGTAAATTGAAACAAAAATTACTGTGGAATTACTGTATGACTAAAATGAATAACAAATCAATAAAAATGAAAATTTTTATGTATTTTTTTTTATTATATGAAACATATGAACATATTTTTGGAATAATTTTTAGTAAATAAATGACAAAATGACAAAAGTTCAACAGCATTATTCATTTTCATGAATTGGACCTAGTGAATTTAACTTAATTGCATAAATTGTACACTGCTTCGTTCTTAGAACGTAAAAATAAAAAAATATTATAACTTAAATGTATTTCTGAGTCTTTAGTTGTTATTGATATCATTTAAAAGTACAAAGGTAACAAATATGTTTGGATAGTTAATGCATTACAAAAATTAAGAATTTTAGATATTATTCATCAAAATGATCGTAAATGATGACAGATCTTCCTCAAAGTGTGAAATGGTGTCTTTGGAATTGTACGGTTGAACAACCCGAATTTTTCATAAAAGATTTGGTATTTAGAATTCCTTCTATTGTGCTTGTATTGAATCGGTTTATTATGTATTTTGGTCTTATTTAAATTAATTGCTGAAAAATTCTTCGAACGGTTGCCGAACAATGTGGCAAGCAAAAACTAGAAGAAAACAGCTTTTTAAAAAGTGAAACATTAAGGTAATATCTCCTTTTTTGGTTGAACAAACTTGTTCCCAAATTTTTTTTTTGGGATTTTTATTAAAACATATGCGATCTTAAGTATTCATATTTTTAAGACATTCAATTTAAACAGAATTAAAAGGAAACCTTTTTGAATTTGAATTGCAATTACAACATAAAACTAATGCAATTTCTTCTTAATTCAGCAATTTTCTTTTTATCTATGCTTGAACTTAATAAGTATCGACCTTTACCGCTCATATAAATCTTATAAAGGGGAAGATGATGAGATCTATTTTGAAAATCTATATTTCAAAGCATATATATATGTATTAGAGCGGGTCAATTTATTTTTTGATGAAGCGTATAGCAAAAACGTATTCTATAGGTGATTCTGAGAAATTTTGCTGAAGAGACCACAGCTCTAAGTCGGATTTGGAGGCCCCCAAAATTTCAAAATAGATATTTTTCCATATATACATAGAATAATTCAATTAAATTCGTCATAAAATCGGATAGAATTAGAGTAGATTTCTCAATGTGGGCTTGTTTGAAACGTATTTTTATCACCTTTCAGAATCTGTATTGATATATTTTTAATATTTTATATTTAATATTTAATATTTTTTTTATTTTTAGTAGAGATATTAGGAATTTTTTGTCGAAAAATAGCCTAAAATTAACTTTTAACTAATAAATTCTGAATTTTTTCGATTTTTTCCAGATTTTTTTTTGCAGATTATGAAAGTTCAGATAATTTCCAACAACTTTTATCACGATCAATTTTTTTGTTTTCGAACTCCTTTTTGTAGGAAAATCATTCTGAAAAAATCAACATTTTCAAGATTTCAGCAAAAAAACACTATTTTTACATTTTTAATTCAATTTATTTTTAAATATTATTCTCGACCTACAATTTAATGTTTTAATGTGGTAATATTATATTTTAAGGTCCTTTTTACTTTCCATGCGAGGAATTTTCATACGACTTTCTAAAGTCACTGCCATAACTCCTTCACGATTCTTTTCTGTGACTCGTTTTGAAACACTCGTTAATAACTGCACATGTCTTTCTGTTCCTTGTATGTGCATTGGAATTTGTGGATCAGCCAGTGGTGGTTCATCGAAATCTAAGTATTCTACCAAGTGATCATATGGAATCTGTCGAGTAAGTGCTGGTTCAACTAATATATCGTCGTTATTCATATCAACCATATTGAAATAATCGGTAGCATCGAAATTTAATATATGTTTTTTGTAAACTCTGAGTTTAGTTGCATCGTACAATTTTTCTCGATAATGTAAAATCTTTTTGATAGCTCTATCCCGTATTGCTTTTCGATCATCAAATAACATTGTTAATAAGATATTTTCTGGATGTGCGTAATATGAGTTGTTTTGAATTACACCATCTACAATATTACGTAAGTTTGGTTGTAAGTATCGTGTCCAACGTATAAATTTTAATAAAAGTGCACTGCCGTACACAACAGAGTTATAAAACTTCACATTGAAGTACATTGGCACATAAACTGTAATAATATAAACTGCCAAAGTTTTTAAATTGGTCGATGGTGTATTAGTTGTTACATATAATCGTAGTAATCTACTTGCTTTCGTTAACCAACGAGAATGTGCAATTGGTCCTGGTTTAATGTTAGCTAAATCAACTGGAACAATACCATTCGAAATTGCTTTAGCTATTTGATATAAATACTTAACATCTGTTGATAGTTCGAGCTCATGTTCATGATCTATCATTGCAGGCATATTCTCCAGTGGTATTGGATCAAAATCAGGTACTACCTGAAAAATGAAATGTTTAGATCAATTAAAATGGAATTATTTTATTTTAACTTTATTGCAATCGAAAAAGTGAAATAATGACTAGTAATAGTGATAATAAATGATGATATTAAATAAAATAAAGTGTTACATACCTGCAATTTCTCACATTCTTGAATAGCTTTGAATAACTTTCCACTTGCTGCTCGTGGTCCACTGGTGACTGTTTTGTCCAATGCTTCATACAAATGACGAAATGGCAGTTCATTGAAATGAAGCAGACATATAAACCAGTGAATTGGTCTATTTAACTGTTTTTCAAATAATCGCAAAACACCATTTTCAAAATTCAGAATTTATTAGTTAAAAGATAATTTTAGGCTATTTTTCGACAAAAAATTCCTAATATCTCTACTAAAAATAAAAAAAATATTGGTATCAATACAGATTCTGAAAGGTGATAAAAATACGTTTCAAACAATTGAGAAATCTACTCTAATTCTATCCGATTTTATGACGAATTTAATTAAATTATTCTATGTATATATGGAAAAATATCTATTTTGAAATTTTGGGGGGCTCCAAATCCGACTTAGAGCTATGGTTTCTTGAGCAAAATTTCTCAAAATCACCTATAGATTACGTTTTTGCTATACGCTTCATCAAAAAAAATCTGTCCATACAATTCGACCCGCCCTAATATGTATATATATATTTCAAACCTATTACTATGTTTCCATGGCGAGTTAACTCGGGGTTTACTCGGGGTTAACTCGCTATGGAAACGCGAGTTGAGTTGAGTTTCGTTAAATCCACGAAACTCCACGAAACTCCACGAAACGTGTAAAGCCCTAACCAAAATAGACGAAACGAGACGATTGCAACTTGCCGAACGTTTGCATTCGTTACGTCTGTTTTGACATTTAACCCAAAATGAAACGAGTACCTCCAATCGTCTGAAAATAGAAGACTACTCTGCACAGCTGTTGTTGACGAGTTGAGACGCTAAAAGTTCGGTTCTTACGGAACAAACCGTCTCGTCACACCGTTTCGTTCAGTTCGTTGAGTTTACGTTTGCTTATTTTGGGTAACAACATTGAATTGCATTTAAGCGAACATTTTTGTCTTCACTCGTTACGTAGCGACTCGTCTATTTTGGTTAGGCCTTAAGATTTAACTGGGTTCTATCTGTCAAAGTGAATGCTGCCTTTTAGTATCCATTTCGCTAGTAAAACAATAACAAAAATGCAAATGAAATTGACAAGTTCGACTCAACTCGATGCTGTGCATGGAAACACTATCGAGTTAGCGACGCCATTTTCTTAACTCGACGAAAACTCTAACCCCGAGTTAACTCGCCATGGAAACATAGTATATATCCGATGTTCCATGCCGAAAACAACGAAAGGATTTGCAAAGAGACGCATAGTTTCGCACTAAATTCCAGGGGTGGTAAAATTATGAGAAGAGCAGAAATATTACAAATGTGATTTTAACAAATGTTTTCTAAGAAAACTTTATATTTTTAGCCAGCCATTGAAATTACTTGATATTTGGAAACTTTACGCTGCGGCCACACGTGCAAGTAATCACTTGCAAGTAGAGAATACATATTAACTTCGAAAAAATTCGAAAATTGCTGCAAGTTGTTTCAGCGACCACATGTGCAAGTGCAAGTTCATTTACAAAATGTCATCGAATGCAAAGGTTCTCGCTACAATTGTAGTATTGCGAGAGCTGGCAAAGCTACAAAATGAAGAAAATGAAGAAAACAAGTTACCAGTGTGCTTATTGTTTTAAATTGTGAAAAATCTGGGTATAATTTCCAAAAGATTAGCAAAAACAACACTCTTGTCCCCTTTTTTGACATTTACTTGCAGCAAGTGTCAAAATCCACTGTCTCTGAAAATTCGTTGACAGTAGCGCTGCAAGTAGGCTGCAAGTGCGAAAATGCGAGTGTGTTAGTAAAAATATTTGAATGTATAGAGTTTTTCGAACTTGCACTTGCAGGTGTGGACGCCGTGTTACTGTCGTACTGTATGAGCAGTCAAATTACTGTAGAAAACAGTAATTACTGTGTCGTTAACATCAGTGCGTCGGAGTTACAATGTATTGCCAGGAAAACTTAAATGTTAGCATTCTAGGAATCGCATGGATTGGACGTGGAATATATAATGGCCAATTTCTTCACCGAGTTCTAACTCAGGCTAATCCGCGGTCTACTTAAACCACGGTTTACCGCTGGAACTCAGTATTACCGAAAGTTGAAACTCGCTCATTTCTTTACATTCTTGATCTGCGGTTTAGTTAACAAACCGAGTGTTAAGCGCTGTGTTTTTATACATTCGACAAATTTTTTAATATCTGGTTGTCAGTAGTGGAATTCCCAAACGCGTTAACTACAATTTTCGTTATCGTTAAGTCCTCTCGGCTACGATTGTCTTTAACTCGTATTCCCAAATATAACCTAAGCTATTTATGACGTTTATTTTGACAGTTGTAAGACAATATTTGTAGCTGGCCGAGCTAGAAGTTTAAAGACGTCGAAAACGAAACAAAACTTATCGTTGAGCAAGTAAGTAAACAAGTGAATCTTAATTTTTCCAATTTTAGAGTTATTTTACAAGATACATGTTTTTAACTAATAGAAACAACATTAGAAATGGCTTTTCAGTTTTTGGGCATGGATGCAACTGCTTTATATAGTGGAATAGAAATGCGACAAGACGCAGCAGAAAGAGCAGCTCTTCGGCAAGTGGACAGCCCTTTCGATTTGGAGCAATCCAAATTCGTCCAATTGTACCGGTTGACGCCCGAGATAACGTGCAGCTTATTGGAGTCGATACGAAGTTCTTTAGAACAACGGACAATCTCCGCTTTATCGGCAGAAAATCAGGTGAGAAGCAAAAAGTGAATGTTTCAAATGTTTTAATCCTCAACATTTTTAACTAGCTATTTGCTGCGCTGAGGTTCTATGCTACTGGATGCTATCAACGACCTGTAGGGGAGCAGTCAGGCATCACCATGAGCCAGTCTTCTGTGAGCCGGTCCATCCATAGGGTAACAGACGCCATTAATGATCAAATATTTCGATCCAATGTGCGTTTCCCCATAACTCACATTGAGCGTCAGGCAGCGGTCGATCTATTTAGGACAGCGCCCCAGCCTTTTGATGGTGCCATTGGGGCAATTGACTGCTCTCACGTAGCCATCGTTGGGCCACCACAACACGAGGAAGCATATGTAAACCACCATGGATACCATTCGATAAATATACAAATGGTAAATTGTAAAATTTAATAAAAACTACAAACTGAACTTATTCCAATATTTTTCCATAAGATTTGCGATCCGAATCTGAAGATTTTAAATGTAAACGCGAGGTATCCCGGAGCTCGTCATGATGCCTACATTTGGAACGCATGCGCTGCTCGGCAAGTTATGCAACGGGCATATGATCGTGGGACCCGTGGCGCATTTCTAATTGGTGCGTTTGTTCAACTTAAAATTCTGTAAAATTTATAAAAACCTTTTGCTTACAGGTGACTCTGGCTATCCGTTGGAACCATGGCTCATGACACCTCTTCCAAATCAGCCAGAAGGTACTCCCAGGCATCGATACAACCAGGCTCTATGCAAAGCAAGAAATTGTGTGGAAAGGTTGTTTGGTGTTCTGAAAAGTAGGTGGCGATGTCTTTCAAGACAGAGAGTTCTCATGTATGAGCCAGGATTTGCTGGCAGAATTGTAAATGCTTGCGCAGTTTTGCACAACATGAGCCTCTCCTCGATAAGCACAAGAGATAGAATGGTAGGGGTGTTGCCCTATGTTGAAGCGGAGGCTGCAATAGATGAAGAGGATGACAACGGAGTTCGTTCATCTGTTGCAAAACGAATTCAAGATCGTTTGATCTCAGCAAAATTTACCTAATCAAAGGAACTAAAATACAATTTCTACACTATATATTTTCATACATTATTTTCATTTTATATTTTATTAAAAACTTTTAAAATATACTTAAAAAAAATCCATTTAAACATAAAACTAAAAACACGAATAAATAAATACTAATAATATTTCAAAAAAAATTTGTACTTTAAACAGAAACAAAAAAAAAAATAAAAAACACCTCTACTCGTCCAAGTATTCAATATTTGGTTTCATGGCAATTGCCAATTGTTCAATTGCAGCAGCTATGCGGTCTAAAGCTAACGCTTGCACCATCGCTGCTTCGGCATGCTGCTTCGCCGCTTCAGCATGCTGCTTCGCCGCTTCGGCCTGCATCTGTAAACAAACATACAAAAATATCTTGAGAATATCTTTATAATGCCTAAAAGCATTGCACTCACCATAATAGCATCCGCTTGCTGCCTGGCTATTACAGCGAACTGGTCCCTGGCGGAATCCAGAATGGATCTCTTCTGCTTTTTTCGCACGTTCCTACCCACGGAGCTCGTTTTTCCCGCCATATCCACCACGTCCACCAACTCCTCGACGGTTTCAATATTACAGTGACCGGAGGTGTTGGGTACTGTTGGAGTCTCAAGCAGCACATCAACATCTCCGGCCTCTAGCGCAATTTGGAAATGCTATAAAATGAAAAACATAAATTATCAAAATATCATAAAATTATATGCAACCATAGATACCTCTTCCTCCGGAATGCTGTCAGCGCAGTTGCTGCTGCCTTCGACATATTCCATGCCAAGGATATTTAGCACCCGCAAATCCAGATCAGTGAGCGCAGGAATGGAAAGGGGCTTACCACCTGTTTTGCCCATTTCCTTTCTGCGCTCTCTTGCCTTCACCGACGTTCGGCTTTTGAGGTCACGCCATGCCTATAAACGAAAATAAATTGTACTTTATCAAACAACTGAATTTGTGTATTTTTAACTCACCACTTGCCACTGGCCCGCTGACTTCTCAGCTCCTCCAACACTGTTCAGCTGGCCAGCGAGTTCCTCCCACTTCTCGGCTGCTTGTTGACGACCATGCATCGCCATGAATTTCCCCTCCGCTAGGCCCTTATTTAAAATAAAAAAGTCCAGCATCATCGCATACTGCTCAGCTGTTGCCCGACTTGACCTTTTTTTATTTGTGTTCATTTTTAAGACGTTTTTTTATTATAGTTTTTATTTTGTCTTCGTTTGTTTGTTTTGTTTTTTTTTTTGGTTTTTCCAATTTGATCTGTCAAATGGCAGTGCTGCCATATTTTCGATAGAAGTAAGCAATATTTGTAGGTAACTTTTTGACGAAACTTTGAGCAAAATTTGTAGCTTAGCAGAGTTTTGAGAATACCATTTTTGTTACTGCAAGCTACAATCATAGTTTTTCAGCGATAGCGATTGTAGATCGTTAAAATTTTGGGAATGCCGCTACAGAACTCATTTGCAGTGTCGCATTTTTCATACATTTTGGTAGTCGGTTTTACTTGACGTTTTTTACAAAATAATAAAAATTTTATTTTAACAAGTAAAAATACGAAAAAATGTAATTTTCAGGGTAGTAATAAGCAATAGTAAATGAACAATTTTCGTTTGGCTAAGCAGTATTTGTAGAAATATAAAACAAAAAAAATATCCGAAAGCTATTATTGATTACATTTTAGGATTCGAGTACATTTTAAGTAACGAGTTATAAATTCTTCAAACTGAAAATATATGCAACACTACAGATAAAAGATAATATTTTCATTCAACAAATGATTTTGTTTAATTTTTTCATTTTGTTTTTTCCTTAATATAAATATCTATTAAAAATGTGTAACTATAACACTTTTGGACAGCTTATTTTATTTCTCTTCTTTCTGCCCGTATGCTGGTTTGGGTATCTGGAACCATCTTATGTGCGCACCAAAGATCTACAACAAGTCAATTGAAAATCAAGTAACTTGAAAAAATCAAGTTTGGATTTGACTTGTTGAAACTTGATATGTTTCATATATCATACATATTAATCCTCTCCGGCCATCCCTTTTGTTAAGATTACACAGATGTTTTTCAGTAAAAACTTAAAGCAATTTTTGGAACAGCGTGGTTACTTTATTTAAAAGTTATATTCAGAAGAAAGAAAAAAAAGGAACGGAAATAAAAAAGAATACAATACAAAAGATATGAATAATAATGTTACAAAATAAAATGTCAAACAAATGTTGTGACTGACATATGATGCATGTTGCCACCTTCCAACACGCCCTCTCAACATGCAGGTCATTTATGTTGATAAGCTTAGCCCTTCTAAGCATTTATCATGAGTTGGTCTCGGCAACGCCTTTATCATTACATCAGCCACCATTTCTTGCGACGAAACATATCTTAGATCAAACAATTTATCATCCACACATTGCCGAACAAAATGATATTTAATATCAATGTGCTTTGTGCGTGAGTGAAAAACCGAATCTTTTGCTAAATACAAAGCACCTCGATTATCAATAAAAATCGTTATTTTGGCGTACATCTCCATATTAAGTTCGCACAAAAAGTTTCGCAGCCTCTTTAGCTGCTTCTGCCAAGCTTACATATATTCTGCTTCTGTTGTAGACTGCGCAACTGTGCGCTGTTTTTGTGATTTCCACGATATCGCAGCGCCGCAAAACACGAAAGCGTACCCAGTATATGAGCGACGGTCAACGGTGCAGCTACCCCAGTCAGCGTCAGAGTAGCCAAACACTGGCTGATCAGTCTTTTTGTAGTTCAAACCTTTTTCAATAGTTCCTGCCAGGTATCTCAAAATTCTTTTTCTGGCACCCCAGTGACTCCAAGTAGGATTATTAACGAACTGCGCCAATCGTGATACAGTGTTTGAAATATCTGGTCGTGTAGCAACCGACAGATACATTAGAGCGCCAATGAGTTCTCTGTAGGGACAATTCTCGCATTCCTTTTCTTGATCTGAGTCAGCACGCCCATTCAACTCTGCAGGGGTCATGATCGCATTACAGTCTCGCATTCCATACCGATTCAGCAATTCCTTAATGTAATTTGACTGCTTTAACATAATTGTATCATTCATTTGATGAATTTCAAGTCCAAGACAGTAAGAAGCTTGACCAAGGTTCTTCATTTCTAAATGCTTAGAAAGTTCACATTTGATCACCTCAATAGTTACCATATCGTGTGCTGCAACGAGAAGATCATCAACGTAAACTAATAAAAATACTAACTTGCCTTTTATATTGCCATGAAAAAAGCACGGCTCATTCTTGAGTGGTTTTAGTCCTATGCCAGACAATACATTGCTTAGTTTTGCATACCACTGCCGCCCAGCCTGCTTTAGGCCATATAACGCTTTATTTAGTCTGCATGCATTGCCACCTTTATGCAAGTCTTCAAGCATTCTTCTCGCACAAACAGCAACATCCGAAGTTTTGCCTTTCTTATGCAAAATTCGCTCAAGCATTTCCATAAGCAAATCAGGAACTCTCATGAACACCTTTTCGTTCAAAACTCCATTTAAATATGCTGTTACAACGTCAAACTGCCATATAATAAGTTTAAGTTGAACTGCTAGAGCCAACAACAACCGCAACGTATCAAGTCTAGCCACTGGTGCAAAAGTTTCATTATAATTTACTCCGATTATCTGACTATAGCCTTTCGCTACTAGACGTGCCTTTCGTCGATCAATATTGCCATTTGAGTTATACTTGTTCGTTAGAACAAATCTGCAACCAACAATGTCCTTACTTGCAGGCACCATTACGACATCCCACACATGATTTTTAATAAGACTTGTTATTTCATCTTCAATGGCATTTTTCCATTCTTGAGATTCGGAACCTTTTAATGCATTCCGTAAGTTAATTTCAACCACACCTGCAAAGACTTCATCTTCCAACTCGTCGCTGTTGATTCCTTCTGTAGTAAGTACTTCATTTTTACTCTCTGATACCACTTCACGAGTGTTGAATAGCTTTTAAGGTCGCCCTCTGCTTCCTGTGCGGACAAGTTTTGGTCAGCCAGGAGCCCTCAAAGTTTGCTTAACTTGCGTATCTGGAGTCTTTAAAATATCCGGAGAAACGGTTGTTTCAGAATTCCTGACCTCTAATTCAGAAAATTCAACATATTGTGGATGATTATCATCACATTTCTCTAACAAATAGTCTGCTGCAAGTTCTTCCTTCGGATTACCATTGTAGTTTTCTAGAAAGCGTACATCTCGAGCGCATACTATTTGACGTGATGAAGGAATCCAAATTCGGTAACATTTTCGGTCTTGAGGGAATCCCACAAAAATACCATCTATAACTCTTGGTGCCAATTTATTCTTCTTTGGATCCTTATCAAGCATCACTACCTTGCTACCGAAACCCCTTAAATAAGTCAAGTCTGGTTTTTCCTTAAAAAGCTTCTCTTAAGGTGTTTGTCCATTTAAGCTGCTAGTTGGGCATCTGTTTCGAATAAATTTTGACATTGCCACAGCCTCCACCCAAAAAGATGAACTCAGCCCAGCTTGCAACAAAAGACATCTTGCCATGTCCAGCACAGTCCGGTTCAGCCTCTCAGCAACTCCGTTTTGCTCTGGAGTTCGAGGAACAGTTAACCTTCTTTGTATGCCTTCATCTAAAAGATATTTGTCAAAATCATTATTTACATACTCACGGCCGTTATCTGTTTGCAAGCTCTTAATTTTTCGACCTGTTTTTCTTTCGATTAATCGCTGATACAAATGCTGATAAATGCTTCAAGAACGCCAGATTTTTGCCGCATACAATAAATATCGCACCACTGAGTGCAGTCGTCAATAAACGTGACAAACTACTTGACACGCCCTGTGCCTTCTTCTCTGAATGGCCCAACGACATCTGAATTCACTATCTGCAATGGCTCCGAGCTCAAATTATGACTGGTCTTAAAGGGTAGAGCAGTCATCTTTCCTTTGATACACACAGCACATTGAGCCAATACGTCAGAATCACCGGCTTTAACATCCGGTAATATACCACAACGAATCATTTTCATCAAGTCTGCCTTGTTAAGATGTCCTAAGCGAATGTGCCATTTAAGCAAGTCTGAACAATTTGTTTCAGCTAAAGCACAATCCATGCTTTCATTTATGTAGTACAAACTTCCTTTGCGATGCAAATTCTGTATTTCCACTAGAATCCACTGCTCGTGCATCTTCCTTGGAAAATGTAACAGTATGACCCTGATCGGTGACTTTAGCGACTGACATCAAATTTGATCTAAGATCTGGAACAAACAACGTGTTTTAATAGTTTATTTTACGATTCGAACCATTGAACGCTGCAATCAGCTGAACAGATCCTTCGCCACACACTTCTGCACATGCTTGATTTGCAAGATTCAAGCTTTTTTTTGCAGATTTTTGCAAACCTTTAAAGCTTCTATTGTCGCTACAAAGATGAATGGAGCAACCACTATCCAAAATCCATGAACGGTTTCTATCCGTACCGCTAGCCAAAAAAGCATCTTCATTTGAATCCACTGTGCACACAGCACATATGCTCTCAGCTGTTTTCGACGTTGAAAATTTTTGTTTTGCAGTTTTCTTATAAGATAAACAAGCATTCGCTTTATAGCCAGGTTCACCACATTTAAAGCATTTAAATGTACTTTTGCTTCTCTTTTGCTGGCCCTTCGATAATTTTGAATCATTTCCTCGAAAACTAGCTGCCATTGCTACAACATTGCCTGATGATTGTTTTCGTGCCTCAGTTTCCTCAATGATTTTAACTTTAAGTGCTTCTGCATTTGGCAGTTCATCGCGGGTCTCGATGGCACAACGAAAATTTTCGAATAAACTGTATAAATAAATAAGCTGTATAAAAGCATAATGGAAAGCAAATCACCATGTATTTCTACATTCATACTTTCGAGCTTATCGACCGCATCAAAAAATCTTGCAAGGTGATCCTTAACATCAGCACCGTCCTCCAACTTCTGCAGCATTAATTGCTTGAGTAATGTAGCTTTCCTTGCCGCACCTTTAGAAGCATATATTGACTCGAGCTTGAGCCAAACATCACGTGAAGTCTCACACCCGCGAACCTGTTTCAGTTTCGATGGCTGAATTGATAGAATGAGGTCAGCTTTGGCCTTTTTATCCATTTTCAACCAGGTATTCATAGTTTTAGTGTTTTCTGACTCCGGCTTCATACTAGCTCCATTGACATAGTCCCACAAGTCGTTCTTTATAAGAAGCGCCTCCAATTGCATACTCCAGGTATCATAGTTCTCTTTTGAGAGAATCTCAATGCGCGAAGTACTTTGGACTAAATTAGGCGACATTTTGTTAAATGTGGTTAAAATGAATATTTTTAGAAATCAAACAATTAATATCGCTCTTAACTCATCTAATAAGGGCGTTCTGGGCCCATAACCTGTTAAGATTACACAGATGTTTTTCAGTAAAAACTTAAAGCGATTTTTGGAACAGCGTGGTTACTGTATTTAAAAGTTATATTCAGAAGAAAGAAAAAAAAGGAACGGAAATAAAAAAAGAATACAATACAAAAGATATGAATAATAATGTTACAAAATAAAATGTCAAACAAATGTTGTGACTGACATATGATGCATGTTGCCACCTTCCAACACCTTTCAACTCAGGCTCAAGTATATTTCTATTTATCAGGCACATGTTTATATATTAACAAAAATTAAGCTTAAATTAAATGTAGCTTAAATTAAAATAAAAAAATAATTAAAATTACTTCGTACTTTGAGTTTTTCACATTCAGTTCACTTCTACTTCTACAAACATATATGAGCACGCCTATATTATTGCGAATTAAAAAAAATAATACTGTTGTCTCAGAGGAAAAAAACAAAGAAAGTGTGGGAGAAAATTGCACTGGAGTTTGAGGTTCGGTACGGCATCAAAAGAGGCCCCAAAAACTTAAAAGAGAAGTATGAAAACCTCAAAAGGATGACTAAGAACAAGAATGATAGAAAAATAGATTGCGCAGATCGTAAAAATAATTTTCTACGATCTGCGCATCTACGTTACGATAGACTTACGATATGACCTTACGATATGGCTTCTGCCAAGTCGTGTTCAGAATGTGAACAAAAAGGAAACAATGCCAAAAGACTCAAGAAACAAACTTGGTCTAGCGTGATGTCATGATCGTAAAAAATGCTTTGTTCGTAGCTAGAAGTGTCAAAACGAAAAGTAAACAACATAACGGAGCTGCGCAATGCGTAATCTATTTTTCTATCATTCTTGGACTACGAAGAATTTAGCAGAAGAGAGAAAGGAGGTTATAAGAAAGGTGGCGGCCAGTACACAAAAAATACAGATGCAAATGTGGAGAGGCTAGCTGCACTTATGGGCCGATCGGCAAGTGGCTTCGCAAATGATGTTGACAGTGACGGTAAGGTTCTTTTTTTCTCCCGAGCAACAGCATCAGTCTTTTTATTTTCAATGATGTGGGCGTGCTCCTCTGCCAATGAAATCAAAAAATTTTCCTCGTACGAATTAAAATTTGGCAATCTGTTGCGTTTTTCCATTTTTGTTTTTTTTGCGGCACAAAATAACAAAAAACAATTAAAAACAGAACAGCTGCTTTCTTTTTACGGCACAAAATCACAAAAAAAAAATTAAACACAGAACAGCTGACATGTAGTTTTCGCGCATTCACAATTGAAAAATTCACAATTAATCATTTAACCGAAAGTTACTTAACCAGAACTTGGTGAAACCGAAATTGTTTTTTTAGCTATCGTATGGTTAGCTATCTCCTGGTTAAGAGCTACACTAACCGGACATTGAGAAAACGGCCCTTAGTCCCTAAAAAAACTGTTTTGTAATAGAATTTCATTTGTTTATTCGGTGGTTAATAATTATTTCTTGCGATTTTTTATTTTTTTTTTTAAAGAGCGATAATTTTCACGTGCACTTCAATTTGATTTTCGTTCTCTCATTTTTTTACTGCGTCGTTGACAACATGTTGAGTTTCGAGATCGCACCCATTATTGCATGGCATGCAATATACGAAATTCGACATTCGGTATTCAACACTGAGCAACGATATAATTGGTTTTATTTTATTTGTTGTATATCAAGTGCCAGATATATTTAATTTAATTAAACATGGATTTTCTAAATACTTGCCGAATATGCTGTCTAGAAAGAAGAAAAATCAAAAACATGTTTAATACAAAAATGAATGATGAAAACCTTTTTCTCTATGAAGCATTCATTATCGTTACTAACATAATTGTGAGTGGTTATTGGAAAGATTATCCAAATATGTGTTATAAAATTATTTTTTTGTAGACAAGCGAAGATGATGGTTTTCCTAAGGGACTTTGTAGCATATGTACAAACCGATTGCAAGATGCGTATCAACTTAAACGCCAGGCCGAAAAAGCTAACCAAGAACTCTTTAAGAAAGTCGAAAATCGAATTTGCAATGAAGAGAAAGAAAAACTAGTAGGCGAGGCGATTGAGCAAGAGGTTACTGCCTACCACAATTCTGCCATTTGGGATAAGAATGAAAAAGAGGTGCTAGATGTATCTCCTCATGAATCAGATGAGTACATTGAGAAAGAAGACTTCCTAGTAGACATCGACGAATTGGAAAGACTTCTTAGCTATGATGACAATTCCGAAACAAGTGATAATGGAATTAAAATTTTAACCACATCGTGTTCAGTTATAAATAAACGTAATAGAAATACTAATACAGATTGTAATTTCAAACAAAAAAAATCATCAATAAAACCTAAACAGAAGCACAGGTGTCAAGTTTGCACTCGAGATTTCAGTCGCAAGTCAAATTTAATTGACCACTTAAGGCTGCATGCAAACTTAAAACTTTTTCAATGCAAATATTGTGATAAATCATTCGTGCAAATAGCTAACTACAAAGCGCATTTACGCATACACACAAAGGAACGGCCCTTTCAATGTCACATGTGCACCAAATCCTATACTCAGAGTAGCTCCCTCAAAATACACATACGCTCACACACCGATGAACGTAATTATTGTTGCGACAATTGTGGTAAGGCGTTTACTAATTCTTCAGACTTGAATAAACACAAGAGACTACACGATCCCGAAAATCAGTTTAGTTGCGACATTTGTGGAAAATTATTTGCTCAGAAGGTTAACATGCACTTGCATGTTCGAAGAGTTCACACATGAACAAGATCAAACAGTAAAATGTATTTTCCTCTCTTTTGGGGTGTTCAAATAACATATATATAATATAATAAATTTGTCTTTTTTTACAAATTTTTTAAATATATTTTTGAATATAATCTGTTAATCACTACCCAGGGAAAAAAGGAAGTAAGCTGAGAATAAAATAATTTTTAGGTCGGGTTGGTTCCGATAAGTAAATACCACTCACAAATATTCAATTAAATTGAAAATAAAGTTTACATATTTCAAGCATATCACTAATACGTAGTCAAATTATATTTAAGGAAATATAAGAAGTAAGGGTATATTGAACAGAATAATCAAACCCACGTTGTTTTAAAATTGTATCGTTTAGGAAAATTTGGAAAAGTATTCAAAAGAACTTGAATAAGTATAAAGTACAAAATTTGTGAATTTTCTAAACTTTTTTTTTTATTTTTTTTGCAAATTTGAGAATTTTTCGTTAATAAAAGAACATATCAAAAGAGTTGAATAACACTGAACAAGGTTCCAAAATAACAAGGTTCCGACTCTGGAGTCTGGTAGAGGGGACAAAACAAAATATATACTTGTATCGGCGTTTTGAAAGTTTACGTATGAGTCTTATTTTAGGGAGGATTTAAATATATGCATAAGCTTACAACTTATATAGAACATAATCTAAGAGCTCTAAGAGATAACTTAAGAGCATGTTGTTAAGAGTGAATACTCAACACTCCTCCCAAACTAATTAATATAATATATTATAATCCATAGTTTATTTATGTTTTTAAATCCCGCAATTCCTTTTCAATTCTTTTTGTCATGACGCCTTTTCTGACTTCCTTACAAACTTCTTCAGATTTGTTTTCAGATTGATCGTCTTTCTTCGTTTCAGAACATTCATTTTTCTCTATGGTCTTATCTTGTTTATTATAAGATTTCCGGTATAATTTTTATTTAAATATTTCCTTATCTGGTCTATATGAGCGTGCTTTTGTTGACCATTAACTAACACTATGTATCTAAAACTACTTAATTTATTTAAAATTTTACCTCTAATCCACTTCACAGTATTGGAAAAAACATTTCTATACAGAATCTCCTCATTTACCTTAAATTTACAAACTTTATTTTTATTTTAACATTATCTTTTTTCCTCCCCAGTTGATTCAAACTAGGTTTGTTTATTATTGAAACTTTATTAGGTGTAGTGTTTAACAACTCTAATAAAGTCCTTGGATTGTATCGAAAAATGAAACTGGACGGCGAGGCATTTGTGATTGAAGTTGGAGTAGTTCTATACGAAAATAAAAATCTGCTTATTTTGAGCGCAAGAGAATCTTTTTTATTTACTGGGTCCAGTATAACCTTCTTAAGACCATTTTTCAGTGTTTGAACTGCTCTTTCTGCACTACCATTTGATTGAGTATGATATTAGGACTCTTTTGAATTAAAAGGTGGTCCATTATCACTAACTAATTGTGATGGTATACCAAATGTAACAAAAATTGATCTCAATGACTGAATTACCGACTGTGCATTTGTTGTTTTCAATGGAATAGCCTCCAACCATTTTGAGTATGTATCAAACACGACTAAAATTTGATTGCCTTCAAAACTACAAAAATCTATGTGAATCCTTTCAAAAGGGTATGTTGAGGCAAGCCAACTGACAAGATTGCTTGCTTTTTTATTTTGGGAAATTTGGCATATTGGAAATGTTTTAACAAATTCTTCAATTTCTCTGTCGATTTCAGGCCACCAGATCACTGTTCTTGCCAAAGCCTTACAGCGCACTATTCCTATATGCTGGTCATGCAAAAGGTTTAGTACTTTTGCTCGTAAGTTTTTACTTATAATGGTGCGCTCCCCGTAAAATAGACTTCCTTCTTCAGTTGCCAAGGATTTCCTTTCCTCAAATAATAACTTTCCACTGATTTAGGCATTTTTTCCGGCCATTTATTTATTTAAATTAATGTTTACATGTAAGACATATGCCCGGTTTCACCAAGCTCTTTTAAATATTTAACAGTCTGCTAAATGTTTACAAGCATAAATGCCGTTTCACCAAACACTTTTAACGTTAACAGGCTGATAAGTTATTCAGTAAATAAGGTGGTGGTTTTTGGTCAGTTAAAATTTTTAACAGCGACCTAAAATTAAATAATCTTAATTTTCATAGACAACTTTGTCATTTATTTAAAATATAAACTATTTTAAGTTGACATTTCATAAAAAGAAAAACAGCTGTGGTATGAATAGGCAATATTTCTTCAATATTACAATGGGTTCTTAATAATAAACAACTTTCTTTTAGATTGTTAGCTTTATTATCATCGTCATGATCTTCTGAAGATGAGGGCAACAACGAATTGTGCGCCCATGAATTTTCTCTGTTCGCACAGCACTAATTGACACTTTTTAGCAGATTATGATAAATTGTAGTTTTATTAATTGCTTTATTTTTTTTTAAATAATAAAACGTCTATGTTAAATTAAGTTTCTTCAGTGCTTCCTTTTTTATTTGGAGCTCAATCTGCTTCAACTCCAACTCGGCATCGAAAAGTTGAATTTCTTTTTGCAGCTTAACTTTTTTAAGTTCAATCAATTCCTCATTGGAAACACGTTGAACTTTGACCTCTCTGCGCTTACTTTCCTTAGCCCTGCGAACAAAAGATTTTCTTATATCCTTTTCCAAAGATGACTTCTCTTTATTTGTCTGAAGTTCGTCTTCCAATGGAGCAACATTTGCATGTTCGTGTTCACATTCTTTTGCTAATTCAGTCGCATTAACTATTACAACTTCGCTTGAGGATATATTGACGTGGTCAGAAATAACCGGACATTCTTCAACGTCGTAAATTTCTTCTAGAAATTCCTCTTCAAAATCTGCATTCGAATCGTATGAGTTATTGGCTGGAGAAAATTGAAAGCCGCCCATAGCAGCAATCTTTTCCTGTAGTCCACTTAGCGGTAAGGAATTTGCTGAACCACCTCCAGTTTTGTACAACTCCACTTTTAAGCATGCATGTTATTTCTAATGGAACAACTTAAATAATATAGTACCTTATTGCTGGACATTTGCTTCTTGGTTTTGTATTTCATGCTTTCATACATCTGCTTTAGTTGCTGTGGAGTCCTCTCGCCAGTTTTAGCAAAGCTGCTATTAAAAACGGTAGCTACTTTCATCCAGACATTTTTTTTTTCTGCCAGTGTGACACCATCCGTCGCTCAGTGTGTGCTTTTGGCAATCTAGGGGGACTTAATTCGAATTTGCAAAATATTGGCTTCAGTATTGAGTATTTGCATTTATGAAAGTTCTTAAAATAATTATAATGATTTTTATGATTACTTTTAGCCCTCAACCTGCCGGGTGGGTCACATTGACCTCTAAGTGGTATTTGTCAAAAAGTGCTCAAAAAAGTTCTACTAAATGGCTAATTCATTTGAGAATACATTCCTCCGTGAGATTTGAAACTTTTGAAGTGGCTTCAGAATTGCATCGTATTAATTTTAAAAAATTTTATTTATTTTTTATTTGTTTATTTCGACGGTGCTTTCGAAAAAAACCTTCCGACAGAAAATTGCGGCGAAGAAAATCTCTTTTTTCAAAATGCGGCGGAAAAATCACTTTTATCAAAATTCGACGATAAAAATCACTTTTATCAAAATGCGGTTAAAAAAATCAAAAAATAGTATGATTTCGTAATTTTCATTGTTTTTCATTGTTTTTTTTTTAATTTTGTATTTAACTCGTGGTAGAGTTCACTTCAAACATATACTTGTTATATTATTTGGTAGTGAAAATAATTGTAGTGATTTCTAGAAGAAAATTATAAATTTCGAAAATTTTCTTTGCTTTTTTACAAAGTTTTTATGTAAAATTTCGAAACAATCATATGAAATATATCATTATGTTATATTATTTGTTGATAAAAATCATTTTATAGAGTACTGTAAGGAATTATAAAGATGAAATTATAAATAGAAATAATTATTTAAAAACATGATTTTTTTTTTCAGAAATATTGTTCCCACTCCTTAAAAAATACAGCGTTGTTAACGTCACACTCTGAAAAGAGATTTTCTTCGCCGAATTTAAAAAAAACGGATTTTCTTCGCCGCATTTTTTAATATTGATTTTTTTCGCCGCATTTTGTAAAAACAGATTTTTGTCACCGCAGTTTAAAAAAAAGGATATTCTTGATCGCGTTTAAAGAAGAGATAGTCTTCGTAGGGACCGTCGATTTATTTACTTACTGGCCAACATGGCAGTGTATTTACTTATTCTAATACATTTTAAATATAAAAAGAACATTTTTTATAATGATATAGTATTTAATAATGTCATTGCAACATTGTATATTTCATAAAACTTCTAGATTTTTGCATACAGTTAAATATATTACACAATAAAAAAAAATCTGAAAACACAGCAAAAAGTATATGAAAAAAGGATGTTTGAAAATAGCTTTTTTTAAAATCAAATCAAATTTTATTCAAATAATATATAATAGTAAGTAAATTTTTATACATATATTATTCTGTGTCAGAATCAGAGTATTCACTAATATTACTTGGCTGAAGTTAGTATAAGCTTCTTTAGTATAAGCGCACCGCTTCGTTTTTGAAATTTTACATAAGCTGCATATTAATGGATCGGATGGATCCTGCATGGATCTATGCAGGAGATCGGTATTTGTATCAATTCTTGAAGTCTTTCTACTAAATATTTCGCGGTAGTTCCTAGTATCTTTATTTCTAGACTCCAGCGCTACTCCAAGCAGGAATTGATGATAGATTTTCCATGATAGAGAACTTTGTGAACACTGACTGGCATACTATGCCAAGCCTATTGCGATAGGTAAAGGTCCCTGGTTTCATCTGTATATTGACCAACTGACTTGCAGGAATTTCATTCGAAAAATCACAAGCTTTTCTTGCTTTTGTTTTTGAGCAACACTTATCGAATTCTTTTTCTGGTCTTCCCTTTGAAATACCTACTGATGAAGATGGATTAACATTCAAAATAAATTCTGAAAAACTTTTCTCTTGCTTAAACCTCTTCTCTTTCTTTCGAAAATTTGGCATAAGCTACGTAAACATATATTAAACTTTTTGTAGTCAACGTCCTTGCCGATTTTATTTACAACACAACTTGTTAGACACTTCTTTCGTTTTTACTGATGTTCAAACAATTTTCAAAAAGAGCTGTACTCACGATGGTCGCATTCATTTTGATTTTTTTGTTTTTTTTTTTGGGCAAATTGGGGCAAAATAATTTTTTTGATACTTATTTAGGAAGTACTCCTGCTGACGCCTTTTATTATTTGCAGCCTATATTTTGTAATGTAATAAAGTTTTTTTCTATCAAAATGTAGTATTTTCGTGAAAACTACTTACTTTTTTATTACACTTTATCTGCCTGTAATAATGATCAGCAAGTAAACTTCAGCACAAACGGAATTCATAATTACATCTATTACATTGAATTTTATAAAACGGAAAAAATTTCTGCAAATTATGCAACGATCGAAAAAATACAAGCTCTGAAAAATTGCAAGGAAAAAGTAAGCGTCAAAATTGCTCCAGCACTAATAAAAATAATTTTGGTATGACAACCGTTATCTTATGCGCCGTTGCTTTCCTATCTCTTTTGGTTTTATTTTTGTAATATTCAATAAATTTGGAGTAACATATTAGCAAATCTATTCATTTAGCGATCAAATTTTTTTTCATTTAAATCCCCCTAGATTGCCAAAAGCACACACTGTGCGTCGCCTTGTTTTCAATGGTTCTCTTATATTTACTCTTAGATCCACAAGATTGTGCTTTTCCTCCTCCAGAAAGTTTTTACCACGCCTTTTTGTTAGGTTTTCTTTTTCCATGTTGCGGTCATAAAAATTTAAATTTTATTTCAAACTAGCCTTTTCCCAGTGCGCGTTGCTGCACCCTGCAGCTATATGGGAACACAATAGATGTATTCAAAACTTTTCTTAAACTCATAGTTTGACACCACTGTTATTTTCCACTGAACGTTACAGTTTCCCAGAAGCAGGAGATCACCAAATACTAACTCCATTTTGAGTTTGTATGTAAGTACTGCTACTTTTACTTTCAAAGCTATTCGATAATTCAAATTGTATGGGCTTATATAATTATATAATGCCCATCCCAGTTTTCTAGTAAATGGACATTACCCAGTTTTAGTACAGTTGCCGACAGTGAGCATACAAACTAAATTACCAAAATGTAGCCAAATTGGCGAAAACCGTAGGAAATATAGCATTTTTATTGATTTATAGGCGGTAAAAGGGGGTGTGACGTGTGACAGAAATTTAAGCTGTCTCTTACTTGAAAAAATGTACTGCCAATATTCAGCTCTATCGGCTCAGTCATTTTGAAGTTCCCAGCCATCACACAGACAGCGATTGCTTTTTGTATATATATTTTTGATAAAGATTTTTGTCTATAACTTTTAATAATTTTTAATTCTAAAGATAATTTTTTTCTAATAAATTAATTTTTAGCTTTTATATTTTTTCAAAAATATAAAAACACAATATTGAAAAAAAAAATTTGGTTCGAAAAAATCAAGGGGTTGAATTTTTTGCCTATAAATGTTATAACTATTAAATAGAGTTGAAAATTAGCGAATTTGAATTTAAATTATTTTTACAACAAAAACAATTTTTGAGCCTTTTTTTGAGGATAACTCTAATATTTCAGACCTTTTTTGAAAAAAATATATAAAAGATATATACTCAACTAACGTTATTCTTGCAATGAGGTTTTCATAGTACTTTGAAGAAGCTATAAGACAAAAACAACTTTAACGAAATGTATAAAAAAGCAGCGGAGATTTTTGAATCGAAAGTCACAAAATTAAGTTTTTAATTGTTTTTTTCTCATTTTTGAGCAACGATGTTGCATTATATATATGGTTGTAGTCATGGTTGAATAAATAAGGTTGTCTCGTGGCTGATCGTACTCTCTTCTCAGTACCCATTATTGTCAAAATCAATGCAAAGCAACAACAACAACTTCATCGGCTTTACATGTTATCAATTTTCGTTTTCAGATTTTGTATGCGCTGTCAACTTCGATTTGACATTTATGGGAACTCGCTCTCACCCATGCGACAACCTTATTTATTCAACCATGGTTGTAGTAACATTTTTCATAGTTTCATGTTTTTGATATCAAAATAACGGAAATTTTTTTAATTGTACTTAATTTAAAAAGTATTTTGTATTTTGTAAATATTTGCATATGTAACCTAAGAAAACCACTAAAAATGTGCGGTTTTGTAAAAATTTGCACTATAGCACCATCTGGTGTCCAAGGTGGATCAAAGGAAATAGTGCTGAAAAACTCATCGTACCTGAAAACCCGTATGTACCAATTTTCATTCCAATCGCATGAGCGGTTTGGGAGTTTTAGGTGGTTTTGCAAAAAATTTGTACTACAGCGCGCTCTGTTATTCAAGTTGGGTAAAAAAAGATAGCAGAAAAACACTCAACGTACATGAAAACTACTATATGTATAACAATGTTCATCCCAATCACATGAGCGGTTTGTGAGTTTTAGGCAGTTTTGTAAAAAATTTGTGCTACAGCGACCTCTGGTGTTCAGGGTGGATAAAAGGGTGGTGTTCAGGGTGGCTATACACAAATTTTCATGCCAACCGGATGAATAGTTAAGGAGTCTATTGCATAGTTACACACAAAAAATTCTTTTTTATATATATAGATCATAGAAGGGCACGAACCTCAAATTTGAGGAATGACGTCACATTTCTGTATACACATATAGCAGTCAGCGTTGATCAGCCGAGCTCAGTAGGCTTGGGCATTTTAGTTCACCACAAAGATCGCTCTTTTTAGTTCAATCGTATGTAATGAACTAGTTCGTTCATTTAGTTCTTTTAGTTCGTTCGTTCTTTTTGTTCGTTGCAGGTTTTACTTCGTTTGTTCTCTTAGTTCGTTAGTTCTTTTAGTTCGTTCGTTCTTTTAGTTCGTTAGGTCTTTTAGTTCATTTCGTTTACTCGTTCATGTCCAGGTATACAAAATGAAACAAACTTGGTATGAATATGTGATATCCATCAAATTCACCATTTGTATTAGTGCATAAACAAAAAGTGTCTCAAACCAAGGACTCAAACCATAGCATGGTAAATTTAGTTATTCTTGCCCTCGTTCGTTTTGTTCCTACTCGCTGCAATATCAATTAAACTAAAATGAACTAAAAGAACTAAAAGAACGAGAAACACTGAACTAGTTCACATAGTTCATGAGTGGGAATCGTTCAATTGAACTAGTTCGTTCATGAACTACCCAAGCCTAGAGCTCAGTATGCTACGAAACTTCAAGCAGGCAAGTTCGCGTTCGTCTGTTTCGCTTTTTTTTTATATGATTTTGTATGCCCTTCTCTGCTTTAGGTACACTGTAAAACAATCGACATGGAATTTGAAATGGAATGCTTTTTTTCGTTAAATGCTAAAAATGAGTTGGAATGCTTGCTGTGTGACAAAATAACTGCTGGTAATCGAATAGACAATGCAAGAAGGCATTAAAAAACATTTCATTCAAAATTTGGAAAAATTAGCATTGATGATCGCAGGCAGTTATTTATCATATTGAAGCAAAGTTTCGCTGATTCTGATAATAATGTACAACCTGACCTTAATTTGATAAATTTTGAAACTTATAAACATAAAGCGTCATATGTTGTGGCTTCAGCTTTAGCAACACAATGCAAACCCCTTGATGATGGGCTATATATAAAAAAAGTTATGAAGTCTGTACTTCATTAAATTAAATTATTTGAAAGTCCCTTAACTTGCACTATTGAACACTTTTCAAAGGATATACAAGCGGAGTTAATGGGTTTGCGAAATAATATTTTTTACCAACTGTGTCTGGCATTGACTTTTGCAGACATATTGAAGAGTCGATTTATCCGAATGTTATGGAGAGTATATACAAGCTTTGCTCAATGTTTAAAAGTACGTACATTTGTGAAAGTACGTTTTCTTATTTAAAAATTATCAAGAGCAAGATTCGTAACAAATTATCAGACGAACATCTCTCAAACTTGATGTTAATCAAATGCTGCGAAGAAGAATTAAATTTAGACGAGCTGATCAAATGGAATCATAAGCACAACAATGTGTAAAGTTTGTATGACTAATGTAAATTTTAGTTTTATTTATTTTTTGCCTTTTCTGCACAACCGCAGCTTTCAGTGTAGCAAGCTGAGTGCGACACATATACATTGACATAATGTCGGTGTGTGGTGTGCCCATCTCTGATATAGATATAAAAAAGTGGGCGTAAAATTGGGCGTGGTAAATTTTTCTTCAGTAAAAACTTAAAATGGATTACTACATTTACAAAATAAATTAGCCAAATGGGTGTAGCCGTTTTCCGATTTTAGATACATGAAAAAAGTGGGCGTGGTCAATTTTTCTATCCGTAAAAACCTAAGTTGGGCTATTACGAACATTACGAAAAAAAAATTATCCAAATCGGTCCAGCCGTTCTCAACTGATACAATCACCAACGAACGACATTTGATTTTTATTTATATAGATATCGTTGGGAAATGTCATAATTACATTTGATTCGTACTGTACCTTTAGCGCTAATAGCGTGTTTCAAACTTATCATTTGATGTTTGGTAAAACATAAATAAATTTACTGGCATGTTAAATTTTAACAGCGTGTTAGCTAATAGCATGTTCAAACCCATGGTATAATAATACAAGGTAGCATTGACAGTTGCTTGGGGAAACATCTCCTGTCAAAAAATATACTCAAAAAGAGAGCGTTCACAATACGCCATTGAAAACACAAACAATGTTGAAAACGTAGAAGTGAAAAAAAACAACAACTTCATCGGCTGCAGATGCATTTGCACGAACAGTTGTTTTTGACAGGAGATGTTTTCTTGTAGAAGAGAAAATAAGCAGTTGTCAATGCTACCTTGTATTATTATACCATGGTTCAAACCGACTTCATTTAACGTGTTAATCGAAAAAAGCTTTTTTTTACCATCATCGTTCATACTACTTTAACTAGTTTAAAAATGTCAGTTTATTTGTTTATACTTTGAAAGAAATAAAAAAATTGTTTATAAAAAAATATAAAAAAAAATAAAATAAAAAAAATAACAAAAAATTCAAATAAATTCAAAAATTTGTCAAAGAATTAAGAAAAATTTGTCAAAAAATTTATTTGTTTACATTCAAAACATCAAAATAAAAAGCTCTTGCCAGATTTGGCTGTGTTTAAAAAGCAAAAAAAGCTTTTCTGACGTTAGCAAGAACACAAACCAGTGATTTAACGAGTTTCGAAACGTGTTAAATCATTTAACACGTTAAATTTCCAACAACAATTGTACGCATTTAACTTCATCAAAACTTCATTTCAGAACTTGTTTTTCGATTTAACTTCATTAACTCGATTTAACATAATTAACTGCTCGGTTTGAACATGCTATAAGAGGGCGTTAAATGAATGTTGGTGAAACCGGGCAATAGTCTTTTAAATGCAAAGCGAACTAACAATTTTCAACAAGTTATAGACTAAACAACCGAAAAAGAAATAATAATAAATACTAGTTAAACTAACAATTAAGTTATTTGAAAAGAAATGAGTTGAATAAGCTACTAGTTATAACAATAAAACACAAGTAATTAACAAATCAGGTCTTAAAATTAATTATATGTGACCCGGTCTACGAAAAGGGACCTTCGGTGTAAAAACAAGTTTTCGAGAAAACAGCTGTTTGTAAACGTTTAATTATCGCACACTGAATGGCGTGTTCTTTTTTTGGAAAATTCCTGACAAACTTCTTTACGAGTTGGAAACTTCTGCTTTGCGCCATTAGAAAGAGCACACATTAGTCTATCCGAATCGCCAAAAAAGTGAAAAATTATATTTTCACACTGAAGGTCCCTTTTCGTAGACCGGGTCACATATAGATGTTGATAGAAAGACGTAGAGACAGTATTAAGAAAAGTATAGAAGAATTTCATGCTTAAAGGTTACCTATTAGGGATACTTTATTAGTGATACTTTTAATTCTAACAGGCAACGAGTTCCACAATCTGAGTGCATTCACGAAAAATAGTCTGTTTGAGTTCAAATAATTATTGACAGGAATAGTGAGGTTTAGATTTCTATTAGATCTACAAAATTGAAGCTTCTCAAATAGGTAATTGGGTGTTTTGGTATGTATCAAATTATATAAGAATATACAGTTCCTAGCATCCAGGTAGTTAAAAATATTGCAACCAAGTATTTGATTGCCCATATGACTGATGCGGGCAAACCTCCGAAGGCCATAAACATACCTTACTGCGTTGTTAAAAGCATGTTGTAATTAAGTTTAGACCTGGAATCAATTCTACTGTAAACAACGTCTGAGTAAGATATGATAGGTATTATGAGCTGCTGTACTAACATTTTTCTAGTTGCAATAGGAACAAATGACGCAGTCCACTTCAAGTTCCTCAGGACATAGTAGACCTTACTAAAGACAGAATTGATATGGTTTACACAGGAAAGTGAGGAGTTAATGTGGTAACAAAGATTCTTCACTTTATCAACAAATTTCAGTTCGACACCATTAAGATAAGTAACTGGTATCCTGGAGAGAGAGTGATTGGATTTAGAAATCGGCAAGACGTATAATTTAAGGAGGTTGAGCTTGAGCCTATTAGATTCAGCCCATTCAGTTATTTTCATTAAGTCTTCATTCATCTTACTACATAAATCATCAACAAGGTTAATAGGTCTGGACAAGTACAGTTGAATATCATCAGCATACGCATGCATGGTAACATACCGCCATTTGCTGAAGATATCGTTGATAAATAATGTAAATAAAATCGGACCAAGTACAAAGCCTTGAAGAACCCCACAGGTCAAATTACGGAAAGCAGACAGACTATTATACCTGCGACACATTGGTCCATTTATACTCGTTTAAGTGATTTTTCTCGCTTAAATATCTGCTAAACTATGTTTAAAATTCGTTTAGTCAAAACTAGTTTCCGAAACTCGTTTATCGCAGTTAAACGAGTTATAGCAGCTGATTTTGACATTCCTCATTCTATACTTTCGTTGAGAACTATAGCGCTCTCACTCGAGCAAACGCTCTGAAATTTACGATTATAGTGTTGTTCGCTTATCCATATTTCTCGTTATTTTAATAAACTAGTAAACAAAAATATTGAGTGTGTCATCCCCAAAGGTTATATTTTAAACTACAAAAGATAATCAAGGATTCCTATGCCAATGTGTCGCAGGTATTACTATCTTTGAGACCTTCTAACTATAACAGACGGACGGCCATGCCAGAGAAATTAGAGTTATTTACAAGTTGGTGACACAGTAGAGAATGGTCAACAGTGTCAAATGCCTTGGAAAAATCCAACAGGCAGAGTAAATTTAAGTGCCCTAAGTCGTAAGTCAATCTAATGTTATCTAAAATCTTTAAGACTGCTGTAGCGCAACTGTGGCCATGTCGAAAGCCGGACTGAAGTGGAGACATGAGGTCATATTTTCTAATGTGTTCCGAAATTTGCGCCGCCATGAGAGACTCGAGTACTTTAGATAACGATAAAAGCAGACTTACAGGCCGAAAGTCAGATGGATCACAAGCATTGGATTTTTTAGCAATAGGAACAATTGTCGCTACTTTCCAAACCTCAGGGAAGCAAGAACTTGTGAAACAGTGATTTAGAATGTGGGTTAATGGACTCAAAATGTGCGGTAATATGATTTTTATGAATTTAATAGATATTTCATCTTCACCCACGGCATTTGATTTTATTTTATTAACACAATGAGCAACATCACTCTCACTAACAGAAACGAACTCAAAATTAAACAAACTAACAGAGGGTAAAGTACATGGAATGTTGGTCGACACATTATCAAAAGACCCTGAACGAGTAATGAAATAATCATTTAGAATATTGGAATCAATGTCAAAATTATCAGTTTTAACACTACATACCCCAGCTTGTCTAAAATTGTTCCAGAGCTTTTTGGAAGGCAATGATGAATCTAGCTTATTCATAAAAAAATAGCGTTTAAATAATTTAACAGTCAAGTTAGCTTCATTTCTTGCTTTTTTGTACTGCTCCCAATTAGATGTTGTGGGATTTCTTTTCCAATGATTGTAGCTTCTGTTCCGAGTCTTAATGGCTAACATAACATTTATGGTAAACCACGGACAACATCTGTTAGAGACTCGGCGAGTAATTAACGGAACATAAACATTAAAAATTGCGATAATCTAATTGATGAAAAAATTAAGCTTGTCATTAACTGAGCTAGACAAGTCATAAACCAGAGACCTATAATCTTTAATCAATGTAAGAACTGGATTTTCTTTATTTTTCGCTTTTATTTTATATTATATTACAATTCTAGCGAACGCGTGGTTCATTCTTTGACAGTTGCTTTTATTCTATTCTATATTTCCCGCGCAAGCAAACAGTGGTCCCACGCTTCCTCTGACAACACAAGAAAGAAAGAGAGCGATAGTCAAATATCACAGCTGTCAGTCAAATCATTCTGCAGCTGTCTCGCTTCTCAGGAACGTTGCCACCTAAACTTTACGGCGAATTTTAACGCACTCTGCATGTCAGAAAAAGCTGCGACAAGACTGACACAGTGTAGCAGGAGCTGACTACAGTTCGGCCGTCCTGACGACCGAATTGTCCTCAATTCCGCTGAACACTAGATTTAAAATATACTAACGAGCAGTGGTGGTAAGTGTTGCCTCAGAAATGTCGGTGACCATATCAGCCGAAGGTGCGAGCCATTTACGTAGTTTATTTGCTTCTAAAACGCCATTATAAGGTATTTGAGTTATTTGACAACCGTCAATATCCCGAATAACATATCGGTCATTCGGTAATTTTTTACAAACAATATAAGGGCCTCTATATCGAGGAATCAGTTTTTTATTACTCTCTACTGTATTGTCGACATTTCGTATAACTACATACTCCCCCTCTTCAAACTCAGGTGCTGCAGTATGTGACCTCATGAAATTTTTAAAATTACTCTCTTGTGACTTTCTGATGTTTTCGTCAGCTTTACACCTCATTTTTTCTAAGTCCCGGTTCGCACTTTTGTTTTTAGTTGCTAAATGTTCTGTTAGTTCATCAATGACTTTACCGCGTTGTTCGACTCCAAAAAGTAGGACAGAAGGGGCGCATCGAGTGGAGGTATGCACCGTGTTATTGAGAGCGTATTCTGCAGATGTTAATTGAGAACTCCAATCAGAGTGGTTAAGGGGATTAGAGAGTTTACTTAATATTGGTCGAAGAACCCGGTTGACCCTTTCCACTTGCCCATTCGCCTGAGGGGATGCAGTGGCGTTGAGGACGTGTTCAATATTTCGTTCATGAAGAAATTGCTTAAATTCAGTGGAGGTAAAACAAGTGCCACGATCACTTATAATCCTTCTTGGGCGACTATAATAAGAGAAATATTGGCTTAAGGCGTAACAAACCTCTCTAGTACTAGTAGAGGCAGCGGGGTACAATTTTGTAAACTTAGTAAAGGCGTCAATAACAACAAGGACATACTTTTTCTTGGACTGAAGAGACGGAAGTGGGCCTAAGTGGTCAATATGAACAGTATCAAACGGCATAGGTATCTTCGGGATGCAAAACATATTTTGCTGATTATTACGAGCGGGAGCAGAGTAAATGATACATTTTAAGCAATTTTGTATAAAATTCGTAACACGTGTTTTCATCAGAGGAAACCAATAATTCTTTCTGATTTGGTTACAGCATTTATCAACTCCCAAATGACCTATTTTCTCATGAATGCTTCTTATCACATTGTTAACCATTTCCTTAGGGACGTACAATTGGAGGTTTCCAGAAGGCGACTTACGGAAAACCAAACCATCTTTAAGTTCGTAGCCGTTAACAGGACCGTTTTCTAGATTTGATTTAATTGTTTCAATTTCTGAATCACGACACTGGGTCAATTGTATTTGAAAATCAAGGTCAGACTCATCAAAAACTATGCATATACCTGCTCGGCTTAATGCATCCACGTGCTTCATTGCAGTACCAGCACGATGCTGCACTGTATAGTTGTAATTTTCCAAAAAAAGAGACCAACGAGCAATTTTAGCGGAATGCGTTTGATTTTTTAAAGTTTGTGCCAATGAATCACAATCAGTAACAACTTTAAAAGGAATACCGTCAACGTAAGTGTGGAATCGTTTAAGAGCGTAAATAATGGCTAGTGTTTCCAGTTCATAACTATGTAGTTTAGACTCATCCGGAGAAGAAGTTTTAGAAAAATACGCAACAGGATGAAATTTTGCATCGTTTTGCTTTTGAAGAAGCACCGCGCCAAAACCATACGAACTTGCATCACAATGCAGTTCGGTTTCTCGCTTAGGGTCGTAAATGGCCAATATGGGGGACTCAAGTAGTTTTTGTTTCAACAAATTAAAAGAGCGCACGCAGGCGTCGTCAAAAACAAAGTGAGCATCTTTACGCAACAACAAGGTCATAGGTCTGGCTATTGTTGAGAAGCCTTCAACAAAACGGCGAAAATAAGAAAATAAACCAATGCATTTCTCTAAATGATGCCTATTTGTTGGCATTGGATAATTTTTGATCGCTTTTAGATGCATATCACTAGGTCGGATTCCCAAAGTATTTACACGATAGCCTAAATAATCAAGTTCTGTATAAGCAAATTTACACTTGTCTAACCGAAGTTCAAGCCCATGCCTCCTTAGTAAGCGTAAAACCTCAGTGACGATATCTAGATGCAACTCAAAATCTTCAGATGCGATTAGAATGTCATCCAAGTAGACAACAACTTTACCGGTAATAATAAGGTCACGCAAAATTCTATTAATGAAGCGTTGAAATTCCGCAGGTGCATTTTTAAGTCCAAATGGCATTCTAACATATTCATATTGACCATCAGGAGTTACGAAAGAAGTATACTTAATAGATTTTTCGTGCATTTTAACATGATGGAATCCACTCCTAAGATCCATCAGAGTGAAAAACTTTTTCCCTCCTAAGTGCTCAAGGCAATCTTCAATCAGGGGCAAAGGATAGTTATCCCGGATCGTGATTTTGTTAAGAGGGCGGTAATCGACACATTTGCGAATTTCCCCATTCTTCTTACGAACCAAAACAAGTGCAGAGGCGTACGGGGAGTTACTAGGTCTAATGATCCCTTTCTGCATTAAATCACTCACAATTTTCCTAACCTCCAATCTATCAGAGTACGACAATCGTCGTGGTTTACAAAAAAGGGGTGTGTCGTGTATCAGGTTAATTTTCATAGAAAAATTTGTTTCTTCAACTTGACTAGCAGAAAGTTTTTGGTAATTATTAATAATGACCTCAGTTATATTTTCTTTTTGCTTAACAGATAAGTAAGGATTGATGTCGACAACCGGTTCAGATAAGCTAACATCAATTGCACACATTTGGCCACACACACCATCAAATGAGTTATCAGAAGGAGCCTCCATGATACGGAGCTGATTTTTAATGTTATCTAACGGCGTCAATGGAACACAATGCACATTCTGGGCTGCAGTATGGCCAACATTAGTTTTCAAAAGATCCAAAGAGTTTAAAACAGTACACACGTGTGGTTTCAATATCATAGATTGCTGTATTTTATTAAATTCATGTAACTTTTCTTTTGAATATTTATATGAAACAAAACATAAGTGTGTTTTCAACTTTGGTAACAGATCTCTACCAATTATTAAGGGAAAAAATAAAATACCTTTCGGCAAAACAATGAATTCATGTTCAACTTTAATTTTTTTGAATATAATGAAGCACCGAATACGTCCCAAGGACATAAGCGGGGTGTTACCAAGGCCATGGTATCCAGAAGGGCAGGCGTCTTTTTTGCCTAACTTTGGCACTTGGCGTTCGTCTATGAAGCTTTTAGGGCTACCAGAGTCGAAAAGAGAAAACACACGTGAATACTGAGCACCCACAAGATCGCTCGATTCAAAGGCAACACTCACCTGCTGCAGAGATCTAAGCCTTTCAGCTATAATATAGGATTCAGCAGCGTCATCGGTGTCATCAGATTCCTCAGTACGACCAGTAGCAGCTGCAGCCAATTTTGCAGCACGATGAGGGCAGTCCTTATACAGATGATACAGTTGACCGCATTTAAAACACGAACCAGGCAGGCGCTTAGGCATCGGGCATTCGCTTTGAAAGTGCCCAAAACGTTGACAATTAAAACAACGGATTTCCGACTTAGCTATGGCACCAGTTGCAGCAGTGGAAACAGTAGTAACAGCAGTCTTAGTGTTGTTTGAGGCACTCGGCTTCGTGCGAGTAGTCATCTGAGCTAAAAGTGCACTCACATCAACAGCAGGGCGTCGAGATGGGGCAGTCGAAACACGAGCTCGCTTGCGTTCGTAGCGTTTTATGGCGTCTTTTAAGGATTCCATACTAGTTGCATTGTACAAAATCATTGCATCGCCCGAAGTGTCACCGATGCCATCGATTATTATATCGACTAACTCATTTTCGGCTATATTGGCTCGCGAAGCAATTTCTTGCATCTCTATAACGTAGCGGTGCAAGCTCTCGTTGGACTTTAAAGTACGGGCACGAAGTTATTGGTGCACCTCATGTAGAGAGTATCTTCGACCAAATTCCTTTATCAATGCATCTCGTAAAGCTTCATAGGTGTGGACAGATATGGTGCGAGCAAATATTTTCGCTGTGCCGCCAAGAAGTCTACGCATCCCAATTAGTCGCGCACAATTGTCAAGTTGAAGACTATCAAATGCATCCTCGACGTCATCCACCCATTTACGGATGTCATATGTATCATCAGCAGTAAACTGCATCACCATAGATTCAATGACATTAACATTCATATGAATTGGAGCGCCAGTCGTCGGTGTAGTAGATTGAGCCCGACGAAGAGCAGACACTTCCTGTTGCAGCAACAGCAGTTCACGTTCTTTTTGCATTTGCAGCAGTTGCTCATCAATGTTGCAACTAAATGCTCCAGCAGTACCATCAGTTGCATCTGGGTTCCGGCAATCATTAACAGCAGTTGTGTTCACATTTGCAGCAGTGGTAATATTTCGACAGGCATCAGAACCATTTGTGTCCACATTAACATTTACTTCAGCAGTAGTTACATCAGGGTTGGGATTCACATTTGAAATTGCATCAGAGGCATCAGGACGCTCGGCTTCTTGATGGGGATAAACTTCTTCATAAAGTGTTCGAATTCGGCTCAAGCTCGTGGTAGGTAGGACATCAATTTTACTTGCTTGCAGAGCAGCTATCATCTCTTCTCTTCCAATGCGGCTCATAATGCATTAACGATGAACAATTTTATCTACGAGTGATCCCACTTCTGAAGTTTTAATCAATGTAAGAACTGGATTTTCTTTATTTTTCGCTTTTATTTTATATTATATTACAATTCTAGCGAACGCGTGGTTCATTCTTTGACAGTTGCTTTTATTCTATTCTATATTTCCCGCGCAAGCAAACAGTGGTCCCACGCTTCCTCTGACAACACAAGAAAGAAAGAGAGCGATAGTCAAATATCACAGCTGTCAGTCAAATCATTCTGCAGCTGTCTCGCTTCTCAGGAACGTTGCCACCTAAACTTTACGGCGAATTTTAACGCACTCTGCATGTCAGAAAAAGCTGCGACAAGACTGACACAGTGTAGCAGGAGCTGACTACAAATCAATAGATTTATAATCCCGAAAAGTGATAGTTTTATCAATGACAACAGATGAAAGATTTACATTAATAGTACAGAAAAGAAGATCATGATCAGAAACAAAAGATATTTGGTCAAACAACAAGACAGAAGACACATCTGAAACAAAAAACAGATCTAAAAGACTCGGAGAGGCATTATTTGCGAAGCGAGTGGGTATGGTATTATTTATTGTGTGAAAACCAACATCAGTAAGTCTATCAACAAAATTGCAAGCGACATTATCATTGAATAACATATTAATATTAAAATCCCCCACACATAACAAAATGGTCATGATCGATTGCACAATTTGACAAAGAGATAAACAGTTCATCCAGACAACAATTACGATTCGGATTATAAACACACGACAAGAAAACTTTAACATTATATATAGCTCTATATTTATAGCTCTATATTATATATATTATATAGCTCTATATTTATGAATTCAACCTCCGAACCATTCGATATTCCCAACAACTTTACACTTTAATTATTTTTAGTATATATTGCAACACCCCCGCCTTTTCTATTCGACCAATCATTCCGCCAAAGCTTAAAATTATTAATATCTAAACAGTAGTTATTTATATCTGCATGAAACCAGGTTTCAGAGACACAAATAACGTCTACTGCAGAGTCCTCAAAGCAATGACGAACATAATCAAGCTTAATGTCGTTTAGGCTTCTCGCGTTAAAATGCACAATATTTAAGCCCGGGTGTTGCTTGCTTAGAACGCCAATCAAGGTCTTGTGGATATCGTTATTATGAGAGGCAGTAGCAGCCACAAACAATTTAATTAAAAAGATTAAGAGCACAACTCCAAGCATAGAAAATAAAAGAGAAGACAAGAGAAATATAAAAATTAATAGAGAAATAAATAGAAAGATAAAAGAAAAACAATGTACTTAAAATAAAACTTAGAACATAAACAAACTTAAACTCCGTCAACAGCAGCACCAGTAACCGCAAAGTTCCGCAACTCTTCGATGGTGCTAATGCGTATCCGCTCTCCGCCTTGTTGCAATCTAATAAAGATGTTACCACGAAGAGTGAACACATTAAAGATCTGTTTATTGCGATTGCAGACAATCGCAGCATGAAGTAGTTTCCGGGTGGCGGCTGGTATGCTCTCATGTAGGTACACACATGATACAATTACAAGATAGGCTTATTTTGGAGAGCAGGGTGGGCTAGTTGTCAAAATCAGCTGATAATTTTTAGTTTTTCTAATTATTGTTGTTGCTTTTGTCGTTTGAAGTTTATAGCTCCTATAGCTTTGTTGTTGCAAAATTTCTCAATTGTGCAGCCATCTTAAAATGAGCCTACCTTGTAGTTGTATCATGGGTACATAGTGGTCGGAGTCAATGCCTGCACCTCTAAAATTGACTGCCTTTTTAGCCCTACGACGATAATCATCAAAAGATTTGAGCATTATTTCTGTCATATGGTGTGTAAAACTTAACTATCATCACAGAGCTATTGCCATTTTTTTGCCGTACTCGAAAAATGTCTCTGACTGGTGGAGACTGAAAATCAATAGATAGGCAAATTAAGTTGAATACACTCTTCAGATTTTCATCTTCCAAAAGAGGCAATCCAAAAAGAACAGCATCAGAGGAGTGATCAACAGTGCTGTTACTGCTATTATTGTTGTTGTTGTTGATGCTAGAATCATTTAATTGCTGAGATAGATGATCACACCTCACTGTAAGTGCGTTCAGTTGAGACTCAAGGGAGTTTATTTTAGAGTTGCTCTCGCTGAGTTGCTTATTAAGAGAACCAACCTCACTTTCAAGTCTGCTAACCAGTCGGGTGAACAGGCTGTTGGAGTGTTTGTGAAGACGTTTCTCCAGATCTCTTAACTCTTGTTTCGCATGCGCTTTCAGTCTCTCTTCAACAGCAAGAGGTTGAGCGCTAAAAGTATTACCACTGTGTGAGACTTAGGAGTAAGCTCACCCTTTATTGTTGTTGTTGTTATTATTACCGCCGTTGTTGTTACGAAGGCGGGTTGGCATGGGTGATGCAAAAATAGAATAAAAGCAACTGTCAAAGAATGAACCACGCGTTCGCTAGAATTGTAATATAATATAAAATAAAAGCGAAAAATAAAGAAAATCCAGTTCTTACATTGATTAAAACTTCAGAAGTGGGATCACTCGTAGATAAAATTGTTCATCGTTAATGCATTATGAGCCGCATTGGAAGAGAAGAGATGATAGCTGCTCTGCAAGCAAGTAAAATTGATGTCCTACCTACCACGAGCTTGAGCCGAATTCGAACACTTTATGAAGAAGTTTATCCCCATCAAGAAGCCGAGCGTCCTGATGCCTCTGATGCAATTTCAAATGTGAATCCCAACCCTGATGTAACTACTGCTGAAGTAAATGTTAATGTGGACACAAATGGTTCTGATGCCTGTCGAAATATTACCACTGCTGCAAATGTGAACACAACTGCTGTTAATGATTGCCGGAACCCAGATGCAACTGATGGTACTGCTGGAGCATTTAGTTGCAACATTGATGAGCAACTGCTGCAAATGCAAAAAGAACGTGAACTGCTGTTGCTGCAACAGGAAGTGTCTGCTCTTCGTCGGGCTCAATCTACTACACCGACGACTGGCGCTCCAATTCATATGAATGTTAATGTCATTGAATCTATGGTGATGCAGTTTACTGCTGATGATACATATGACATCCGTAAATGGGTGGATGACGTCGAGGATGCATTTGATAGTCTTCAACTTGACAATTGTGCGCGACTAATTGGGATGCGTAGACTTCTTGGCGGCACAGCGAAAATATTTGCTCGCACCATATCTGTCCACACCTATGAAGCTTTACGAGATGCATTGATAAAGGAATTTGGTCGAAGATACTCTCTACATGAGGTGCACCAACAACTTCGTGCCCGTACTTTAAAGTCCAACGAGAGCTTGCACCGCTACGTTATAGAGATGCAAGAAATTGCTTCGCGAGCCAATATAGCCGAAAATGAGTTAGTCGATATAATAATCGATGGCATCGGTGACACTTCGGGCGATGCAATGATTTTGTACAATGCAACTAGTATGGAATCCTTAAAAGACGCCATAAAACGCTACGAACGCAAGCGAGCTCGTGTTTCGACTGCCCCATCTCGACGCCCTGCTGTTGATGTGAGTGCACTTTTAGCTCAGATGACTACTCGCACGAAGCCGAGTGCCTCAAACAACACTAAGACTGCTGTTACTACTGTTTCCACTGCTGCAACTGGTGCCATAGCTAAGTCGGAAATCCGTTGTTTTAATTGTCAACGTTTTGGGCACTTTCAAAGCGAATGCCCGATGCCTAAGCGCCTGCCTGGTTCGTGTTTTAAATGCGGTCAACTGAATCATCTGTATAAGGACTGCCCTCATCGTGCTGCAAAATTGGCTGCAGCTGCTACTGGTCGTACTGAGGAATCTGATGACACCGATGACGCTGCTGAATCCTATATTATAGCTGAAAGGCTTAGATCTCTGCAGCAGGTGAGTGTTGCCTTTGAATCGAGCGATCTTGTGGGTGCTCAGTATTCACGTGTGTTTTCTCTTTTCGACTCTGGTAGCCCTAAAAGCTTCATAGACGAACGCCAAGTGCCAAAGTTAGGCAAAAAAGACGCCTGCCCTTCTGGATACCATGGCCTTGGTAACACCCCGCTTATGTCCTTGGGACGTATTCGGTGCTTCATTATATTCAAAAAAATTAAAGTTGAACATGAATTCATTGTTTTGCCGAAAGGTATTTTATTTTTTCCCTTAATAATTGGTAGAGATCTGTTACCAAAGTTGAAAACACACTTATGTTTTGTTTCATATAAATATTCAAAAGAAAAGTTACATGAATTTAATAAAATACAGCAATCTATGATATTGAAACCACACGTGTGTACTGTTTTAAACTCTTTGGATCTTTTGAAAACTAATGTTGGCCATACTGCAGCCCAGAATGTGCATTGTGTTCCATTGACGCCGTTAGATAACATTAAAAATCAGCTCCGTATCATGGAGGCTCCTTCTGATAACTCATTTGATGGTGTGTGTGGCCAAATGTGTGCAATTGATGTTAGCTTATCTGAACCGGTTGTCGACATCAATCCTTACTTATCTGTTAAGCAAAAAGAAAATATAACTGAGGTCATTATTAATAATTACCAAAAACTTTCTGCTAGTCAAGTTGAAGAAACAAATTTTTCTATGAAAATTAACCTGATACACGACACACCCCTTTTTTGTAAACCACGACAATTGTCGTACTCTGATAGATTGGAGGTTAGGAAAATTGTGAGTGATTTAATGCAGAAAGGGATCATTAGACCTAGTAACTCCCCGTAAGCCTCTGCACTTGTTTTGGTTCGTAAGAAGAATGGGGAAATTCGCAAATGTGTCGATTACCGCCCTCTTAACAAAATCACGATCCGGGATAACTATCCTTTGCCCCTGATTGAAGATTGCCTTGAGCACTTAGGAGGGAAAAAGTTTTTCACTCTGATGGATCTTAGGAGTGGATTCCATCATGTTAAAATGCACGAAAAATCTATTAAGTATACTTCTTTCGTAACTCCTGATGGTCAATATGAATATGTTAGAATGCCATTTGGACTTAAAAATGCACCTGCGGAATTTCAACGCTTCATTAATAGAATTTTGCGTGACCTTATTATTACCGGTAAAGTTGTTGTCTACTTGGATGACATTCTAATCGCATCTGAAGATTTTGAGTTGCATCTAGATATCGTCACTGAGGTTTTACGCTTACTAAGGAGGCATGGGCTTGAACTTCGGTTAGACAAGTGTAAATTTGCTTATACAGAACTTGATTATTTAGGCTATCGTGTAAATACTTTGGGAATCCGACCTAGTGATATGCATCTAAAAGCGATCAAAAATTATCCAATGCCAACAAATAGGCATCATTTAGAGAAATGCATTGGTTTATTTTCTTATTTTCGCCGTTTTGTTGAAGGCTTCTCAACAATAGCCAGACCTATGACCTTGTTGTTGCGTAAAGATGCTCACTTTGTTTTTGACGACGCCTGCGTGCGCTCTTTTAATTTGTTGAAACAAAAACTACTTGAGTCCCCCATATTGGCCATTTACGACCCTAAGCGAGAAACCGAACTGCATTGTGATGCAAGTTCGTATGGTTTTGGCGCGGTGCTTCTTCAAAAGCAAAACGATGCAAAATTTCATCCTGTTGCGTATTTTTCTAAAACTTCTTCTCCGGATGAGTCTAAACTACATAGTTATGAACTGGAAACACTAGCCATTATTTACGCTCTTAAACGATTCCACACTTACGTTGACGGTATTCCTTTTAAAGTTGTTACTGATTGTGATTCATTGGCACAAACTTTAAAAAATCAAACGCATTCCGCTAAAATTGCTCGTTGGTCTCTTTTTTTGGAAAATTACAACTATACAGTGCAGCATCGTGCTGGTACTGCAATGAAGCACGTGGATGCATTAAGCCGAGCAGGTATATGCATAGTTTTTGATGAGTCCGACCTTGATTTTCAATTACAATTGACCCAGTGTCGTGATTCAGAAATTGAAACAATTAAATCAAATCTAGAAAACGGTCCTGTTAACGGCTACGAACTTAAAGATGGTTTGGTTTTCCGTAAGTCGCCTTCTGGAAACCTCCAATTGTACGTCCCTAAGGAAATGGTTAACAATGTGATAAGAAGCATTCATGAGAAAATAGGTCATTTGGGAGTTGATAAATGCTGTAACCAAATCAGAAAGAATTATTGGTTTCCTCTGATGAAAACACGTGTTACGAATTTTATACAAAATTGCTTAAAATGTATCATTTACTCTGCTCCCGCTCGTAATAATCAGCAAAATATGTTTTGCATCCCGAAGATACCTATGCCGTTTGATACTGTTCATATTGACCACTTAGGCCCACTTCCGTCTCTTCAGTCCAAGAAAAAGTATGTCCTTGTTGTTATTGACGCCTTTACTAAGTTTACAAAATTGTACCCCGCTACCTCTACTAGTACTAGAGAGGTTTGTTACGCCTTAAGCCAATATTTCTCTTATTATAGTCGCCCAAGAAGGATTATAAGTGATCGTGGCACTTGTTTTACAGTTTAAAAATGATGGAGCTTTATTTGTGAACTCATTTGATTCAAATAAATTGGAATTTTTGCAAAAGCATAAACGGATTTTTTCTAAAGCGAATGACTCTGTTATTAAAAATTATACAGCCGAAATTGTATTGAAAAATGAAAGCTATCTTATATTCTGCAAACCATATTCGGTTCCATACGGCATTAAAGAAAAAGTAGAGGCAGAAAAAAGTCGTCTTTGCAAAGGATAATGTTATAAAAGTTTTAGACCGATTATTAGAACACAACGTTCGAGTAAACATTGATAAATGTCAGTTTTTTAAAAACGAGATTGACTATTTGGGTTACCACATAACGAGTGATAGAATAACACAAAGCGCAACAAAAGTGGAAGCCGTTTTACAAGCTCCCGAACCCAGTAATAAAACGCAGTTGAAATCCTTTTTGGGTATAGTGAACTATTATAGCAAATGCATTGCTTGTTTTAACCGTTGCAAAAGTCTTTTAACGAACATTGGGATTCTAACGCACTATGATCCCACCAAGCCAATTTTAGTTTCTGCGGACGCTAGACCATATGGGGTTGGGGGAGTGTTATCTCATATTGTTGATGGGGTTGAAAAGCCAGTCATGTTCGTTTCAAGCACATTAAGTGCAGCAGAAAGAAACTATTTGCAATTACATAGGGAGGCGTTAGCTATTATCTTCGCCGTTAAAAAATTTCACAAAAACTTGTATGGTCTTAACTTTACCATACATAGTGATCACCAGCCATTACGTGCAATTTTTGGCTTGAGTAAAGACGTATCGGGAGTGGCAGCAAATCGTTTACAAACGTGGGCTTTATTTTTATCTATGTATTCTTATCAAATAAACTATAGGAAGGTACAGGATATGGCAAATGCCGATGCTTTGTCAAGATTACCCGTTCATTTTGGTACTGAGGTGTATTTGGTAACGAGTGAGATAGATAACGATAAAAATCTTTTAACAGAATACAATTCTATTATGTGATACTTATGTATGTGATTTATGTTCGGACGCATAAATCGGGAGCTCTTGAATTTGTTTGCTTGAAGCGGGTTTAAAACAATTTAATGCTGCTAAATTGTATGCCACATTCACTTTAGTCAACTTGGCAAAAAGTTATATAACACGATTAGACAAACTGTAAAAATTGCGTGTAATTAAAGAAAAACTAAAATCTTAAAATTACTTCTTTGTGGTCTCTTTATTTGATCACACATCAAACACGCGAGTTGTATATAAAAAAATAAATAAATATAAAAATAGACTCAAACAACATTACACCAAACCGCACAAAAAGTTACTAACTCAATCACCCGAAGCACTGCCTCTCGTCCGATTTAATTGCATCTACGCTTTAATGATCGGTTCGCTTGTACTAACTATTGTGGGTGCGTCGCTAACCCAGTCTCCATCACTGCTGCATTGTTTTTGTTGGTGTTTTCCTTCACTGCGTTCCTACTCTGCATTTCGCTCAGCAATGCGTGCGTATTAGTGTCCTTATCTGCACCGCTGCCACTGACCATCATTATTGCTGCCTGTGCTCTGAGCTGCCGTCATTCTTTTGTGCGTGTGTGAACTTTTTCACCCTACCTGTACTGCACAGACTCATCAGTTGCATTCTTGCGCTGTTTCGGCCTAGTCGGTGCTCTTGTGCTGTTTGCTACAGTCTACGTATCAATGCCGCCATCACCCACAAAAACAATAGAAATCAGATTACGCCATCAGAGGCAGAAAAAGTTGCACCGTTCTGCGCAAGACGTTAGGTCTTTCGTGACGTAGATAGGAAAAGACACTTTCTCTGTTCTTCTCACTGATTTTCTGTTCGTGCAAGAAAAGACGAAATATAGTGCGAAATAGTTCTGTGCTATTTTTTTTTTTTCAGCTACAGTTGTTTTTTTATGTTTTGTTCAGTGAAAAACAGCTGATTTTCACAATGGGTCGATTGTGACG